>VZSZ01000921.1:2617699-2718272 GCA_013398815.1 Ibidorhyncha struthersii | reverse complement strand
CCTTTCCCCGGGCGGGCCCCGGCCCGGCCCCGCCGCCAGGGACGCAGCGCCGCCCCCCACCCGCAGCGGGCTTCTACTTCCACACTTGTTCCGCTGTACGCAGGCGAAAGTTCCCTGGGAGATAACCGAGAGCAGCGCTATAAATATAGAGTATTCCCACCGCCGCCACGCTCACCGCGCTACTACACTGCATTAACTCTTTCATTAACGTCACGCATGAACAGGAGAGAGGAAAGCAAAACCATAACGGCAATGGCGACGCCGTTCTCGTTAACGGCACAGGCAACTGCACAGCCTTTGCGAGAAGACCAGGCTCCAGCGGGAGCAGAAGGGCGGGCTGAAGTGGGATTTGGGGTCTTGCACCTCTGCAGTCAGCCATCACGTTTCCGTACCAGCTCCAGAGCTACGGCACCCGTCAACGAGTCACTCCCTCCACCGTGCAGGGCTACAGCACCCGTATGACCAACCTGCGGCTGCAAACCTCACCGCCCCGTCAACAGCACTGCTTACAGGCTGCCCGCCCCAAACCAACGCCGAGCTACACAAGAGTTTGGATTCTAAGTAGGTTTCTGAGTGTTGTTCAATTTGCAGTCTTAAAATTAAACGACCAAGTATCGCAGTTAAAGAAGTGACAGAGCCTGCTATCACAGTGCCAGTCACAAAGGCCGCTTTTCAGTTCAGGGACATAACCAGCCTTCCGACGAGCGGCAGCGGGGAGCTGCAGGCATAGGAACCGTGTGTCACCTACCAAGAGTTCGGCAAAATGCGGCGTCTTCCCCACTGACAGAATGACACACAGGAGAGGCCGCCCCTAAGCCCAGGAAATCCTTAAAGGGGAACACAGAGGAACTGCACCTGTATTTCACTTGTGAGGCTGGAAAGCTGTCAGGAGAGGGATTCATTTTCATGGTCAGTGTTACCTGATTCAATTCTGTCCCTGCAGAACCACTTGCTCAATCTCTAGCTAAGGGAAAAGGAAAGCTTTATTTCACACCTGAAAGAAGAGACACACCAAAGCCATAAAGTTCAAGAAGTTTGATCGTGCCTACAAAGGTGATGAAGCAACTATGTCAGAGCAAAACTCAGATCTCTTGCCACCCCGCCCGACTACTCCCTCTTCTAGCCCACGCTACCAAGGACCTGTCACTCACTGAGTGATGCAAGAAACTCCCAAGCTTGCCGCTACAGAAGGGCCTGGCTCCTTTGGAGAGAGGAAATCGAACAGCAAGCGCCTGAGTAATGCTGCTCATACTGCTACGGAAACGTGAGAATTTCAGACGGTGTTCTCCAGCAAGGAGCTGAATGGTTCTCTCAGAATCCTTTGATAGGAAAACATGCACCTTTCTTGGCAAGATTTTCCAGGTACTCCTGTCTCGAAATACTCACGTGTGAGAAATACTCTCAGCGGTCAGTTTACTGAATTTCCCTTTATGACACAGCTTGTTAGAGCAACTTCAGTTTTTAAACAGCTCAGCATCAAATCCACAATTCTTCACAGAAGCAAACTGATCTACCTCAGTATTTATCTGCTGAAGATTTTGTTCTTTCTTCTATCATCCCTCACAATGACTTTCAGCTACGTTTCCTGCGGACACCTTTTGCATAACAAGCGCAGACAGCCACGGCTCAGATCCTGTACCTCTCCCTTTCCTGTTTACACTACTTCTCAGAGAAAATGCCCGCCCATACTGCCATAATAGGATGTTTGGTCAAAAGAGCTAGCCTTTAGCAGTGGCAGAGAGCTAGGATCCAAAAAAGTTCCCCAAATGAGCGCATCTTTGAATTGGACATATATTGCTCAAAAAGAATAGCATTTTGTGGGGGTATAGAAGCATTACACTTCTTCAGTGCCACATCAGCATCTTTCCTTTTTGCCCACTACCATGCCAGAATCTCGCTCTGGGCACGCGGGTACCAGGAAGGGACAGGACAGACTCCTGTTAGGGAAGCGAGGGATGGTCAAGTCCAGAAAGCCAGGCTGGATGCTTACCTTCATATGGGATTGATAATCCCACGCTTTAGCAATGCACAGAGCAGCACAGATATAAGAATTAAAGATAAAAGCACAAGACAAACATACACGCTCCTACTGGGACAACCAAAATGAATGCTTCTGGGAGGACTGAGAGCAGTTGCTACAATTCTGGACTGGTATCTCACAGCAGCTAGTTCTTTTCAGCGAGGAGTACATACATGCATATATTACTTTAGCTTTTTCTTTCCCTTTTTTGTTCTTTGGTTTGAGTTCCAGCCTACTGGAAAAGCATTGTACAATGCCCCTGCTGCGCTACAAGTCTCCTCTTCGGTTCAATTAATGAGCCATAAATAACACGATGAAGGTGTCAACAAAGAGTGTAATTTATCATAACTTGTCAGAGGGGCAATTCTTAGGAGGAGAACGCTCATTCGCAGTCTGGCATAACACACAAAGATTTATTCCTCGCCTAGTACCTCCCTCTACTCCCTCGGCCTGCCAAAATTTATCTTGTGCTGGAACCCTCACAGGTGCACCGCTTTGACAAATATGCTGTGAAGTCTGGTATTCATCACAGGCAAGTCTTTGTTGGGAAGGAGGCAGCAAGAAATAAATTTGTTTTAGAAAGAAGGTGCTTGTGATTCAATGTGCTCAGGGGTATGGGGAGAGGCAGACAGGCTCATTATTTTTAACCTCCCTGTGTCTGCAAGAGAAGAAAATGAGGTAATGTAGTTGATGTGACATTACAGTCCCTGACTTCATTACTTGCTGCATGGTTAAACAAGCACCTAGGTAATTACTACTATTGCAGTCTTACTTAGCTTCATTTTCGCCTCACACTTGCCTCCAATAGGGAGAGCAACTGATGGCTGCTAGTACATTTTATGGAGGGAATGTTTCTCAGGGCCAAATCCTTTACATAAATTAAGATTCACCAGCTCAAAGGCTGTTCTTACAAAGCCCAACTGGATATGAAGCTACTAAAACCATTTTTGGATTCATGAGGCAGCACTGTAAGATAGTACATTGAGTAAGAGGAGATTCTCTAAAACAGTACGATTCGGAATGCAGATAGAAGCTATGCTGGGGTAAAAAGCTAAAACAATGACATTGCTCCAGGTTTACACCACTACAGCATTACACATCAAAGCATAACTGTAGATTAGTGTCTTCCTTGACAAACACGAAGTGCAACATTTACAGCCCTGAAACAGAGACTCACAGATCCAAACTGGAAATTTTCCATATGCAAAAATGAGGACAAATTCAGCCTGCACCTGAATTTGATGTCTGCAAGAGGGCACACTGTCTGTAACAGCCTGAACCAGTCACGAGGATCTATCATTGCCAACAACTATAGTTTGACATTCTGAATGTGAAGTGGCCCAATTCTAGCAACACTGGCACTAGTTTGAAAGTAATTCCATTTTGCAGTACTAATACAAAAAACCCTCCAAACTGTCATATTGGAGTGATGTGTGCCCGCCAGTTTTCTAAGTGTGATACAGAAGGAGAAGCAGAAAGCTCAACAGTAGAACATCAAAACAACAAACCAAAAATGACCCTGATATAAAGGAATTATTTGCTGAGAAGAAAGAACAAGACCAAAGCATTTTACTCCTTGGTCTCTGGACTGACCAAGTAATGTTTTGCCAAGGTGAGAGAAGCTACTTAAGACGAGCTTGACAGTCATTACGTTTCTTGAGATTTTTTCTGAGCACAGAGGTAATTATTTGGTCTCTGGAAACTGAATTGCTATGGATGGATCACACAGATTTTAGCAATTTCTCTGAGTAATTTACTTCCCTACCTGTTAAAACTGAAAAGTGAGTTAAAAATTACAGTTTCTATGTGCACAGAATGCTGACTATTATTAACTAGTAAACAAGTCTGTTATGCCAAGTCTGTTTTATACATAATAAGTATCATCTTGCTCTTTGAATAGACACACTTCTGCTTTTATGGCAAATCACAATTGGTATCTCCCCCAATCCTGGAAGTCATGCTAACACTAGGAATCAGTTTAGGACTTCAGCCACCTAACCTGTTATCCCACAGGTTTGAAAAGTCAGTGGGCTCCACCATTCCCCTCATTCTTCCACTTCTCTGAAGGGTCCCTTCAGAGCATGCAGCTTGCAAGCAGAGGCCCTTCCTCATCAAAACTGTCAATTTCTTTTAGGCATTGAAAACCTTATTATTTAATACAGTTCTGTTAATTTTGTGCTTCTGAGGTTGACCTAGTGCTACCTCCGCACTTTTAACAAAATAGATGAGCTTTGTAGTGGCTGTAAAAGCCAAGCGCAGAGAAAGTCACAGGCAGCCTAGAGTTGTATGCTTTCAAGAAGCTTTCATCTGTCTTTTTTTTTTTTTTTTTTTTTAAGAAAAAGGAAGGAGTTTTGAAACTTGAAACTGACAGTCTCTTGGTCCAAGAAATACCTAATTAGCATAACAGCAGCAACATGCTAAACAAATTAACTGCTGTAGGGTCACAGTGGCCTCCCACTGACACAGATCCAGGCAAGCATTTGTTTTGTTTTGCTTTGTTCTAAAGGTTGCCCTGCTCTGTTCCAGTCTCCACTCCCTCACATCATTTACTACCAGTTTCCTACAAGACAGATACTGCAGGAGTTGTTCCACATTAGAAATACTTTTTAAAGCAATTAAATCTAAGATGTAGCTTGTGGTTCTTTAACACAATTTAAACATCATTTGACAGACAGAGTTTCTGGGGAAAAATTGCTTTCCAGTGACACAGCAAGGGCATCAGTTGCTTATACACCCCGATAATTCACTGCTGGGCTGTTTTCACCTCAATACAAGCAATACTTTGCGCATGACAATTACGGTCCATGATAGCATATTAGAACATGATATATGATCCTAAGCAAGGAATTCTAGAGAAAGCAAAAAAAATGAATCCCTCATTGCAAACGGCTCAAAGACTCAATCTCTGCAAATACATCTGGATTTGCAGGATACCTATTAAGTGTATGTATACACTCATATGAATAAACGTGAAGGATATGTACGAATGCCTTTAACTGGGGAAAAAAAAAAAGTATAAGAATTTTTTTTCCATCAAAACATGGTACCTCTCAGCCTCTTGTCAAACATAATTAAGGGGAGCACATGCACAGCACACACAGGGCTGTCTCAGCACGCTTGACACAGCTCCGGAGGTGGGTGGCAGAACTAGCTTTAGGCCACTTTTCCGGTTTCCCTGATGGTGGTGCTGACTGGAGTCCAAACTGACTCTTGCCAGAAGTTACAGTTGCGGCTGGCAGGAAAACAAGAACCGTATTTCATGAAGAGTTGGGAAATACTTTCCATTTTGTACTGGAAGAAAGATGAAAGTCTTTAGACTTTTGCAAAAGCACTATCTTAGAACAGTTAACAGTCTAGTAGCTTAAGCAGTTATCTGAGACAAGGGTGCAAAAGCAGGCAGAACTAGGACTTGAGCTTCACCATCCCACATCCTAAATGAGTTCTCCAATGGCTAAAAGCTAGAGAGTCAATTGCCACATATATGTGGCCCAGTGAATGATTAACCATTATTTCAAATGGGATATCCCCAAAATGAGACTGAGAGGTACCAGAGCTTGTGCTGATTTAAGCACACCTGTCTCTCCCACACCCCAGAAATCTCGTTGGCCATCCTTGTCAGGTGACAGGATCCTTCCTTCCTTCACTATTGCACAGCAGTAAATATGCCTCGAGGAAATACTCAAATTCCCATTTTAGGCAAATAATGTGGCATTTTAGTTAAGACAAGATCTGCACCTCAGGCTCCAAACTGAAAAACTTTTCAAGTGGGCTGTCTTGTACCTGTAATTTCCTCAAGTGGACTAAGAAAGCTAAAATATACTAAGAATGTATTAAAGCTAAATGGTATTTACCTACAGAGATCTTTTTATCAGACCACAGGTTATAATGTCAAGTCAGTGTCTGGCAATCAAATATTGTCTGTTATCTTAAAATAAGATTTTAGATACGTTCACCTGTGAAAAATAAAATCACATTTGCAAGGAAAAAATAATGTACATTTATGGAGTTAGTTATACGCACGTGACAGGTAATTTTGTAAAAGCTGAAACTAGCTCCTGTACACATCACTATCGTCTTTGCTTTGAGCTTCGTGTATTTGAAATCATCTTCTGACTTCAACACAGCAGGGACAAATACATTTACTTGTAAAACAAAGCCAGACCTGTTTGGAGGTGGACACAATAATCAATCCGCTTGCCACAGAGGCCGTAAGTGCTCATTTACCATTATATGACCTGTAGCAATACATATTATGTCTTTTGCCAGCAGGAGCCTTGCCAGCTGCAATACACCACAACTTTGTCAGCGATCAGTCACAACCATCCTTTGCAACCTTTTGTTTGCTGTTCATTAAGGTGAATTTGTAACAGCGGGATGGAAGATTTTCTGGAGACCATCCTTCAGTTCTAAGTGATAATGTTGATGCTGCTTCAAGTCAGCACTTACCATTAAATTGCCATATAGATTTCATCTCTTGCACTTTGTGCAGTCTGAAGAAGGCAGCCTTTCCTCCAAGCCAGAAGGAAACCCTCTCTGCTCTTAGAGCCTGCTTTTTGTATGGCTGTCATATCCAAAAAGGCCTCAAGAGAACAATAAACTGGTGTGGTAGTACTGTAAGGGAGCTTACTAAATTGAGTAAGAGAAGTTACTAAATTGAGACTGAGATGATATATATGCAGGAGGTCAAAAATTATTCCTTACAGTACTGGAGGCCCGATTCCCCATACATGATGCTAGCAGAGCTGGCAGGTATTTCTACAAAATTTTAATAACTGTTCAACAACTTAATTCCCATCTAATTACTAACAGAATTACTACATTAGAACGCATATTTTTTTTTCTTTGTAATACGATTAACCCATCCAAAGTTTGATGATAGACAGGATCCATTAATCATGCCATCAACATCCAAACATCTGTGGTCAGTAACCAATATACAGCTGTGGGAAAAATCTATCATCTGCTATGCTAATTACTTCTTCAATATAGGAACGTCAGCTACAAGTTTCAAATGTATTTTTTTTTCAAATACATCATCCACCTTCAGAAAAAAGACGGATGTATGTTTCTGTGCAATTACAAGCTGCCAGTAATCAAGTAAGATGTCCTGTGCCCTACCATCAGTGTCTATTTGTAAGTGACAGAAAAGCCAGGGACTTGGACTTGATGCTTAATTTGGTTTTATAACAATCTGGATATATGCTACACACTAAGTATATATAGTATGCTGTATACTCTACCTCACTTTACCTGGGCCTCTTTCAGTCACCAGGAAGACAAAAGAAGAAAGCAAGACAGGCAAAAAGCACTGGTTTGGGCTACACTACATCACGACATCTGCTTCTGAGGGCTAATTACAGTAATAAAGTTAAGACTGCGTCTATTGCCACACTCACAAGCCTCACCTATAAATTACAGCTCCTGTAGAAAGCTGTGCTGTAATTCCAACAAGCCACTGACTAATCATAACAGCCCTTTTACTATAATTGGAAAAAAAAACCCCAAATATAAAAAGGTCTGAAATCTACAAAGTTTTGCTATAACTAAAGCACTCAGGCAATTGAATACTACTCTAAAGGCTCTAAAAAATACTAAATATTGCAAAACCAATTCATCTTAAGCCTCTGATAAAACCTTGGCATTATTACTTTCTTGACTGTATTTACATTTTGAATTATTTGAAGATTTCAATAGATTTTCTTATACTTTTTATATAAGCAATTATTATGATTATTTTAAATTAAGAAATTAAATTTATGAGTTTTTTCAATTATTTTATTGTCTCATTTAACATCTATTAAACATGCTTTTCCCAGATAACAGCTTTGTCTCATCTCACAATCATGTCATGAAGTGATTTTAATTTGTTCTGCTTTTAAGAGTGCCTAAACGAATACTTCACCTCAAGGTTTTGGGGTTTTTTTGTTTGCTGGTTTGGTTTGGTTTTGGTACCTCAGGTATTTTGCTTACAAATTCACCTCCTTCTTGAAGCACAGAACCAGGTCACAGTCACTTGCTTTCTTCTAGCTACCTCATCAGTCCAGTGTTAATTGAAGACAGCCAAATCTGTTTTCCTGCTCTCAGTGATGCCTTGGAGAGAGCTGGGGGAGTACCTAGTCCCCCACACTCTTTGCTTGTCTGAGCTCATTGCAATCTGATCAAGAACGAACTCTGTGCTGGCAGAGAACAATGCTTACGGTGGTAAAGGAGCTCTAAATTCTTCCCCTGGCATTACCGAGAAAAGACAATTGCTTAGAAATTAAAAGTATGAAGACTCATATTAATTTAGTAATGTGGCATTTACAAGTGTAAATGTTACACAAGAAAAGCTTGTAAGTGACATACAAGCACGTAGTAAAAGTGTGGCGTAAAGCCCATTTGATTTTTCTCACCTTTGCGTGTTACAGTTAAGGAGCCCATCTCAGTTCTCATTGAGGTCAAGAGCCTAATTCCCCAAAAGGAGTGCTTCAAGCTAACATACATCACGTATTTTTCAGTTCTGCAGATTTATGCATAATGATGCCAATATTAAGACTAAATGCTAAATTCTTTTAATGAGTAATCATCTGTGAAAGATTTCTCTGCTCAAACAACGTATTGAAAGTGATTTCCTAAAGATAATTTCCCTAGACTGTCAAGGAAGGAAAAAGTCATATTTTCTCTAAATTACATCCGGGTACCAAGCAGGAGAAAAAAAGGGAGCAGAGGAACATATTTAAACAATGATCCTTGAGAAGCA
Organism: Ibidorhyncha struthersii; assembly: GCA_013398815.1. NCBI lineage: Eukaryota > Metazoa > Chordata > Aves > Charadriiformes > Charadriidae > Ibidorhyncha > Ibidorhyncha struthersii. Next base: position 2,709,513 of record VZSZ01000921.1, on the reverse strand, counting down.
ACACACAGGTATGTTACCCTAAGGACTATTGGCAATGTAACGAGTACAGCAATAGATGGGACAAGTATGGGTCAGGGCTCCCAGAACTGAAGAGTGAAAAGTGCCTTGAAGAGAATGGGCAAAAATGGGCTGACAAACCTTGTTTTATTTTGAGGAGACACTCTGAGGTCAAATGACTTAGCCTAGCTTAGCCCTGGACAGATCTATGGACCTGATCAATCCTAGCATGATCCACAGAAAAAAGTAAAGCTATACCAAACCCAGACACATAGTCCCTCACACATGAATGACGTGCCAGTCCTATACTGGCATATAGGCCTCCTTAAGCAAAAAGGAGCCTTTACCAGTTCCAGTGAGGCCACTAACAAACATACACAGCTAAACCCACGGAAAGGTTGGAAGGATCACATTCCAACTACCTAAGCCTGAAACATATTAGGAGGACAACAATTCTCTGGGGAAGAAAGAAACGTTGGCATGCTAGAAGGCTGCGTTTTTGCCAGCTGGACCAAGTCTTCTATTGGTCTTGTTTCAGGAAACAGCCACTTACTAGCAGTATTTAATAGCAGTATTTCACAATAAGGAAAATACTTTGTCTGCAAACAGTCTGAAGGTGGGAAGGGTCACAAGCAGCGTGAATGAAGAGGAGATCTCAAATTGGGGAGCAATATGAAACAAACAGTAATTCAGCAAGGATGAAGGCAAAATACTCAGCTTGACTAGTGTAAGCGACTGCACAAAACATGGGAAAGGACTCAGTAGGAACTCTTAGGGGAGGATCTGATGGTTCTAAGCACCTGAGAGATGCTGCTTGGCTGGAAAGAGCTCAGAGAAGAGAGGTGGGCAATATGGACATAAGGAAACATTGAAACAAACTATTTGATTCATGGTCTAGATATCAGATACAGATATTACTTACAGGAGTCTCTGAATAACTGAAAGCTTGCTAAGGAAAGGAGGAATCATTTTTTTCTCCCCGACTCCTGAAGATAGCACTGAAAACACTGAGCTTAAACTGCAACAAGGCAGATTTAGATGAGATGTCACAAATACCTGACATGGATTACCTGAGCAGTTACAGAATGTCCACCTCTGGAGTCAAGGTGAGCACATGTCTGTCAGTCAGGGATGCTTTCCAGATAAAGCTCCTACCTTCAGGCACAGGAATGGCTTAGATGACCTCTCAAGGTACCTCCCAAGCCTACTCACTATTACCTTTTGTGTTTGGCACAGAAAACAACACTAGAGAGAGTAATAACCTACAAATAATCCTCAAGTCACTGCATCCAGATACATGGCTTATTAAAATAGATATGACTTTGATAAGTATCTCTGGGATCAAAACAAACAATCCAGAAGATGTTCTGTCAAGCACTAACTATTAAAACTAAACAAAGAAAGCAGATGCTCTATATCTTGGAAAGAAATTAGTAATTAACAGCATGGCCTTCCAGCCATGTGCAGGACCAATTATTCAATTATCCACGGCCAACTGTTAGCTAACTATATTCCCTGTCTTATTACACACACTACCACAAACTTCATTTGCTATAATGCTTACTTCTTTGCTGTTTTCTCCTTACTCTATCATGCAGCAATTGTAGCTCTGTAAATTTCTAACCCAGTGCAATTCACCTCAAAGGCCATTATAAACACTAAAATAATTGTTAACAGTAACAGGACAGTGAAAAAAGTCTCCATACACCTACAAACCATGCAAATATAAAGGAGACAGGACCTTCATGGCATTCCATTTTTCAGTTCAGAAGTATCTCCTTCTGTGGTGTAAATAAACACATTGGAACCCAGCTAATTTTTACAAGCATAAGGAATGAAAGTCTCGTACTAAGGCTCTCCTACATTCTTTTCTTCCAGCAACTTCATTATGTTATGCACATGAGGATAACTTCCTTTGATATGCGGGGGCTACAGCTTTTTGGAGCTGAATTCCAAGCCGGTGGCATCATCAGCTTCTGAGTGACCATTATGTGTTCTGTAATGATGAGAAAGAAAACCTTAAAATAGAAGTGGATTTGTTAAATTCTGCTTAACTGTCAAAGGTGCTATGAAAGCTAAATATGATATTTTTGAAGTACTTCTTAAGCCAAGGACAAGAGCAGTCAACATTTTCCAATGCACTCTTACCATTTCCACGAGTACTTTTTTTAAGAGCCTGAGTCCCACAGAAAATCAATGGGACTTGGTGCTTGTCTGCGCAGCCTCATTCAAGTCAAGTTAAATCAAATTAACTAAAGTGAAAATTACTATGTATTAAAGATCATTAAATTCTTTGAAAGACTCCTCATTCAGAAGCAAAGTGGCTTTCGTTAGTTCTCATTTTAATTCGTTTTGGAAGTGCTCTAGTGTTCGTTTTGGCAAAACATCAACCTTCAGACTATTTGTCCCAAAAGCACAAAGACTCAGATTAGAACCAAAAGAAAACAGAATAGAGGTTCACAAAGCCTTTAGAAAAAGCAAACAAATATTGAAAACAGGGATTTAATCAAAGGCAACATGGCAATTACTAGCAAAAGTGTTTTCCCTGGCTGATACTACCCCCCACCCCCCAATAACTATTTTCACCTGCTGTAGGTTTGGAATAAAAGCAAAAAAAAAAAAAAAAAACACACCCAAATTTCCCCATCTGTTTATGTCCTGAACACAAATTCCGCCAAATGCAATTCTGCTTATCACTGCAGAGCTGGACCTTGAAGTCCTGAACGTATGACAATGTTTTTGCTCTGAGAACTGAGTGGCATCCAAGGGAAGGGCAGGCGACAACGGTAGGCTAGGGTGATGGCATAAGCGATGTTTGAAGTAACAGCTGAAGTAACAGTAAGATGTAGTCTCTAAATGACCAGCTGAACTTCTACTGTAGGTACCTGCATTGCAGCGATGTCTTAGTCTTGTCAGAATGGTAATCCCACTTCTCTGGGCAACAAAACCAAACAGAAGTGTCAACATCCCTGTCCCAAGGAGCCAATAGCCTCCAGGGCAGGGGGGGCAGGAGCGGGGCAGAAGGCAAAAGCCTTTACGTGGTGGTGTAGAATCAGACAAACAGGACTGGAAGAGATCTCAAGAGGTCATGTAGTCTGCATCCAGCCCCAAGTTGGGATGCACAATACCTGTGTCCCTCAGAGAGATGCCCGACTGCCCTGCCTTTAGCAGCTTCTAACAATAAGGATTCCAGAAGAGGAGTGAGTGATCCATTTCTTAGTGATGGACTACAGGAACCTCACAACTGGATTTCAAGACCATTTTCTTTGTGGTCCTCTTCAGAGGGAAGCAACAATAAATACAAAATTACAGTTTCAAATATTCAACGGAAAATGTTTGATTTCTAACATTCTTAGAAAACAATAGGCAGGTAGGACCAATTCACTGACTAAGCACTGAGTTGAAGGGAAACACTGGGTAATTCTATATCCTGCGTTAGATACGATTTTTACTGCACCAAACAATATGAAAATACACAGTAGGAAAATGCGGCCCACCAGCTGTGGGTCACAATGCTAAGAGCACTTTAAATATTGACACTTTTAAAGCCAAGGTAAATTAAACAGCAGGTATTATTGCATGAAAGTGAAGCGAAATGTTTCCTCATATATCTCCAATTTCACAGAAAGAACCAGAACAGAAATTTCCTTTGTGCTCTGAAACTGTATATCTTAGCAGTGGTGCAATGCAAATTCTCAAATCAGTAGCCAGTAGAGTAAAACTGACCCCGTCCCAGGGCTCTGTTTTGCCAACAGTCACTGCAGCATAGCAGCATCCCTTTTTTAATGGGGTTGTCATCACATAGCAAAGTCGCATACTCCTGGGAATTCAGAAGGAGCCGAGATCAGCCCACTTTGTTAGTAAATAACTAATTTTAAATTATTTTGCCTCGCACACCAAAGCAGCCTGAGCTAAAACACACATTATATTAATGATGTTGATAAAAATAATGATCCTATTTTACTTGAAGATTGCAACTGAACTGAATAACATGAAATAACAGTTTTTTTCAAATATGACCTCTCAGTCTATATACACAATCTGCAGTGGTTTTAAATGCCAAAATCCTCAAGCTCAGATACTTACTCCACACGGGAAAATGCAGAAGTCTTGTTTCACAACCACTTGACTATTTACTTTGAAAAACAAATCATGATGAAAACGATCAGTACTAATTCCATTCACGTAATTCAAGTTTCATGTCTATGTAAAGCACAGCTAGCTGTTACACTGCCTTGCTGCTTCCTTGTCTCTGTCTAAATGTGTCACACTGATGTATCTATTGTGCGATTTTGTTCCATTAAACCTGAGCCGTTATTTCACTTCATAGTGAGAATGAAGAAAACTCTATCCACTATTCAAACAAAAAACCCCAACCACCCAGTAGGCTCAAAGCGGAATTTCAAGGTAAGTCTTCTTGTGTTCCTCCCCAGAAGGAAAGAGGAGACAGAAATACACAGAGAAATACATGCGACAAAATGGAATGCAGAAAAATCCCCCACAGCTAACATTAATAAAGGAGCAGAGATGTGGAAAGAGGAAAAAATCCAAACTAAAACAACATTTAAAATATATTATATAGAGTGGTGGCTTATTTTGCCAAAGATTAATTCAAAAGGATGATTTTGTTCCTGTTGTCCTACCTCTGGTTCTTTGCCTTCCTTTAAGTAGAAAAACATGGCAGTGTTTTTAGCTGACCCACCCTGAGGGAGAAGAGAGACTAACTTCTGCAAAGTTGTTCGTTCTCAATTTTTTTTCTTGCCCAGCAATTTTCTTATCCATTCACTACATATCACAGAAACAAGATCTTTCTTAGGTATCAGCAGACTTTCTAAGATTTTTTTTTTAATATTTTTGCTTCTTTGCAGAAGATTCTGAACGGGAAGATGCAGCTGAGAGAAGATTTGCACACGGCGTTATAAAACGTAGCACTCATGTCTGCAAGGACGGCCTCGTAATGGGGTAGGAAAGACTATTACTGAGTAGGAAGCGTGCGACTTTCAGATCTGAATCAGTGCTAAAAAGGAGTAAAATACTCTAAGCTTTCCTATTTGAAAAAGTCATTGAAAATGTGACATCTAACAAGGCAAAAGCAAACACAGAGTAAGTCATAATATTTAAATCCTTCTGTACTTGTTATTAGTTCAGCAGGGCTCCGAAGGCAGAGATCTGCGCCCTTCAGAATAACATGGGTGATCACAGATTTGATGGCACAACAAGAATAAATTATGTAGCAGCAGAAATAACCAGGATACTTTTACAGTTTGTCAACAGCAAGTTATGAATTTATGCTTTTTCCAGTTGTACACTGCATATTCCAACCTGTTTTTAAAAAAAGAATCAGTTCTGTTCAGCTCTGACTGAACTCTGTTTATATTTGGAGGCCATTATTGAGTTATTTATTTTTTGTAATAAAGTCTGCAGGCATCACTGTTCAAATTAATAAAATCCCAGTATCCCCACCACAAATGCCACTTTCTTCGTTGACTAGGGAAGGAGCTGGCAAAGCTAAAAGCTTAAGCGTAGCTTTTAAGATTTTTCTGATTCCTCTCTCTCATTCCCCCCCTCGCCGCTAAATCTTGGAGTAAAAGAAGATTAGTGCAGATGGATGAAAATATTTTTTCCACTTCAGCATTTGCTGTCACTATTCAGTGCTAAGCAGGTTCTCATATGGTGTCACTGGAAAGATGGAAATTCCTACACTTCTCTTAAATATAATCACCTTGCCACAAAAGAAAAAAAAGAAAAATTGGCTGTTTATTTTGCCTGGCTTTTCTGTGATTTATGCAGCAGGAAAACCTGTAAACATAGTAACATCTCAAATTGATTCTTTGCCTTTTATGAAAGTTCAGCTGGCTTCTGCACCACACCACACCAATCTGTTTCTCGCTCGCTGTGCCCAGCCAGTAAATTGACCTGGACCCAGGAAAGATGAAAATATGCAGACTTAACGTAATCCCCCTTGCTGAGCACGCAGGCACATGGCTGGATTATCCAGGGAGAGGAGCGCAGGGGGGACTGTAGCAACAGGGAGGCCTTTAGGAACGGGTGGCCACCTCCCTGCTGCAATCGCAGGCTGTCCATCTGCTGGGACTTGCACCAGCGCGGCGCTGGCAGGAGGAAGAAGGGAGCCAGGCCCCAACAGCTCCCGGCCACTCAGAGCTACGCGCTCACGTACGCTTTCCTTAATTAAGTGCCCGTGATCCAATATGCAGTCACAGGAATCCGAGTCCTGTACTTCCATAGTCAAATTGGCCGTTTGCCATGAGTAACCAAAGGTGGAAAATGGAAAAAATTAGCATGATACTTCCACACGGTGCAAGTGTTGTAACATCAAATAAATATAAACCAAGATGTAAACAAACACTTTCATCCCCGAATGTTAATTTAGAAAAGAATCAGCTTGCCAATGACTTCATATTCCTAATAAATATTCAGATTACAACTGGATTCAGTCACAAGCGATCACCCATGCTTTCGTAAATAAGAGAAGTGGTCACACTCCAGATTTCAATGTACCGGCACTACACGTTTTCAAACCACCTTCCTCTCCCAACAGGGGAAATACAAGCAGCTCTTAAGCAGTCACATGAGGATAAATTACTATTGCCATAAACAGCCAATGTTAAGCCGTACCTTGGTTATTTAATGCTATTTGTAAATGATATTTTACTTACTAAATATCACATAATTATTAAATCTGATTAGTAATCACGTTTCCCTTCTGTCTGAAAAATAAACATTTTAATTACCAACAGCTCTGCAGAAAGATAGAGAAATCCACTTCAGAAATCTCTGCATCTGATCTAAACTAGCATTGTAATTCATAATAAGGATATTTTTAGTTCTGAAGCCCATGGATCATCTGAAAGAACAAAATGAAAAAGCCTATGATATTCGGCAGCTCTGCAGGCCACCAGCACATATGGATACTATGATGTTCTGTATCTTCCCTTCCACTGCTCCTCCTCTTGTAATACCGATCCCTTATAGCCCATCCCTTCTAGCTCTGTAGCCCCTCGCCTGCTCTGACTTTACATGGGCTGAGAATCATGGGACTTTTTTTTTATTTTTAACGGACACAGATTATTATCAAGACAGCGGTTATATGCACCTCTTTTTCATCTGTATAAAAATCTATGCAGCTTGTATTCTTTTTATATTATAGAAACTTCATGAGGATCCCCCCCCCAGCATCAGCCATCAACATAAATCAGGCTTGGATTTGCTACAACATTCTGACTGCTAGAAACAGAGTAAAAGATACTTCCCACTTCCTTCACCCCTTCTTATAGAGGCCAAAGCTGATTTTTAAAGACATCCTGAGCAATCACCTAAATCAGGGTTCAATTCAAATACATTTTGAAGTGCTCCGTTCACCAGGTACCTCAAAAACATCAATCTTGAACTGCAGAGAAGCTCAGGAGACTCATCTGTTCCTCCACAATAACATCTGCGATGGCAGATCAGGGTTGAAGGGCACAACTGCTCCAAACTACAGGCAAGATCCACCTTTTGCTCTAACCAACATCACGAAAGAGGTTTGAATGCAGTGCATGTAAAGGTATCGTTAGGAAATCATTGACACAAACGTCTTTGGAAACAGACTGGTCCCTTAGCCCTCAGCCTCAAGGAACAGGCTCTCCTGGTCCTCAGCCCTTATCATCTACTAAAAATGTTCACATTAAAACTAACTTAAACAAAGAATGCTCATAGGCTGACAGGAGCATTCGTCTTGCCAACACAGCCTGAGAACAGAAGTTCTTCCTACAATACCTTGATGCCAGCTGAGGAAGAGCTATGTATTTACACAGCACTGGAGTCTGGCTCTGAACAAGCTGAAGGTCCTCTGACAGCCTAACTAACTACACATAGCCAAATATTTTTGGGACTCACTGAAATTCAGTGTTTTTCACATGGAAGTATTCCCTAACCCTGGCAATCAGAAATCAGCTATGGTAAACTAGATTCCCCCAGAAGTTAAACATACAAAGATGAGCAGTGATAAAACCCATAAGGTAGGAAGTATCCGGAGTAAATTTTACAAGCACTTTGCTGGATAGTGTATGTTCCTCTCAAAGCACCTTTTCACATACTTACAAATCACAGAGCATATTAAAAAATCTTCTAAATTATAACCAGAGATTCAGAAAAAAAAAATAAATCGTATTTTTGCATTTGGAGTTCAGTATTTGCTTTGCTTGCTTGCTATATTGAATGTATCGAGTCATAAACCACCAATTAGGTTAAAGTAAGTCATACAGAAGTCTCTTTTTTTGGTTACACTTCTAACACCAGTCATTTGGAAGCATCTCATTTGAATGTACTAGACTGTAAGGTATCACTGCTTTCCATGATCTGAAGAGACAGGAGAACAACTGGTTTCTGGAAGCTCAATTACAATCTTTACTTGAACCCTAAGCCATTTAACTATAGTTCAGTTATTTCAAGATTTAGTGTACTTAAATGATTATGGGACTACTGCATTGTCTATGTTTTTAAAAGGAAGAGAAGTGCCTTAGTTTGCATATTTAAGAAATGAAGATTGAAAACGTGAAAGGAACAATATTCAGATTTCAATAGATAGATATATCATATTAGTCCAAACGTGCAACAGACTTTTAAGAGTGTTGACAAAACTGATGTACTTTTTTAAAGGGAAAAGTTAAAAGTTAAACACCACATTCAAACTAAGTAGTCAGAACTGAACCCCTACAGTGGCAACTTTTCTGTGATCTCTTGTACTTCTTTCTTGCTGATAGGTCTACATATAAAACCACCACAAAACAAATGTATCAGAAATCAACATCCTACAGCATAAGCTTGCAGAAAGTTTTGTGTTTCTACAGCTGTTTTGAGTAAATAATGAAAACACACATTGAGTTTAGTAATTTACAGAAACTAGTAATGTGAAGAACTCCTAATCTGCATCCGAACCCTCTGTTACCATTAGCTATTTAACAACTCCTGTTTCACCTTGGAAGTCCTTCCAATGTTCTACAGAAACATTGCAAAATTTGGATCCAAATCCAATTTTAGAGGAGAAAAAGTGTTACTCTAAGAGTTTAAGATGTCTTGGTACACTTGGTTGGGTGAGGTAAAGAAAGCTTTTAATGCAAGTTTCTCTGCAGAGTAGACTTTGATGCTTAAGCACAAGCGGGAAACCGATTGCAGCTGGAGCGAGTGGAGGTGAAAAGCCAGGCTGCGCTGGTTGAACACCACCTGTATTGCCATTAGGAGTAGTTCTATAAATCCACGTTATTCATTACACTACAAAACAATCTTTATTTTCATGGTTAAAGACAAACCAAACCCATACCACCTTTAGAACTGAAAGGCCAACTATTTATCTGAATGCTTTTGAAACTCATGTTTTGTATCATATTGCTAAATAAAACTTCACTGCTTAGTTTGGCTAAAATCAACAAAACAATTCATAAATCGGTTACATAACTACTCGTGAATGATAAGCAAATAACATTTAAATAATCTTCCAAAAAGACTTCCTAGCAAATGCCGTTAAGAATTTGAAGATCCCCTTCTGCCACTGTTCAGCTGACATCCTGACCACGGAACAGTGGGATTATACAGAGTTGCATGTTGGCAGAATCTATTTTCTGAAAGAGAAGGGGGAGTAAAATATTCACACTACACTTACTTTCTCCCGTAACTGTTAATTTCCCATGTGTTTGGTGAAAGCCTGTGCTTGAGCAATCCACATGCTGGAATGTCGACATGAACAATTTACAGCACAGCTCCACTGCACCAATTATTTTTATTGTCAGAAGAAAGGAAAAGCTTTTCCCAGAAAATGTAACATTCTCAAAGGCAGTTCAAGGTCGCATTCCTTCTATTGTATTTACTGTCACATAGTTTCATATTATTTAATATAACAATTCAGTATCTATTTAAGATATGACATACTCAAAGGCTCTGAAGAGAACTCTATCCTCCGAGGTAGGAAAGGGTAAATAATCCTATTTACAGTCAGACTTCGAAAATCTTTCGTTTATTCCTCTGTCAGATGACTAGACTACAGCGCTTCAAGTTTTTCCTCCGGATTTTACATGTTTAAGAAAACAGAAAACATTCCTCCATCAAGCATACTCTTTCAGCCTGTAATCAGCCTTGTTACTTCCAGGGGAGTTTAAGTGACTCCATAAATAGAAATGGATTTTATGCTTTCTTTGTACGTAAAACACTGTAGTGAAAGCAGATACATTAGAAATAATTCCTTTTATTTGATAGTTCTGGGTTTGCACAAGAGCTAATTTTCAAAGGTCTCTGCAGCATAATTGGTGTTACTCTGTTATAACTTTCACCATATCCATTTCCCATCAAAGAAAGTAATTCCTCATAATGATGGGAAACCTGTACATCGCAACACAGAAGAAAAAAGTGGAAGAAGAAAGTGAACTCCACCATTCAAGCAAATGGTGCCTGAATTTCAGGGACCCTTCTGTGCTGCCTCTACGCTTGCAGTCAGCAAGCCCGGCTGACACTCCTGCAGCTTTTATGGTTTCAGCCACCCGTTCAGTGCAGGGATCCCACGAGAAAGTCTGAAGAGTCAAGAAAAGATGCTATCTGATGCTACCACACCTGAAGTGATCAAAATAATATGAACAAAATGAATTTTCTTAGCCACCTTAGAGTCACAGCTTTCACGGTGAGCAGGAGTTTGGCCTGCAGGAGCTCTCCACCCCAGCACACACCCATCTCATTGTGAGCCCTGTGATTTGGTTATGTTCCGCAACAGCCAACTGACCCTCTCTGTTCCATGTACACAACTAGAAACAATGTTTGAGAAAGGTGCCACATCCTGTTGAACAGCAGTTAACACAAGGGTCATGCTTCTGTCATCTGTATTCAGAGGCCTACAATATGCATTATAGATTTTGTGGTAGTTGTGTTTCTCTACGAACCCCTCATATGGTCAGCTTGAACAGAAGCTATTATAACTTTATTAAGAGTTGGGAAATGAATCAAGTGGTAAGGACTTCCCGAAGCTCTGTTTCCACAGTGTTTTGTTCCTTACCATGTGCGTATATTGCTCATCCATAGTATTTGCCCACACTGCTAGCTGCACAGACTTGGTCCACTTTTCCACATCACTAACTTTTTACATCTTTTTAATCTCTGTCATTCCCTTCTACAGAATCTTAAATCGCACTGATTTCCTTCGCCAGAAATCGTAACAGGGACAACAACAAAATCAAACTGTACTGTGAGCGGACTTAGATTGATTTTTCAAAAGGATTTAGACAAGTAATTCCCCTGGCACCTAGTACCCATCCTTGCCAATAATTAGGGCTGGAACAAGAACAGGGTGTTCTCTTCAAGGCGCTATCAGAAAGAGCAAAATGCCTGCCTTGAGGAGGCCTGATCCAAACTCGGCTGTGCGCGTCCCTTCACCAGGGCCTGACAGAAGGACGTTTTGTTTGCCGGGTCCCACTCCCCCGCCAGCAGACAGCAGATCCCACAGGGCCGCGAAGGAGGGGTGCCTACCAGATACCACCACAGCTCACTGCGCCTCTGCAAACGCCACTGTCGAGACCTCTTAAACTACAAAAACTTCAGAAGCATGTGTTCTCCCATACGCATTCCAAACCACTGTTCATTTACATTTTAAGTCAACTTTCACTCACTTATGTGATACAACAGGTTCCGTTATTACTTTGGTATTAGGCTGTGTTTCATTTCTGTTAACAATTGCTTCCAAGCCATATTGTATTCACTGTGTGGTCTGCCTGGCTAATAATTTAATCACTATTAGCCAGTACACGAGTGATTTTCCAGCAGTGCCACGTTCTAGCAACAAGTTATAAAAATAGCAAAGAAACTGAAACACAAATTAGACTGCCAAGCACATACTTAGGAGTGGGAATAACTCCAGAAAGAGATCCTTACTGACTAATACATGCTCATTCATAAAATTAACAGCTTTCAGGATCACCTTAATTAGAAGGGAAGATTGTCTAAAGTACAATCTCCCAAAGAATTTCACTTTACTGAAGATATCAAAATGTTTTTTTTCCTCTTTAAATGTAAGCATTCATTACCAAATTTTGTGTAGAATAGCTCAATTTTTAGCTGTAAATATGAAAAGTCCTGGAAGGATCATCTCATTAACTACTTAACCACACAAAATCAAAATAATAAAAAATTCCATTACTTAACAGAGATTTTACTAGAAAACTCTTGGCTATTGAGTGCATCCAACAATACTGAGCTGTATTTCACAACTCATAAGTCATTTGCGGTGAAAAATTATGATTTTAGGAATTCTGTCACTAAAAACATCACCTGGGATCCATTCCTATACATACCTACTAATGAATTAGAATGTCTGTGACCAAAAAAACCCACAATTGCCTATTACCTAACAGACACAGTGAGAGTGTGTTTGTACATCTTAAAAGTTACCTAATTTTTATTTTTTAACAATGGCACATTTCATTTGTGCTTGGTCTAAGTTTAGCTGTATAAACGGTTTACTTAAAAGAGTTTGAGATTAAGAAACCAAAATAGCCTCTAGGGACTGTAAAAGAAGGGCTAGGTGCTTTCAAGGACAGAAGAGTGGCATTTGAAGCACATCAATGCTGCTGAGGCATAATTTATGATGGAAATAATCCGAGAAGAAACACAACACAATAGAATCTCTTACTACTGTTCCTCTACAGTTAGATTCACTTCACCAATAAGCCTCCAGCTCCAGGTACCTACATTTACAGCGCTTTTCACATGGAGGAACTTCTGTTATCAACTGCCATTATAACACAGCTTTCTTAAGAGGGTTCAACATGATGTCAACACTGGGGCTTGACTGTATGACTAAGTGACATTTGAGTCGCAGCACCTGTAACTAAGTACTATGCACAGCATAAATCTTCCATGGCAAAGGCTCCTAAGCACATGAATATATTTGCTTCTACAAATGATTTAGTTTAGTTGTTTCATTTTAACAGCTCTTCCAGCTGTACAGCTGCTGTCTCTATGCTCAACCAGTATGATCATTCTGTCAGTTCTACCACTATGCCACTCACCAGCTATTACGGCATAGGAAATGTTACTGCTCTAAAGCAGATAACATTTCTTTCCAAAAGATCTGTTAGAAATTTCTGACTACAGCCACAGAGACAAGTAGGAACTTTCCCTTTTACTATCAAACCCCAAATAGTTACTTCCCCATTTTGGAGAAACTAATGCAAACTGGGGGCGGGGGGCATCTGCACCTCTTTCATCATCAGAAACTGAGAAATTTTGTCTAAAAGTGGAGGGATTTTTGTCTGTTATGAACAGAAGCAATCCAATTTTTTTTCTTCCGTATATTTTTCCTTTTACTTTTCCCCTGAAAAGGGTTTCTGCAGCAATGCAGCAGCTCTCATCTCATCAGTAGGACACGGATACACAAAATTCTTGGAGAGGCAAAAGGGAGGAAGCACAACCTGGAAAATGTCTTCAACCCAAGCAGCAACCCAGTCAACCCTACTTATTTGGGGGCTGCAAGTATAACCAGAGCACAAAGTGATATAGATTTTGCATTTAAAATTCTTCCTTGAGAAATGATTATTGAAACTGCAAATACAGACACGTTCTATGGTTCGCTCCATAATGATCTTATGGACAGCCAACATGGTTAGTTTTCTCATGGTTGAAACAAGCCAAATAACATCAATAAAAACCACTTAAGACTTCAATGGACATTCCAGGTCTCAAAGAGACAGTATTCGCAAGTGAAAATATTCAGCAATCCAAGCAGAGGTAAGCTAAATCCTATCCAACCACTGAGATGAAAACTAACGCACTGCTCACTGTAGCACCACTAGAGGACTTACATCTCCTAAATGTTATCTAGGATAAAATAATTAATGTTTCTGCTATCTATTAACTTTTGTGACCACTACTTGCTGATCTCTGGAAAATGAACTGAAAAGGAGACACAGGATATTCTAATCTTTAGATAACACCCAGAAGGATTTGGTCTGGAGCCCAGGAAGTTTTCTACAGCATTCATGGCTTTGTCACTAACCTGCTGGCTGACCTGGGACAAGTCACCTAACTTGAAGATGTCTTTGAGAATACCTGTACCCATCATGAAGTGATGTGCAAACATCTACAAGTGTCCCACCTGGTAGTATCATGTACTGTATACAAGGCCTTTCGGTGACAAAACCACTCTTCTGGTGCAAACCAGAAGCCAGTTGACATACCAATCCCAGAGCCAGGAGACAACACAATACTTGGCAGAGGAAGGGGACAGATCACAGCAGCAGTGTTGGCCCTTACTGATATTATTCTCACAGCAGGGGTTCATCGACATTCCTGGTAGAAATTTTCCTTGGGGAGGCCCTGACAGAAATCCCTTTGTGGGAAGAAGCAGGCTGGGAGCTCATGAGACTTTAAAACTCAAACATCACCACCCCAGCAGGGAGTAAGTGATTCATCAGCCATTTTACCTCATCTCCCCCTCCAACTCCAGCAGAGGACCGTAAGGGTATTAGACTTTAACAAGGGCAGATACTCCAGTGGGATTTAGAGTATGCAAGAGGTAGCTAATTTCAGGTTTTTATCAGTGAATATTATAACAAGGTACTGTCAGGACAGAGCATCTACCCGCAGGAGAAGAGATTGGAAAGATTCCAAAATTTCAAGGTAACAAAGCAAAGGAGGGTTATAAACATAGCTGAAGGAAAAAAAAAAAAAAAAAAAGGATGAGATGCAGGGGGAAGAAATTCATAAGAATAATGACTCCAGAACTTTTTCTGGGTCTGTACATCCCGGTTTAGAGAGGCACAGCTGAGACAATGCAGCTGGCTCTGTGACAAATGTGAAAAAATAAGCCAATTTGAGCTGGTTGTTAGCAGTCAGAGCACAGTGTCTCAGATAAATGAGTGTCTGCCTCAGGTATGGCAGCAGATCTTCCTGAACCATTCCTGAGAGACTTGCCAGGATTGCAGCAGCCCTTAGCCATCAAAAGCAGCAAGAAAGTTCTCTTCAATCTCCCATCCCTATGGTAAAAGGTGACCTTGGAGCAGGATTTTCTTCATCATGCCCTCTGCTCCTCATACCAACTCCATCCTTCCTCCTGTCTTAGAGCTAGACATGTTGTCTTATTTAACAGTAGATAAAACCAACACTTTCCCCAGCACAGTTGCTCAAACTCATCTGTGTGGGTTGTCACACCTCCAACCGTATCACTGTCTCTAACTCGAAGTGGTATTTTCAGCCTGATCTGATGTTTGCCAGGAGTCCCAGTTTGGCTCGGAAGCTCTTGTCTGTCTATCCTCATTTGAGCTAACGGCCTCTTATCAGGGAATGGTGTGCAGAGAAGAGCCCGTGCAGTACCCTATGCCTGCTTCCCTTTCCAACTCATCACATTTACTGAGGCTGTTTTCTCCCTCAGATAAACATTTCACCTGCTGATGCTGCTCTACTTACTACTTCCCCCCCTGCCCCATAACAGGTAGAAAAAAAACCAAACATGCAAAGCCCACAAAGAAGATGAACAGAGAAAACAGCCACCCTTGCCTGCTGAGCCTTACAAAGTAAGAACAACATCTTTGGCTCGTTTCCTAATTCCACAGTAAAAGGAGCCACACAGAGCAATTCTTGTCAAGGGCTGAGAAAGAAGGCTTGAAAGATAGAAGAAAAATATAGAAGGAACGAATAAGGACCAAGGGGGGAAAAAAAAGGCGTAAAACTACTTAAGTCCCTAGAGAAAGGAAAAGACCTGACTTTTCCTCTCAAAGAGGAAACAGAGCTATGAGCCTGTTGACCACTTCTGACCAACCACTTGGTGCCAAGGAGGTTTCTTTCAAGGGCCAAAACTTCACCAAGAGATAGAAGTAGCTGCATGTACGGAACTACAGGTCTTCTCAAGAGGTCAGTGGGCAGACATCCTTGCTCCCAGATCTCTTGTGAAACATTCCCTACTCAAAACTTCCTTCTGTTCTGAGACTGCACTGTGGTTTTCTATGTAAGCGCTCGTATCATCACACTGCACATAATGGAGTATGCTATTTTCAAGCAACAAAACAGTATGATTTCCATGGCAATAGCAAGGAATTTGGCAAGGCTGTATGATAGACTTGGTCTGGTGAGAAAGTTTGAGAAAAAAATAAAAAAAAAAAAACAATTGAATCTCTCAGCACTAAGATAGTACAATTCTCTGTATTACCTATCCTGTTTACCAGCACACTCAGGAGCCTCTCCTTATTTGGAGATTTGCACCAGAAAAACATACTTACTTATTAATGGTAACATGCCAAGGCTGCACTTGAGCTACTCACTGTACCAGCATAAGGTGAATGAATGCCTGACTCAAAGATTTTACAATACTTCTCTACAGACAAAACATTTAGTATTTCAAATGGAGTCCAAGCTCCTTTGAGGATGCCACATGACAAATTTATAGAATCATACAATGGTTAGAGTTGGAAGGGACCTTAAAGATCATCTAGTTCCAACTCCCCTGCCATGGGCAGGGACACCTCCCACTAGAGCAGGTTGCTCAAAGCCCCATCCAGCCTGGCCTTGAACTTCCCAGGGCAACCTGTGCCAGTGTCTCACCAACCTCAGAGTAAAGAATTTCTTCCGAATGTCTCATCTAAACCTCCCTTCTTTCAATTTAAAACTGTTACCCCTCATCCTATCGTTACGCTCCCTGATAAAGAGTCCCTTCCCATCTTTCCTGTAACCCCCATTTAGGTACTGGAAGGCCACTATAAGGTCTCCCCAGAGCCTTCTCTTCTCCCAGCTGAACAACCCCAACTCTTTCAGCCTGTCCTCACAGGAGAGGTGCTCTAGCCCTCTGATCATCTTTATGCCCCTCCTCTGGACCCACTCCAACAGGTCCATGTCCTCCTTATGTTGAGGGCCCCAGAGCTGGACGCAGTACTGCAGTCAGGGTCCCACCAGAGCAGAAGAGCAGAATCCCCGCCCTCAACCTGCAGGCCATGCCGCTTTTGATGCCGCCCATGATGAGGTTGGCTTTCTGGGCTGCGAGCACACATGCTGGCTCATGTTGAACCCACCTTCTCATCAATTCTCATCAATTTCTATGGGTCCCTGCGATGTATCATGCACTTGTGATTGTAACCTTAGACTCCAAATCACCATCTACTTCTCCCAATAAGCAGTTTTTACATAATCAGATTATAAAATATTACCCCAATTACACATGGGGACTGACACACACAGAGGTAAGATGATTCGTGCACGGCCACTCAACAGATCCATGACCAAGTCCGCAATAGAAGCAAGCCCTGTGTGTCCTGACTCTGCACACTCTTCACTCTCAGCAGCACTGAACCTGTCAAGATGACAAGAGAACCTTACAGGAGGATCTGAATCACTTGGAGATGACCTGCAAATAATCCATGTTTAAACAAAAATGATTCTCGCAGAGATCTGCTTTTATAAATATACAGGCTTTTTCTCCTCTTTTTCTTTCAGCTTCTGAGAAGACTTCAGCAATCCCAGCCTTATGGGACAGGGACTGGCTTGTGGCCACAGACTTCACACTTGGTTGCATGAGCAAAATCTAAACAGGCCTCGATTGCAAAGACCGTTGTGAGCAGCAGAGCTGCAGATGGATTTCTGGGGAGGGCAAGAGAGGTAAGAATTTTAAAAAAATCTATTGAACATTTAGAAACACTTAAGAGACTGGAAAAGCAACTTCCTGTATCATGTTTAATGTTTCAAACGGTTTAGCAGCTGGAATAGCAGCCTTCTAGTGTTAACATTTAATAGTTTGTGCCACTCAACTGACGGAAAATTGTAAAACATATTTAACCTGTAGAGGTCTTTCCTACAGGAAAGAAAAATAACTTTCCAGAAGCATTGTTTTGGTGTGGTGTGTTGGTTTGTTTTTTTTTTTTTTTATATTTCATAAAAATAAAACCTGAAAGAACGGTAATGACATTAGCTACACATTAGTTTCCAAATGTTAAGTAAACTCCCTTCTAAGAGCAAGCATCAGCAGTAACCCAGCAGTTTCATTTCATAGGGGCTTATGCAATCATCTCGGAGTTTGATCGACACAGACGCATGCCTTGCAAGCTTTTATTGAAGTGTCAAAGCCCCATGTCTCAGAGTTAAGTTACCAACCAAACAACAGTTTAAATTCATCAAAAGCAGGCATTAAATTTAATGGGATTTCAATTAGCGATGGACCAAAATCCAAGCCCTACAATCCTCTCAAAATGTAAACAAGCCTACAAACCCACAAGCAGTCCCGTCTCATTTTGAGAGCAGAACCAAGTCAAACAAACAGCAAAATTAAATCTTGCGATCTTGCATTTTTCCATGTCTGGACAAGCCTCAAGGCTAAAAATCTTTGCAGTTCTTACAGGCACATCACAGAAAACAGCAGAAAAAAAGAACAAGAGTGCGTAAAATTAAATTAAGAAACAACCAAGTATAATGCTCCATAGTGCCATTCACTTGGTACAAATCCTGCAGTCACTGATGGATATCATTCTAGGACCTCAGGGCTCCGATACTTGAATTAACATGAGAATACACAAATGTTTTGTTTGTACCTAGCTTTTGCATTTGGCCACAAAAGGAGACATACACACGCAAAATAAAAAGCGTAAGAGAGGTTATGGATAATGAGCATTACGAGCAGAGAAGTATCAAATGGTAGAACAAAACAATCTAATTAAAAAGAAAAGACAAAACTTCCTTAGGATATGACGGAACTGCAGTGGTGTAGAAGAGAACATAAAATATAGATGCTGAACAAGTAGGGACAGCAGTGGCTGGGGGCGCCAGACGGTACAGCCCAACCCCTTCCCAGAACCCATTTGTATTATCATAAACATCAGAGTGAATCATTTCACTGAGCCAGCACTCTAAGCTGTAACTCTTCAAAAGAATTTGGGTTTAGAAACAAGGAAGACAATATGTGTTATCCAAGTCATGGAAACATCTTGAGAATTTTTAAGCATACACAGGTAAAGTAAGAAAGCCACACGGACATCTATTTACTGTACTAGAGAAAAAATTATTGACTTCTATGTCACAGGCACATTGCTTCACGACTGATTATGTGTCCAAATGAAGTTTTTGTGAACAGTATTTAATGTGTCTGACAGACGCATACTCTCCACCATTTAAGTTATAACCCCATAGTACAGACACTAGTTATTAGGTGGAAATTATGTGATCTCAGTGGTATTTCTGCCACATGGCAGGTTTTATTTTGTTTAATTTAACAATAAACCCATTATATTAACTGAATTCAATAGAAACAGCAGGGGGAATCCTGTTAATTTAATCTCGAACATCAGAGAGCCTCTGAATGTGCTAAAAGAACGAACGCAGAAGGAATTAGAAGAATGGTTTCACAAAAAGGAAGGAAGTTTCCATTTCCTCAGAATGCTCATACTGAATTTAAAATGACTATGTCTGATTTGATATTCAATGGTTTAGACATATGGTTACTGTTTGAGACCGGATACTGGGCTTGATTTGACCTAGTATAGCCCTCGTTACATTTTTTAGTATGGAAAAATCCTGTGTAGCGGTTGCTGTAAGACACAACTTCTACCCCCCTACGTGTAAAGCAAGAACAGTCTCATACACATCACAGCTCAGACGGTAGCTATTAGTTAGCAGTGATCATCACACTGGTCTCCTCAGGTGGCAAACCTCTGTTACCAGTGACAACGTCTTTGGCTTAAAACTCAAAGGACTATTCTTAAATTATTTCAGAAGGATTACAGCAAGCTCCACAGGTTTCTCCACCGTATTAATTTGTGTCTTTCTTGACTTTTGTATTGGAAGAGCACCCTGGAGCATTTGACAAACCCTCCTCCTCCTCTTTATGTTTTGTTCACCTATTCAAGAAACCTGCCACTCCCTGAAAGTAGCTGTAGCAGCAAGGGAAACGGGCAACCCTCAATGCATTCCAATGCTTTCTATAAGCAGAGCCAAGAAGAAACACTTGGAAACAGACAGTAAACATCCATACTAATTACTTAGATAGGTACCTCCTCTGTTTCATACAAGGTGATAACTGCTGATCCCGGAATACTTGTGGGGATCCAAACACTTGGACTTGCACTCCCAAATCAGAAACAGAAAGCAGTGTGAAAGGTAGGGTGTGCCAAGGTGAAAAGCAGATGGAATTATACTTTGGAATGAAAAGTAACTTTCAACAACAACAAAGGCAAGGGTTAGAAGAAAGGCACATTTCTTCCTGCACATACACTTGTCCTGACACAGGACCAGAAGTCACTGCCACTCACCACACTACTCTCAGCCATGGCCACCGATAGCATCTACCTGCCTGCTGTACTACTGTCAAGGTAGGATCTAGACACCCACAGCCAAAACCTCCAGAGATGATGTAGATGTCCCAAAGACACATTTATAAACCAATGAGAACGACAAGCTTTGGCAGGTTTCTGACATCCAACAGATCTGCCCAAAAGAACATTCTCAAAATGGAAATTTAATGTACAAAGCTGATTAAGTGCATAAGAAATTGCAGCTATCTTACCTGCAACAAACTAACAGCAGTATAAGGCATTCCGTGTAAGTTGGTGATCTGACCAGTTTTTCTTTTGGATGAAAATTCAAGTAAACTTTGATAATGCATATTACCAGATGGAAGAAAAGAGACTACCTCTGCTAGATCCAGGATTAACCATTCATCTTCTGACATATACAGACATCATAAGATAAACAGTTTGTTTAAATCCGTCACAATATTCAACATAAGAAATTCAGCTGTGAGTTTTCATAAATCTGCAACCTGAAGAAAACACTTGGCAGCAGCCAATACAGACCATCCTCAGAAGGGCGAGCTTACGGGCTTCTGGCATAGCTAAGCACTTCACTGCAATTAACTGAAAAACACAGCAACTATTTTTTTTCCCCCATGCTTTGTGGGCATCTACTAATTAAGCCTCAATAAAGCCATAAAAGCCGTGGTGAGAAAAGTATTATTTACACGTTTTGCAGTAACAGAAAGGGAGACAGAGACAGGTTATAAGCCGTTCACAGTCACATAACAATCTGGTTACAGAGCTATTAACAGATGCCTAGATTTCCGAGTGCTTCATCCCCTGCTCCCTGGCCATATAACACCACTCCTCTCAGCTTATAATTTTGTGCGGAAGACATTTTAGGGAAGGTGCTGTCAAGTACTTAAAAAAAAAAAGACACTGGCAAGCAGGATTTTTCTCTGAACTAAAGAGACAGGCCTCACCTATTCTGGCCTCCAGGTACAGCCAGCCTTGTTCTTTAAGTCCAGATGCATAGAATCCTTGAGAAAGGCTGACCGGAATGAAATGACTGTGGCATTCCGTGCACAGTGTGGTTTGAGGGAGGGCAGGAAAAGCAAGGTAGGAGAAGGAGAGGAGGGCAGAACAACACTGACACTAGGAAAGAAGTGAAACCAGGGGTCAAACCTCACTCTCTAGCAGAACAAATTCTGTACTTACTCTTTTTACCTTTTGGTTTTAACTATAAAAACCCCAAGGTATCACAATACAACTTTAAAGGAAAGTATCCCCTCATTCTAAGGTTTGTCACTGAGAAAAACTTAAAGGGTTGTTTCTGCTTGCCGCAGGAACAAAATCCCAAATTCATAATGGTTGCATGATGAAATTTGACTGTAGGAAACTTCACATATGCTTAAGAAATCTGGGCACCTTAATTCTGAAAATAAATTAACAGATAGGACAGAAACGCATATGAAACAGTGGTGTTTATGAAAGGTACAGAATAGATACATGCTTACCCTTTCACATGGGGAAAAAACGATGAGGACATCCAGGCCAAACACACATAACCTTTGGCAATGAGTTCTGCCAGCTGTTATCACAAAGATTAGGAGAAACTCTTGGACTTTGTATAGGTAATTAATACACCCCCTATCAGCAGTGAGAGATGAACTGTTTTGCTATATAGGGTCATTGTATCATTTTCTGAAATGGTGCTGCCAGAGACAAACAGATGGACCAGCGACCTGATCTGATGCATTTTCATAACACCACACTGACTCGAAGCAGGGAACACCAGACGAGTAGTAAGGGAAGTAAGACAAATGCATTTTCCTCCTTTTGACCACAATTTCCCTTCCCTATTTTCTCCTACCGCACAATGTTTACTGGCTTGTGATACCTTATCATACTCTGCCTTTAGGCAATTTGTGCAGCGTTCTATCTACACTGGCAATGAAGTCTGGATGCTGCCTTTTCTAAATGGATGCAGATCACAGAATCCTTTGTGTATGGCCATGTCCCAAGACTCTGTACAACTCCTGACCTGCAGGATCCTACTTCACGGATGTCATAAGACAAAACGTGGAAATTTTTCAACCCATCTGAAAGTCTCACAGACACTCATTTCATAACAGACAAGAAAACAACCTTTTTTCCTTCTCTGAGATTTTCTTCCATTATGTAAAATACCTATTATATTTGTGCTCAACAGTGTTTCTTGACAGACAAAAGGTTAATTTGCTGTTAAACATGGAAGATATAACATCCACTAACAAAGAAAATAAGAAGTCAAAGAAGAATTTCTACTATTTTTACAAGAAAAAAAATAATCTTTTTTCTTGTTTTGTAGAGTAAGCTTGTGACCTTTTCTCCTCCTCAAGGCTACTTATGCTTCTGCAGAATGCTGAATACCTGCAAATGCCTCAACAAGCATCAGTCAGGACATTTGTTTGGAGAAGGCCCTAAGGCCAATGCAAGGTGCAAGGATCAAGCAGAGTTCTTTCAAGCCAACTCCAAAGTGATCTTAATAAAACTGATGCCCACATCAAAAACATGGGCGAAAAGCACAAATAAATTAACTGCAGTGCTAAAAGCCTCATACTGTTGAATTCTGAACACCACTATATGCAGTTAGCATAGCTTCTTAATCCCTGGCTTCCTGATGAGCTGTGTACAACGTTAGTACCAGTCTGTTTCTACAGTAAACGTTTGTGAACGCATGACTGTAGTGTAATGAATTAATTCACGGCTAAGCCCATGCCCTTTGCCACAGTTTCTCCGTCTTTTTTTAGATAACAGGATAAAATTAGGATAAAATGATTAAAAGGCCTTTTTCAAAGCTCAAAGACTATATTAGAGCCTAAAGACTAAATACAAAATACCAAGACAAGATGAACAGCAGTAGATTTAAAAGATCCAATGCATCCATGCTGCCTTGATTCTATTAGTGTCCTGCCAGGGCAGAATCTGGTCACAAGTTCTCTTTGTTAAACAAAAGAAACAGAATGGTAGAAATGTGTTTTGTGCTATCCAGGTGTGTAATTGATAATGAAAATCGAAGTTCCTTCTGAGTCAGAGTAAGGGGATGCGTACCTTTCCTCTGTGTACAGTCAGACCCTGGAAGCCAGCCCGCCAACACCCTTTGCCTGTGTGACTTTGCATTTGGATATATTTGCTGACATGCTTTGGAAGACACAGCTATACCAGGCCAGACCACAATAAAGAGTTTACTGGTTTATTAATTTGTACAATCATAAGGAAAAGAAATAAAAGCAGGCAGATTAATCAACACATGAACTGCAAACACTGCCAGCTTGTCTCCCTTGGAACTTTTTAGAAAGAATGTCTCCGTATGCAACTGCTGTGTGCTACAAATCAAAAAATGTTCTGAAGCTTTACCTGAGTGCCCAACACATGCAATAAACTCATTTCCTGAGCTCAGCTTTGTGATTTGTAAGTCATTTCCTTTCTATGTTAAATTTTAGAACGATTTGGTTTTGAACCCAAATCTACATAGCTAATCATAGAGCAATTTTGAGCATTAAACAACTAAAAGCAGAAAACAGTTAAGTAAAAACTCCCTGTTTCAACTGACTTCTAAAATACTGCCTGACTTAAAATGGGCAGACTGCCAAGTACTTTACAAGTTCCCAGATTAGCCTGTTTCTATTGTTTCACAGCATAAATTTAAGAGCAAAGCGTTGCAGAGATTTCTCTAACTTTCCATTACAGCTGTACTATATGCACCGTCTTGCAGTCCCCTACACAACCGTGTTTACCAACAGCTCTTGGAGAATCTGCATGCTGGATAGATTCACGGAATATGCTGCAAATTTATTTTTTCACCCAGTCTTAAGTGCACATCAAACTGCGTTAGAGACAGCATGCTAAAGGTTTCTGAACACCTATTTGACAAGCCATATGTTAATTGCCCAAAGGTCAGAGTAACTATTTTGGAAAAACGTAGTTCTCTGTTTAAATGAATAACAGCCAAGCAACACAATTATAAAGTAATGGCATCATTTCCAAATGATCTATATATTGTTCATGAAATGAATACAAAAGATTGATGAGATTTTGTGCACAATTTCTTGCAATTCCAAACCAGTGCCTTTTAAAAGTTAATGGTAATTCTTAAAACATGCACTAAAAGAATGTATGCCACCCTATTTCCAACATTTGGAAGCACATGTGCTACAACACCACCACTCCATTGCTATTAAATGCCAAAGGCTGTTTAGTGATAAATCCAAATAAAACCCACTAATAAGTAGATTGCAGTAGGAACAGTGTTTTATCTTCACAAAGAGACAAGTGACATTGAAAAACGTTACATGTCTTTTATAATAATTGCAAAAAGAAAAGCGTAATTCATTATAGACCAATGCAGACAGGGCTAAATTCAAAGCTAGGTCAGGTTGCTCAGGGCCACATCCAGGGGAGTTTGAAAGTCTCTAGGGATCCAACACCCTCTCTAGGAAACCCGTTCCCGTGCCTGACCGCTCCCATACCCAGCGGGAATCGCCCCTGCTGCAAGTGTAGACTGCTGCCTATTGTCCTTTTGCTGTACACATATCTAAGAAAAGTTTGCCTCTTTTCTCTGTAGCCCTCCATAATAAAGCTGAAGAATACAATGAGATCCCACCCCGTACTATAACCTTCTTGCTTTCTCCCGAGTGGGCTGAACATACCCAACTCGCTCAGCCTCTCCTCATGTGCCAGCACTGCAGCCCCCTGACCAGCTTAATGGCCACCAAATCCCGTGACAGTTGAGGTTGGAAGGGATCTCTCCTTCTCTGCCGTATGTTCTATCTTTCCATAGAATGACCTCAAAATACTTGAGTTTTGTCCACTAAACAATGAGAAAATTTTGAAGCCTTCAGGAGGCTTCTGGGAATCACTCTGTCCTCTCTTCTGGGGGATTCATTACCAGTTCTTAAATCTTACACCAAAGTCTGAATCCTCCCAGTCACATTGCAGCACTAAAAATGTGAAGGACAGAAAAATGTGAAGGAAGTGTTAACTCACACATGCCACCTGCCTGAGTCTGCTGACAGTCTAAACCAATATTTGCATACCATGAAGGGTCCAATTGATTTCAGGGCATTGCTACAATTGATCTTTAAGGATGACAATTTAAATGCCAGTGTAAATAATTATTTACAGCTGATATCAACTGCAATAGCCAACTCATGTTAACTAACAGTCCAAAAAGACCCCCCCAAAAACTCCCCAGGTGACAAAAACCACAATGATTTTGTATTTATATGGACTGAAAAAAAGAAACCCCAAAGCCACTCATTTCCTTCCTGACAAATTTTACAGTGCAGTTAAGCTTTGGTAGTACAAAGAAAAAAGAGCAGCACTATCAAAATAAACACTAACCATCAATTATACATAGAGCATTCTGAGTTGGATTCAAATCTCTCACTTGTTTTAGCACCACGCGTTTACTGTGGGAGTTTTTTTTTCCTTTACCCTCTCCTTTTGTGCTTAAATCTGGAAGGTTTTCATTAGTAAAACATTTTTTATGCTCTGTTTTTTGCATCCTTCTCTTATGTTTTAGTTTCTCATTATTTGAGACAAGAGCGGGGTCTACAATCCCCCTCCAGCTTTTTCAGCCCTCATATAATCGGTTACAAGCAACACATTCATTATACACATCCAGATAATTAGAATGTCTGTCTGTAAATATAAAAGCAGAAATGTTACCTCAGAAGAGCACTCTCCAAGGAGGGGACACTTCAGAGTTCATGGGTTTTGAAACTAAGCTCATATTTTACTAAGCAGATATGACAGTCATTTTCAGAACTTAGTTCTACAGAATTCCTATGGTGTAGAATGCACTTACAGAGAAGCTGCTCTGAAAGCCTTTTGTCTGAAAAGGGCCCCTATGGAAAAAGCTCTTTGATTGCCTAGGACCAAATGACGTTATTAAAAAAATTGTGAATGTCAGGAAGCACAAAGTTAATGTAAAATTAAATTACTTAAACACAATGCAGTCTTTTTTTTTTTTTTTGAGGAGCAAACCCAGCTATTTTCAGGCAAGTTTTCCCACAGCCACAGAAGAAGATTAGAGATTCAGGAGCTGAGTCAAGTCTCCCAACTGTGTGCTGTCCTAGACTTGTAAAGGCAAAGCAGGTATTGCATACCTCGTGCACGTGCTATATCATCTTCAGAGTAACTGAAATGCAGTGCAGAGGAGGGAGCAGGAAGGAACAGAAGTTCTAAACAGGCCAAAATCCTTGACTTAGCTTCAGTATTTCTGATGTATTTACCTCACTGCAAATCTTTACTCGCACTGGCTCATTGAGATGTAAACATTTACATCATTAACAATCCAAAGTACTTTTGTCTACGTTATTGTGATTATTAACATGAAATGTATTTGATTTTATAAGGCACCATACAGCCAGAACTGTGGTTGATTCAACTACATGGGAACCGTGGCAATCCTCATCCCGTTAGTTATACAGTATCGTGGTGGTTAATCCAGTGTTAGCAACTCCAGCTGATGAAGCCGCATCATCTGGCAGACGTGGTGCTGTACTGGCGCAGCCGATTTCACACTGCTATAGAACCAGCGTGCCAGTGTGTAGCTTCTCAGATGAGTTCAAGGGTGCTCAGTTTGTAGAGGAAGCAGAGTAAAGAAATCAGTGATACAAAGTTTAAGAGGTTGCATGATTTAGAATCCCTTTCCATTTTTCCGGGAATACAGCAGAAGGGAGGATTCATTCTGTTCCTGACCTAACAGAGGAACACATGTTACTAAGGCATCTGACCAAGACAATGGAAAAACTCCGGTTAACTTCAATATTGCAAAATCAAATCCTTAATTCATCAGCTTGCCAACTTGCCAAACCTCAGCTGCCTATGTTGTCTGCGCAGATGAAAGCAGTCAGATGAGTAAATGCAAAGAAGTAAAATTATTTGCCTACAGATGAGAGATTGCAGAAAATTTTATTCATCCATCTTGATTTTTCCTATTACTTAACTGCCGAGACATAAATTTACATTTGACTCTGCTGGTTTGTGCAACTCATCTGTAGCAGGAAAGTCAAACTCCTAGTTTCCACCTCAGAGAATCAGATCTGAAGTCTGTCTAAAACGAAAATGCCTCCATCTGATCTTTACTAGCCTACGTACCAGCTGACTCCAAGCTCTTTTCAGGCTTTTTTTAAGAAAGTCTGAAAAGGTTTTGACAGCATCATAATCATGAAATGAGATGTGTTGATCCTCCTAAGCAAAAAAAAAACAAAAACAAAACAAAAAAAAAAAGACTGAGTTTTGCTAAGTAAAACAGACACTTCTGCTGGCATGTTCTTGAAATTGACGGTTCAAGATGTAAATCTGCATCTCTTGGACTGAATGCTTGGCCTAAGTGTCAACACACACAGATTCTTTGCCCTGCAAGGTAACTCACTTTGTTTCTTTTATTGACTTCCTGCCACTTGTAGATTCCCTTTCTGATTTGAGGTAAATGAAAACTGCACAACTCGGCATGCTTCCACAGGAAAATACCAAGACCACCTCAGGATTTTCCACCATTGACCATTATTAGCAGTACTTTTGAAAGCAAATCAGTAACCCAACAACCTTTTACATGCCAGAACTAAAACTCGAGAACCTCAGACCTTCTCAGAGATCTGCTTTTTAGCTGCCATTTACATTCAGAGTGGGACAAAGCTGAAGATCCAGAAACAAATGCCACATCTGAGCATCCTGACCGACAAGGGCACTTGTAGCAGACTGTATATGCTCAAACTTTGGGGTAAGTTTTGGTGAGTATTGGAATGGTTTGACAGAGTCTTCCGCATATAGGTTCTAGTTAAAGCAGGGGCGCTAATATTTAAGCTCCCCTTGCTCACTTGTTTGTGGGAAATATCCCAGAAAATGTATGATGCTAATAAAAAAAAAAAACATCCACATTTCTCAAGACGGCTTGAGAAAGAAGACTGTAGGCACCCATATTTTTTGGTATGCTTATTCCCATAAACCCCAGGTATTTTGTACGCTTACTCACAATATTGACTGTCAATGGTACTTGGTTAAAATGATTATTGCACACAGCATGGCTAACTTTTAAATGTAAATTTTATGCAAATATATGCAATGCCATCTTTAATGCAGATGTAGCAAAAAGTATTAAGATGTGTAGAGCCTAATTAGGTCCTACATCAAAAACTAGATATAAAAACTTGACTCCAAAGTCTCTGCAAAATAAATTTGAGCTAGAAATCCCAGTGTACACTCCTAGGGAAGCAGGGGGAGTAACTCTTTCCCTGGGACTTTTGAAAGCTGAAGAACACAAACTCTACTGAATGTTTTGTCCGTTCTTCCTTCAAACAAAGCACTTTTTCCTTTTAAGCTAGATGCAGATACAATGGCATGGTTGTTTCATTCTCTTCTATCTCTTAATATTTAAAATGATGAAAGAAAGCCTTCGTTTATTTGGACTGTATATGAAAGTCAGGAGTAGGGACACAAAAATTCCTGGGCAATGTAAGGCTCAGCCTAAATAAAAGGAAAAACAAAAAAAGAAAGAAAGAAAGCACGGCTTATCTTTCCTAAGCCGGGGTTGCTCGGCACTGGCCCTGCCAGTGGGACTTTGATTACTGAATTCATTGGAATAGAAAAGCACTTGCACATAGCGGACTCCAGAGACAACAATCAGCCTTAGGGACGTGCATTATTAATATGCTGAAATAAATGAGGCAGTTGACAGCCTACATTCGCTGATCAGATATATAGTACTGAATGGGATTTCCCCCATATAACACACTTGCTTTTAAACACTTTTGTTTCTAAGAAAAGAGACTACATTTTGGGGTGCAACTGGTGAATTCCACAGAGGGCAAGGACTACACAGAGCCTGTAGATGTAGATTTCAAATAAAAAGGAAATTCATCTTACATCAGGTGAAAATGAAAAGCAAGGAAGACAGACTTATTCCAAGAAGGGAACCAGACTGAGTGCTGACTTGAACTGAAGACAGGTCTAGCATCAGAGAGACCAGAGAAAAATCTGACTCCATCCCCTTCCTGGAAAGGAAGCAAGTTTAAACTCTACTTGCTCATGAGCAGCTATGGAAAAGTAATAAGATCCACTCCACCCTCCAGAGGTACTTGGAGAAAAGGAGACACGACTCTCCAGTAAACGCAGATCCCCTTTTAAGGAAGGAGTGAATACCTTCCCTTCCTGCCTCACTATGTACAAGCCTAGAAACGTTCCTTGGCCAGCTACAAGCCCAGAGTTTTCTCATCCCTGTTCTCCATCCTACTGTCTTCTCTCTTCTAACACACACCTGGAATTCTCCTTTAGCTGGGCCGTTTGGAGGCATCTCCCAATCCCACCCCACAGCTGCCCCGAACCATGCCTTTTCCTAAGTCATGGAAAGGGGCTGCAATAATTTGGATATTCGAGTGGACTATAAATCTGCAGAAAACTTGATGCTGCTTGCTTTCTATCTCTAGTGGCAGCCCAATTTCTTTCAGGAAAGATGCTGCAAATTATTCGCTGTGAAATGTAAAGCTTGCTTTTCATTTTAATTTTGTTCCATTTCTATCTCTGTATTTCCCTTATATCTATTTTTCCAGTGTTATGAGAAAAAAATCTGAGGCACCACGTCAGCCCAGTCCAAGCCAGACATAACATCCTGCGTACGCTGCCCAGGGTATTATAAAAAAATGCCTTTCATTTCTCTCCCCCTAGCCCTCGTCGCAAGGCCCGTTCCCCTCTGCTGCCCATGAGCCAGCAGCGCTTTCCAGCAGGCTGCACATTGGAATTCCTCGGCTCTCGCATTCCTACAGACGCAAACATAGTTTGCTGCTCTCAGAGTAGGACAGACTCAGCAAGTGTATTCTTTCCATCTTCAATTAAAAAAAAAATAGGGTGGGGGTTAATACTGGCCACAGTTCATTTTTTTTCCAGGTTTAAAAGACACCAAGAAACCCTCTTCAAATCCTGTCTAGGCATTGCATCACCAACAATGAAGTCAAGCAGTTCACTGCTACGTACTATGCCACCGGCTAAAAGAATATCTGAGAAGGCTGTAATTAGGAGATCCCTAGAAACAACACTAAGAATATAAAGGAAAGCAGAGCTGGCCAAATGTTAATTTTATTAGCGCGCAGGACTGACAGAGGAAAGAAGGGAGCAGAGTGGCTTCAGAAAGGAGATCTTCAGGATACTGGCACCTTTCCGCACGGGCATCGCAGCTGCACGGGCTCTCTGTTGCCTTTGTGCAGACGATTTGCCATTCCCGCATTCTTGCCGGCACTGCAGCACTGTTCGGAGCCTCATATTTGAATTAACCAGGCCCAGAGGATAAAACTTTCAAATTAAACACATTCCTACAGGATTTCAGGCTCATTGTGTATGCACCAAGGAAACATAACATCCTAAAAATAATACGTATACAGAAAGAAAGCACATTTTGCAGGCATATTAAAGTGGAATATGAATTATAAGCAAGCTCATGGGAGAAGACGTCAGGTTCCATGCAAAAAGGAGCTTTTGTAAATAACATCATTCTTTGTAAGCTGTCACAATTATCATCAGCCACTTAATTTTGCTCACTAACAACGCCTCTATCATTGTTGAAACTGTCCACTTTCCCCCCTACTGAATTGTAGTGCCCCAGATTTTACAGAGTTCAAACTAACAGCTGTATAGATTACTAATCATCAGCTAGAACTCAATTTATATTCATTTCAGTAGATGCTATTTCATGTTTGCTGTTTAGATATGTATCTTACCAAGCTGCCATCATTAGAGTACAATATTCAGAAAATGTTAAAACTTTTGGTAAGATTTAATTGGTGTCAATGCTCCAAGTTTGTGTGTACTGAATTGCATTGAAATCTTAACACCGAAGAACTCGTCACATTAAAAATATTCAAATATTATACTATTGCTCAGTAGTGATGCAGAAAACCTGTAAAACCAACATCTGTTTAGTTTAGAACATTAAAGCAAGAACTTTAGCATGATTTGGGGGGGCTTCAGCCTTTTAGACACAGATGCACGGGGTCCTGGTATTTCAGATTACTACATATGACAGAATTTTTAAGGGCTTTGCACATTAAGCTCAATTAAAAATTCAAAATCCCTCACTGGAATTAGTAATTTAGCCCCAAGCTAATCAGAGATGTTGTTCCAGTAGAACCAAAGTCTTCCAGTTGGCCCTCAGCTTAATTTCACTGATTAAAAAAAATTAATACAAGTCAGTTTGCTTTGCTACAGTCCCTTTACAAGCTGGCTGAAGCTGCTACAGAAAAACTACAATCTGAAAAAAAGATATTTTGAGCATCTGAGAAGCACTTATTCCTGTTATCTCTTATATTAACTCATGACTGGCTTTAAACTCATGTTAGAAATTAATCAAAAGATGGTGAATGGGAGGCTGGTAGTGGTTAGAGCCGCCATTTGAAGACATAAGGCTTCTGCTCCCAGCTCTGTCATGACAAAATTTCTCTTACAACTTACCCCTCCAGAACAGTAAGTCAGGAGGTCAAGCTCAGGCACTTACACCAGTGGTTTAATTTTCAGAAGCATCAGACAACTCAGGATACACAAAGCCAAGACTGAAATTCAGGTCACTTTCAGCGCTTCCATCATTTCTCCCTACATCTTGAAGGTATTTAAATGCATCGCTCTGTACAAGAAACATTCATATGCTAAGACAAATAACAATCATTAAGTAAAAATAAATAAACATAATATTATAAAGTCAATAGGTGAAAAAGAGCGTAATTCCATTCCCATCAAATGGTGCTGACCTTTTCCAAAGGGTCATTGTTTCATCCCATCTGTGTTTGAAGGGTTTTATGAGAAGCGCCCTACAGTGGGCCACAGTTCCTCCATCGGGGACTCAGCATCCCTCTAGAGTCAGAGCTACCTGTGCCACTGACTTCAGGGGTGCTGCCTAAAATAAACCTGAGTTACGCACTTCAGGCAGCAGAAGGATGAGAGACATTATATCGTATTAAAAGTACACTGAGGAAGAAAAAATCCCAACGTATTAGAGAGATCTGTTAAAAAAAAGGAAGGAAAAAAAAATAGAAAAGGGATAGGAGTGGGGTCACTTGCAGGCAGAACTTCATTTCTGAACATATTGTACTTTTCAGCCCCAGCGAGTCAGCAGGAACAGACCCAGAGTGAAAGACACATGCAAATCCTTAACAGAGATCCAAAATTTACACTACACTGTATGCAGTGAAGTCTCGTCTATTCACACTGGAGCTATACGTGTGTGAATAAAGTCTCTCTAACCACAGTTAATGATCAACATTTTTGTGTTTCTCTCAAGAATTAAAAATATTTTTTCCAGATGTTTAAACATAGCTATTGAGTTGATTCAACGGTTTTTAAGTTTTGGCCAGAAGAACCACTTCTCCATTGACACTGAGCTACAGGAAGAGAATTATTATCTGACTAGCTGCTTCCAAATCTTTCTCTTTACCTCCTTACGCAGTGTCCCTTTTATTTTTTATTTTTTTTTTAAAACGGAGAGAGATATAAAATAGATTGTTTCAGGTGTCATACAGGTTCTCATACTCCAACTATTTCATATTCAAGAAGACTCATTAATTAAAGACGTAATTAGGGAAATATATATCTCTAACTGTAGATTCCAGACAATGATCTGTACATATCTTGCCAATTGTGCATAACGCTTTACAAACCAGCAAAAATAAGAAACAGAAAAGAATCTAAAGCGAATTCTGTAGCAACAGCCAAGAGTCAAATACAACAGCAGACACTTTTAGCTACTCTGTATCTGGAGCTTGGCAATACTGAATCTGTGAATAGGCAACAGAAGCCTTTAATACGCTCTGCATCTCCTAAACCTTGGGACTAACGATACTGCATTCTCTCAAAGAACTTGCTGCCCTTGAAATCAAGGCAAAACACCATTTGAGAATCACAACCTATTATGGCACTGTCTGCAATAAGGACCAGCAGTGCAATACCCTCCCTCTTTCCCCCCTGCCAAAGTCTGAGAAAACAAAATCCAAGCAGTGGCACTGCCCAGTGTGACATCTTTTCTACAAGCAGCAGCTCTTTTCCGCACAACAGTTGTCGCACTCCCTTTCTAAGGCAGGGAGAGCAGGACTGTGGCCTCAAACTGGAAGAGGGGAGATTTAGAATAGGTATTAGGAAGAAATTTTTCACTACGAGGGTGATGAGACACTGGCACAGATTGCCCAGGGAAGTTGTGGCTGCCTCATCCCTGGAGGTGTTCAAGGCCAGGCTGGATGGGGCTTTGAGCAGCCTGGGCTGGTGGGAGGTGTCCCTGCCCATGGCAAGGGGGTGGAACTGGATGATCTTTAAGGTCCCTTCCAACCTAAACCATCCAATGATTCCATGATGCTATGACTGTGGGACAAGACAGGGATAACAGTATAATACACAAGACAAATGGAAGGCCATTTCCTGAGCCTTACAAGTGAGTTCTAGTGACAGCTCATCGTGCACAAATAAACTCAATCCATTGTCAGTGTGATGTAAGCCCACAAACAAAGCCTTGCAATTAGTCCGTTTAGATCCAAGTCCTGAGCACACTCGACATATGTTTAAAAAAAAAAAAATAAAGCCTCACTCAAGAGGTGATTGGTCTTTGCAGACAGACTTTACAGCCATTTGATCCGAGTTACTGTACACTGATGGACTGGCGTAGAACTGGGAGACATCTGACCCAGAACAGGTTTTTGCAAACCACGTCAGTCCAGGCTGACCTGCAGCCATCATACCTCAGTGTCTTTCCTCTACAAACGAGGAACTTCCGTAACACAATAAATTGTGCTACTACTCTATCCTTGGCTTAGAGGTAGCCTATTACATTTATTTTTCCAAGCAATACATTGTTTTGACCTTGATATCCCTGTCCTTATTGTGTATTTTTTCCATGCACACTAAACCCAGCATTTTCTTTATGTTCTTGCTGAAAA
The DNA here is from genome assembly GCA_013398815.1 of Ibidorhyncha struthersii. Taxonomy (NCBI): domain Eukaryota; kingdom Metazoa; phylum Chordata; class Aves; order Charadriiformes; family Charadriidae; genus Ibidorhyncha; species Ibidorhyncha struthersii. The sequence goes on along the minus strand of VZSZ01000921.1, from coordinate 2,675,327 downwards.
AGAGTAGTCCATGCACACACATGTGTGTGCACGCCCGCGTTTATGCACAGCGCTAGAGCAGATGCAAGGATTTGGGGCGTGGGGCAGTAGAGAGACCCAGAATTTGAAATACAAAGTGTTCCACAACCATATTGCCAATGTTTGCTTTTCCTTTTTAACTCAAGGACCAAGAATCATCACAGAGCAGCTAATACTTATAACTTATGGGTAACTTAAGGACACATAAGAAAACATGAACACTAACAGCAATCACATGGATGATCTTGAATGTACACAGATCACTGAAGGAAGATCCTGAATAATAAACCAGTTCTTTCTTCAAGGCAGATCTTTAATTCTTATGGTTTGAGTAAAATAACCAGAGCAATAGTAAAGCTGGAAAGCTCTAATTCTATCCATAATTTAAGGCAGATTTTGGACCAGTGTCCCGATGAGTCCATATAGCAGCCCTGCAACCACAAAACAGACCTTTACTAGCTAGGTGCTCAAGAAACATACTCCACATCTCGATAGAAAATTTAACAGCTCCCAAGGTCAGACTCAGGGTTTTATTTTGAGCAGTTTCTGTCTTCCCAATCACACAAAACTGTGAACATGCTAAGTTTAGCATAACCAGGTTCATCCTGGACAATGTCCTTTAGTCCTAAAATAACAGTGCTGCAGTGAGTGAAACCAGAAAAGAAAGGAAAAAAGAAAAACACAACCACCACCACCCCCCCAAAAAAAAACCCCAAACCTTAAACCAAACAACCAAAACACACAAAATACCAAGCTAAAGCATTTATTTGGCATTTTCCTTTCCTGGCAAGGAAGCAATTCAAGTGAGCCAAGAGGAGCATCCGGATTTGAAGTCAATATTGCACCAGAACATATGAAAACACCAGTGCAGAAAAGTACAATGCCTAGATTACTAAAGAAAAATGATTATTTATGAGATACAATAGCAAGGAAAGATTTTCTTTTTCTTTTTTCCTACAGTGCTTAGTGAGCACTGTTGGCAGCTTCCCCCTCTTCCCCCTCAGTCTATCCAAGTAAGCTCGCTTGCATACTTATTGCATCTGCTTCTCATTTAATGACCATTGTTTTGGTCTGTCAGAAGAACTACAACAAGTATCCAAATCTGCAAGATTAGGCAAATATTTTGACAATGTTGTGTGTCTCATTTTCTTGGAGAGAAAGAATAAAGAGGATTTTCACTTTTCACATAACTTCACTGGAGCTCTTAATCAAAATGCTACAGAGAATCAAATAGCAGATTGAACATACTTCTAGTGACAAAATAAAGCATGCCATTTTGTTTCCGAGAGCTTGCCAATTCTCTGCACATTGCTAGCACAAGAACTCAAACACAGGACTTTAAAATATCATTCGTATCACGTGGCAGCTGTTTCTAAGCTGAGAAACCAACAGACCCAGGGAGCAGTAAATGACGACTAAATGGTAATGAGGGCTCCCAGGAGGCTCTGGGTGAAAAAATAAAATAAATAAATAAATAAATTTAAAAAAAGGAGGTCCCAACCCTAGGTTTCTAACCTGAAAGTGCTGGGTGTCCTCTCCATCGAGGCTTTTGTTTGACTCGCTGCGATAGCAAATATTCATAAAATGTAAATTCATATCCAGATGCTAAACCTCAAGTCTCACACCAAAGCTAAGATTCAAACTAGGACTTGGGATACATCTTTAAAGGTAAATACAACCAGCCCCAGCTCAGATCATTATGGGCTGTAAATCAGTGCTCCAATGAAGCAGAGCTACGCTAGTTTCTACATTACTAGAGGACCTAGACTCTAGAAAGTGTATCAAGAAGCCACCAGTAGCGGATCTTTGGCAGTGAAGGAGGAGAGATCACTTCACATGCTCATTTCTAAGCAGGAAAGTAAATGGTCTGAACAGTGATGAAAACCAGGGATACAAGTTTTATGAGGACTTGGTGTCTCACAAATCTTACATTTCTTTCAGCTTTTCAAGGGCTTCTTTACTCCTGTATCACTCAAAGCCTACTTTTTTTGTAGCTCTGAATTTAGACCAGCTGCAATGCAGTCAACAAGTTAAGCATCCGAAATAGCAAATGAAGTGAATTCCTCTCTGTTGTTACCTACTATAGACTACTTGCTGTCAGGAAAAAGAAACCACTGAAGCAATGTATCCTAGTGGCCTCTGTAAGAAACATCCCACTAAGGACCCAAACACAAGACTAAATTTGTTAAGCTACGAGTTTGCTTCTATTTTCAGAGCTCATCTGGGGAATTAAAGATAAGCAGAAGAGGTCTTTTTCACATAGAATTTCAGAACCACCTCTGTTCAGCTCGTAAATCCACCTACTCCTCTTCTGGAGGGGAAAGAATTATTTAGTGTAAGGAGATTGCTTAGTTTGGTACTTCTGACACTTTCTGAATCAGCTGACAGATATTTTAGACATAGAGGGAAAAAAACTTCTTTGTTCTGAACACTTCATATCAATTAGCACATGGGCAGCCATACAAGACTTAACATACTACTTCCTTTTGCACTTCAATTAGACCTTTCCATCTTCATTACAACAGAGCTTTTAATTAAAAGCCAAGCTTGGCCAAAATTACACAGAAAGCAAAAATTACTTTAGAAACAATAACTGCATTTTTCACCTTGGATTGTTGGTAACAGCAGCATACTGACCACAACACCCAACAGCCACAACTGCTTGTGCCCGAGTATAACCCCAGCGAGGACAAAAGTGTTGCTCTCAGTCAATCACTGTCATCGGCCATCATTAGCCAGTCTGCCATTGGCTCCATCAGCCACACTTCCACCACACTGCCCCCGTGGAACAGTCAGGTCAAGAGAGACTGTTTTGACATTTAGAAACAATTTCTACACCAAGTTTCTGGCAACGCCAGACTCCGAGGAGACGCAGAAATTCACATTGATGCCGATGCGCATCACAGACAGAAATTAGGATAAATCTGCAGCAACTAACAACTGTGAACAGAAACCATAGCCTTCTGACCAGCGACCATAACCTTAAGACTTCAGAAATTCCATATGTGTTCAGGCAGTCTGTAGGAGCCAGGACTGCTAGAGCAGCTAGAAAGGTTTTACCACTCACAGCAGCCCTCATGCTATGCGGCCAACACAGCTACGGCAACCTCTCCACCACACATAACCTATAGTTTCAGTTTACAGGCTCAGTTTTTTTGTTGGTGGGGTTTTTGTGTGGTGGGGGTGGGGGGGGTTCTTGTTGGGCTTTTTGGGGGTTTCTTTGTGGTTTTTCTAAAAGAGATCAACAAAGGCTCTTTGGGTTATTTTGCACCTTCCTCTCACACGCAATAATTTTGTCATGGTGACAGGTCAAATGAGTATATGCTGTAGCAGCACTAAAAGTCTTTTCTGATCTCAGACCTCCATTTCCTATCTTTCCTTAACTTTTACTGATATCACTGAGTCACTGTAATGCAAGACCAGAAAAGTCAGAGATGATTCAGTCTCAGATCTGGCTCACCCTCTCTTTCACACCATGCCCTTCTGCTACTATAACACAGATGGAATGATAAAAAAAAAAAAAACAAAACAAAACAAAAAACAAAACGAAGCTGACCTCTTCCAGTATAAACACTCCTTCTGTTTGGCTGGCTTCCCTGCAAAACAATTACTTCTCTGATTTCACTGAATCCTGCATCACCATCATGGTTGTCTTTTAACTGCATTTGACTCTTATCTGTCCATCTCCATTGTTTTTCTGCACAGGATTTTAATGATTTCTTCAAAGAACACTGGCAAGAGTAACAATCTTTCCCTTCCTTTCAATTTGATGCATCGTAATGTCATGCTCCTTTTCTACCAAAGATAAAGGACATGTTAAGCTTTTTTCTTCCTCCAATACATCCATTTTCCCCATAGCAATACTTGATCACTTTATCTTTCTAGTTTCCTTTAGCTCCCAAGTTTGTTTTTCACTCATGCTTCTTCCTTTTTCAACACTCATTCATATTAGTTTGAAAGTCTCCCATCTTTCCACAGGCTTACACAGGACTTGTCATTCCTTCACAACATAAATTTATCCACCAGCTCTACCAATTTCATAACACCATTTCCATCTATCCTACTCTCTTTCTGCTTACAGATGTATCACCACAAATTCATATCTTGCATCTCCCCTTCCTAGCCATTCCCATTGCCTCCTTACATCGCTCACTGTAGACAACCATCGCGCTCATATCTCGCACTGCAAATGGTAACGTGGCATCTTATTTCACTTAACCTGGATATTAGAACATTCAAAAGGCCTGTGTCTAAAATCCTGCAAGCATCTACTTGTGGCATTGTTAACATACAGCCTTCTCTATTTACATAAGCAATGCTCACACCTAGGAGGAAGATAAGCCAGTGTGTGCACGCACTGAAGTTGCTGGAATAGCTCAAAAAAAAGTTTTGATTTCTAGAAACAAACAAAACAAAAAAAAATCACAGAAGCAGTCTCTTAATAGTGACCAAGTGTTTTTCACAAGTCAGAAAACAGAGTCCCTGTCGGCTCAGCCGCCTGCAGCCATACAGAACGTGCTGTACCGGTGTTCTCCCCACGGCTGCTCAGAATCAGTTACAGCAGGAGAAAAAAAGCTAAAAAGCTCTAAACAAATAGAGCTAAATAAATTCCTAAAAAGGTAGTAAGTCACAAGCATTGAGGAAACCTCTAAACCATAATATATCGTAAATGAAATTCCAGCCACATCAAATCAACGAGCGCTTTGTCAATAGCTTCCACAAGCCCCAAGTTCCATTTTTTGATTCTGCATCTTATCGAGCACTTTGGCCTGTACCCAACAGTCTGCCTCCTCTAGGATAAACACACTTACTTGCCTAGCAAGAAGTTGCTGATTTTTGCTTCCCCCATAATTGCTTTCACGGTTTTAGTTACATACTTTTCCTGGAGGCCTTCAACCACAGAGGTGTTCCTCCCAGTTTAAATACAATTAAGAACTGGGAGAGGGGAGGAAAAGAGGAAGGACTGTGTGTCAGATTGCTTTTCACCAAACGGACCTTAACACTGGGACATCTCACAGGTCATTCCCAATTTTTCCCTCAAGTAATTGTTAGTTTACATTTTCCCCTTATACTATCTTAAAAATACATGTCCTTAAACAGTCACCACTCCCCTCGCTGAGATTAATCTCAAATTTCACCTTCATTTTTCTCATTTCATTTATGTTCAGGATTTGTGTTTTCTAGTTGTTTGGGTTTGTTTGTTTTAAAACATTACGTATTTGTGAATGCACTTTTTCCGAGCATGTCTTCAAACACATTATAGAGCTAGGCAAGCATTATTATCCTCCTGCTACAAGCAATATAACTGCAACACAGAGAATTAAAACCACCAACACAAGATTGAGCAAAACCAGCAGCTGACAAACAAACCTGTCCCTGAATTCTCTGGCTTTTCATTGATTAATCACTTAGATGCAGAAATCCTCAGTAATTTAATGTGCGTGTACATCTAAATTAATGAGTTTTCACGTGGACTACAGCAAACACAGGTTGTAAAATCATGACCCAACTTTTACACGGTAACACTGCTGTCACCAAGAGCACTCCTGCCATTTGGAACTAATTTTATAGCATGAAACCAATCCACAGTATAACAAAAACTTTCTAAAAATGTTTCTGAGTGTGCCTTTATTTTTAGGCTTCCGGGTAGAGTTGACCATTTTCAGACTGTTTCTGACAAAAATCAAGCATGCTGTGGACACAACAGAAGCTTCAAAGCTTTGCTGTAGTTTGTCAAACGGAAAAAAAAGGTGTTGGCAGCAGTCTCAAAGCATCCGTTTCCCAGAACTTGTTTTTCTGACAAAAGAATGTGTGGACAGGATATTAATTTGTATCTCTCAGGGGCTGAGAAGGCATAGTGATAGCTCCATAATGGGTGCTAGAAACATATAATACAGCTGTTGCTGCAGCATTTCTTCCCCTGGCTGTCCTGCTGCACGTTATCCTTCTATGGCCAACTTAGAGAATTTCTCCTGAAAAGAGCTTCTCTTTTCAGTGCCCTAGGGCCTTGTTCCCTATTAAAGGGGATTTTGGCTGAATGGTTTTAAAGATAACCTGCAGAAGGGCTTCACTTTGAAAAGATCACATGGATGCACTCACGTTCACTCGTGTAGTTCTGGAACCACCAGCAGTAAGGATGCTTTATTTATGTTGAGATTTGTCTTTATTTATGTTGAGAAGTCCACCATCGGTATTGATCGACTTCGATATCTAGGACACTAAGTGTCCACTGATGCTCCTCCAACGTTTGGCCATTTTATTTTGTTTGGTCTCTTATCACTGTGTAGTCTAATACCACATTTTTCTCAAGAGGTGGAATAGGGAGCAAATAACTAATAAAATCCAAGCATAAGAAACACATTTAGTAAGATCTAAATCTTTTAGAGATTATACATATAATTACCAGCTGAAGTTTGTAAAGTGCAAGCTGGAACAGCTTTTCTGGTGTCACCAATCACATACTGACCTTTTGCATCAACCTCTCTCTTAATTTCAACATGAACGTTATTCACACCTGTTTGAAAGGGCTAACCACAGTCATGACGACTGGCAGAGGAACTTCACTGCTGCGAGCATACCCCGTTATCCCGTTGACACAGCACAGATCCAAGACAAGGGATGAGTGGCCCAGCATCCTGGTTGATCAACAAAATAAAAAAGAGCAGCACACCCAAAGCAAAAAAGAGTCTCTCAATGCACTATATTTCCTCCTAGTCCTTCTTATCTCCCTAGCAGGACAACAAAACTGATGTCAGCACAGATAAGTCAGTTTTCCAGAACAACCCTCCAGTTACATGTCCGCAACACTCCACACAAACACACAATATTTTTCAGCTCAGAAAACTGCACGAAGACATCTCTCAAATTCCAAACTCCAAGCTGTCCTTGGCCTAGGAGTGGAAAGGACTTGTCAGAGTACCCAGGAAGATAGGCAGCAAATTAGGGGACATTCAAGGTACTTTCCTGAACTAAAAGAGGCAATGTGTACAATGTTTTCCTCACATTTGCTTTCACAGAGTTAGTTTAGAATAGTTTAGCTTCAGATTCTACTTGTCATATGCTATGATGTTAACCTATAGTATCACCTGATCAAACTGTAACCAGTTCAAATCCTACTGGTTTTGCTCAAAACTGATATTTTTATAGCGACATCAAGAGAATTGATTCTGGCAGGCCAAGATAAGATAGTGATACCCACAAAAAGCAAAGAAAAGAGTAAAGGTAAAATCTGCTTTATGGCTCTGAGCTACAGGACTTAAGTCCGCGTGCACTCAGCTGTTGAAAACCTTTTACAAAAGTAGAATCTGGAGGGATGCATGGAAAGGTGATTGCTATGACAGTTAGTTGGTGTCCTTCCCATCTGAATCAGACTTAGCTGAACTTACACCTCGGGGAAGTCAAAGCAAGAACAACCAAATTCAGCACAGGTACCAACACTGAATTTATGAAGTTGCTTGTGTGAACAATTCTGCATCCCAAGTGAGAACAATTCCTGGCACCACCCGTGCAAGTTTTTCACTCTAAAAACTCCTCATAGCTGGGTTTTGCTATGTGCTACACGGAAATTTTTAATGCAAAAAGCAGGAGCAGATGGTGTACCTAAACCTGACCTCTCCACTGCAAGAAGGAGAAGAAGAAAGCTTGCCCTCAGTGTTGTCCTCACCTCCTCCATGTTGCACCAATCAAAGAGAAGATGTCTGGCTGGGCTTCGTGTTGCTTGTCTTCTTCACATCACATTCACTGTCAAGATGAAACCATTCTAAAAGCAAACACTTATCTTTCCAGCAGGATTAACGCTAAGAGGGCTTAACTTTAGGCTCTCTAGTAAGATCCAGAAAATATATTCTCTCAAGTGTCTTTCTTAACTTCTCATTTGAAGAACACTTCAGAGCAAGCATCTCAGGGTCTGTAACTCTTTCCATTTTTTAATGGGCATGGAAGAACACACCTGGAGAATTAATCTACATTTTCCCACTGACCTGTGGCATGCTTTTGGCCAAGTTGCTCTGTGTATCTAATCAAAAGTGGAAACGTAGCAAAGAAATAACGCATATGAACAGAGAGGATTAGTACAGCTCAACATAGCTGCATGCACATACTCAGCAGAACACACAGAAGTAAATATCTAGAAGTAAAATCAGGCCAGAAGTGATAAGGAAGAAGGAAATGGACAGATCACAAAGAGAAAAACATCTCTTTCAAGACATGTCAAAAAAAAAAAAAAAAAAGACCAAACCAAAAAATAACAGACAAGGGACATGCACAGGGACAAGCTATGTTTTCCACTAAGGATGCTTTTATTTTCACACAGTGTTTCTGGAAGACCTCCTTCTCTGCCTGCAAAAATCTCCAGTGCATCACAGCCAGGGAGCCAAACCTGCTTGTGATTATTCTGCCTGAGAGGAAGGAACTGCTCATCTACACAGCTTCAGAATTTCTCCAGTCCCAGGCTGTGGGCGAGCCTGACGTCAGTCCCAGTGTGAGCCATAAAAATCCCCTTCAACAACTAACTCTCTCCTGTGTGGGAAGCCTATAGCATTATTTTAAGCAAGGACCCAAGATTATCCTGGCACTTTTTTGCAATATTTATCATAGAGCCAGGGATAGGCCTGAACTCAGAACAAATGCGTCCATCTTAAATACTTACACTTGATCTCCACATGAAGAATGCTACATTCTAAGGAGACGTATACATTAGGCTCCCTAAATCTATTCTAGCATCACCACCCTTGTCCACTGTCTCAGCATAAATGCTTCTGTTACAATGAAGTTTTTTCTTCACAGTGGAAATAAATCTGGTATTTATGCAATATACTGACAATGGGGGGCTCTTGGAAAAAAATCTTCATTTCCTATTCTAGGCAAGACATTCCCAATCCCCTATGTTTAATTCACAGCTCTGAGGTCTATTTTACCAGAGTATTCTGATTTTCTAGGAGTATTTTGGTGAGGGATCCTGGAAGAGACTTTTATTTTGCTTTTGATAGGTAACCAGAATGGGTTTCAAACTACATTAATACAGTAATACCACCACCACATTCTCTCATAGCATCTTTCCTTACAAACGAAATTTTCAAACAGCATCAATCTTTTAAATAACTAAGTGTCACTGCACTTGAAAACACCCAACTGAGGCAGCTAAGTATGAATACAACACATACACAACACACTTAAGCACGTAAAAGTTGTTCTTTTAAATCATAACCTCTTATTGTAAACTTAAACCGAGATTCCATTCTTAGACACATCCCTGCCACTCCAAAATCACTGCTGACAAATCAGCGTGCCTGGAAATTTAGCAAACTAAATTGAACTAACACATCACAGTTCAATGGGTTTACTTTAAAAACAGACACTCATCAGTTGCCGAGACTTTTCTGAGTCCTCAGGACTAAAGACATTCTAATTAAAAAAAAAAACCCACGTAAACCTGACTTAGATCCATCTACCTTTCTCACACAGTCCATCCTACACTTTGATTTCTACCAAATAAAAAATGAATACAGAAACCATCATATACCTTTTAAATGCAGTTCCCCAAACTAGTCTGATAAATAAATACTGAGAGAAGTCCCAGCTTGACAATACACTTAACTGATACTCAACTTCAAGCACAAGCTTTATATCACTATTATTCATTTCTCTAGTGAAAACACTTAAGCATGTGCTTAAAACATAAGCACCTACTATGAAGTGCTTTATTTAAACTTGGGATTATATACTGCGTTTCCTGGAATAAATTCCAAAAGGCTGACACTGACCTTCCCAGGAGCTTGGTAACTCAACAGAAAGATTAAGGTATGGGTCTGGTAAAGCAACATTTCAAGAAGCATTTGGAAAGTCATTTCAAATTTTTTTCCCCCAAGTAAGCAAAATCTTCAGATTTTTGCCTGTACTGCCTTAACAGAAGCAGGGCAGGTTTCCCAGGACAGCTCTAACTTGCATAAGCCGGAGCGCACACACCTATCTGCCTTCTGACTGAGTCCAGCGATTAAGTGTTAAGAGTGTGCTATAAAAGACCAGGACATTGTGTCTTTTAGACAGGAATTATTTCAAACTATAATCAAAACCTCAGCTGCTACAAATGTGGTTTAACCTGGGTAGTACACCAGGGTGGCTATGCCACCTAGTGATATTTGTAATGTACTGTTCTCAGCCCAGAGCGGGAGGAAGGAAAAGGAAAAGGAAAAGGAAGAGGAGGGAAAGCCTGAATAGATAGACCGCAGCAGAAGTCAATGCTCGAAGGGTTCCTGGACTTGCTACACAGCCGTTTATATAATTCACTAAATAGCAAGCAGCAAAAAGGTTAAAAGAGCAGGTGGCACCCCCTCTCCTCCAGCCTTTGCAGAGCTTCGCAGAAATTTGGGGCGGGAGGTGAAGGGGATGTCAAGACAGGCGCACAGGGCAAATAGCAATCAGACAAACAAGACCAAGGCAGGACCAAGCTAACATCACCAGGGCAGTGTCGCTAACTACTTCAGAAGGTGTTTATTATCCCATCAACTATTTATGAGTTGATTTAGTCTCCTTACATGCTGCAGAGTTTCTGTCTTTTACACAAGAGGTAGCTACGTGTGAATAAAAAAGTCCCCCACGTTGGGGGACAGTGCCCATCAAAACCACCATCTTTGTTAAGAAAATATCAACCTATTCGGTAGCTCCTTTTGCCCAAAGAGATCCTAAATTACTATTAGGAACGCACATGAAAAAAAATGAACCGACAAAATCTGTAATTGCACCTCTAAATTACAAATTGCTCCGGCTGTGGTAGGAACACAGTAGTTCTTCAGCACAGGACACAGCATGCCATGGCAATAGAAACCCAAGGACTGCCCAAACCACTCTTTTCCATAGTTCAAGCAAGAGGCCAAAGTTTCTAGGGAAGGAGACTAAGGTCACGGAAGTCTGAAGGAATAGAGCTGGCAATCACTTAAAATCTAATTAATTGAAAGGAAAGTATTCCAGCAGTATCGCACCTGCTAGCTAGGCCACCCTCTGCGCAGGCTGCCCACCTGTTTCCCAAATAAGAATTTAATTCATTAGCTCCCAGCTTCTCCCAGCAGCATGAGAGTTCTCCTATGCAAACACTGACACGCTACCTCAATAAGCAAATACCTGGCAAAATGACAGGATAGAGTGATCGCCGACATCAAGAAAATGGGGAAAGAAAAATAAACCAAGAACAAAACCTCTTCCTGGCTAGTACGCATCAGGCACTTCTTATTTCTAGTTGCTCAGAATTGCTCTTGGTACGCTCTTTGTCTTATTTTTCTTCTTGGTATGTTCCGAAAACCTCCTGCAGCTCCTACTGGCACCGGACCGACAGGACTGCATCTCCTCCCTGTTGACAGCACGTCGCTGCTTCTCAGGTAAGCGCTTTCCTGAGCAACCCGCAAGTTCTCCTAATACAGAGGCTCATCACACACACTACCTTTCTGTTTGCACAGCTAGGACCTAAGTTTACTCTGGTACAATTAGTCTTAAGACACTGATAAAAATCAGCCATTACCACATACGCCACAACAGAAGTGACAGGTTGGACCATGACTTTCACGAATTAGTACTTGCCAGAGTTTAGTACCCTTCAGCCAAACAGTGAAATGGCAATGAGCTGGTCTGATACACATTTTAAAACATTCTCAAAACCTACATCCCGTTATTAGAAGCGGCAAGAAAAGGATTTTAAAACGGTGTCATTATCACTTAGTGTACACAGCGACTGTTACAGTTTGGAACAGTAAAATGAACTCCTTTGTTGAATTACTTCAAACTCTCGACTAGGTGGATTTAAAGTAGCACTCAAGGGTATGCCTAGTACCTCCACCTCTTTATTTGCTGGTAAGTGAAGGCAAAACCAGGCAGCTGAACAGAGCAGTTAGTCCTTGTTCCAGTGCTATCAGTAGCCTGTAATTGATTAAGAAGGGGATGACCAAAATCAGAGACATCCTGTAACACACTGAATTTAGCTACAGTAACCCACAGACATTTCTTGAAAACGTCAAGCACCTCGGGAAGCTACGCTCCCTGTCATGTATGCATGAGGCACTCAGGTCCCTACATCCTCACTCCTCCCAGGGACTTGGAGCCTCCGAAGTCACTTCAGAAAGTGAAACTTGGGAGCCTGAGCTGCTCTGCTGTTTACAGTTTCCTTCCATACATCCTTTTCACTTCAGCTCAGTAGCAATCCAATTTTTAATTTCAGTTCTGTCCCAATTACAGCCCTTCTTGAAGTTGACCATGACTTCCTAATTGTTTTTCCTCCCCTCAGCTTTCACACACCAATTAGATATGAAGTGCTCTCCAGCTGCACCTTCAGTTCGCACACAATTAGGGGATGCACAGAAAAGCAGAGCTGCCTGGTGACAGAGACATTTCCTGTGTTAAAACAGTAGGAAATGTGGCACATCCTTAAGAACACAGCTTGACAAAGCATGTAATCCCAGCCTCCAGTACGCCACAAATGTGAGGATACTANNNNTCAGTAACAAATTAAATGACACATCCAAGTTATGCTAGGAGAAGGAGAAGGGAGGGGAAAGGTCACCTTCTTTGCTAAGTGCCCTCACTGAGTCTGAAGATTTCATTGTACTAAGAGAAAACACAAAATAATTACTTACTTGGCAATTGTTGGTTTTGGTTTGGTATTTTTTTGTTAAACCCAGCAATTTAAAATATAACCCGTATCTCCTATTCTTTCAACATTTGTCCATTCAGAAATCTTTCAAATGCACTATTTGTGGTATAACTGATAAACAAGTATTTTTCTCCAACTCGAAGAATGTTTGAAAACCAGCACATTTAGTCTTCCCCAGTGAAATCTATTGCATCCACAAAGAAATTAAAGCCCCTGTTTACTGCAAACATACAGCATTTCTTCAAAACACAGATTTTTGAAGGGGAGGGGAAGAACCACAAAAAAGGAGGTTTACCCAGGCATTTGTAATCACTCTACAAATCATTGCAGAAATCAATCCTAAACCCCAGAAATCAGAACAGATATTCAGAATCACCCTTACAAAATCTCCCACAAAAGATTTGCATGGGAGTGTTTCTCTCCCTTTAGAATTTTCTTTGACAAGACTGAACACAGAGCAAATTAGGGCCTCATGCACAAATGGGTAAAGGTATTGTTGGTAGACCTAGCGCTATTTCAAGTATCTATAGCAATTCCTGACCTTCTTTCTCTGTAGGGAGTGGAGGGTGAAACATTCTCGCACAGAGGGGTTATGCATCCACAAGCACCCCATGTGCACGGTTATCGGGCGCTTGCATAGCTGCAGCAACAACTTAGAACCACCCCCTTGTCTCATCCTGAAACCATTCTAGGTGCACCCTTGAAAAGGCATTGAATTTAATGGTATAAAATTCAACACGACTTGAAATTAACCTTTTAGTGAATCTTTCACATTCAATGTGAAATAACAGAGCAGGTTGTGATGTGACATTTTTGTAGGTGCAAACATCAAAGGCAGCCCTGCCGCAGACTGATCTACCTTTGAACACCCAAGGGTATCCGAGACTGCCAAGTCTCTGTAGACTAGACAGAGAGAAAGAAAAAAGGAAGAGAAAGAGATCTAAGATATTCCACTATTTAAGGTGAAGTCATTCTAACTAGGATTTAATTCAATCTTTTACACTTTGTTACTGCTGGTGGTTTTTTAATACACAGTCAAAAGAGAAAATCAGGATAAAAGGAAAAGAATATTATTTCTGACTGTCAGGCCATAATAAGGCATAAATACATGAAAATTTAACTGGCACCACTTATTCTTTCCTTCCTCTTTAGCATTCATGCCTTAGGAATTCCTTTCTATTGGAGTTATGCAATAAACAAACCAAAAAAAAAAAAAAAGGCAGTATCAGGCTTTGAAAAGGCTGCACAAAAAGGTAAGCAAGTACCTGTCTAACAACTCAGAAACATCCGAATTAATGGAGACCAACTACTTTTCCCCTTCTTCCCAAGCACACACATTGGATGCTCTCTTGGTGTTCTGGTTGGGGTCTGGTTGGAGTTACTGGGTCTCTCTTGAAAGCACTCCTAATAAGATTCACTGCTGACCCTTGCTGTGGACATAACAAGAAACGCTAAGCCAATTTCTGGCTTGCAGCTCCCTCCGTGCTAACAGGACACCTTCGGCGCAGCTGGCCGTGCCAAGCCCCTGATCCAGGGAGCTGTAACCAGTGAACTCGCCAAAAATTCAGATGTGTTGTCATCAAAATGGTACACTAGTGGATCCTACAAGGTTACAAAGCAGAGAGAGCAATAGCAAAACAAACACCATTTATTTGGAGGGTTCTCCTTCCTGCTGAGCTCCTTTAATAACTCCTTTTTACTCAAACTCCAGAGAGGTCACCACTATACATAACAAACATATGAAAACATGCTTTCTCTTCTCTGGGATAATGCTGCTAAAGGTTTTGAGTTATCCCCTTCTCAAGTGCTTTCAATATCCTCTTCAAAAAAATATCAGTGAATGTCAGAGTGAAGATACAAATGTTGAGTGTGAGGGAGCAAGACGTTATTGAATCAAACCGCGCAACCCAGTCCCTCCTGTACAAGCTGTTCTCTTTCAGGTGCCAGAGCTGGTGTTTGGCTCTGCTTTTGAGCAAGGCTTTTCTGCTGCCACTGCACCAGGGACTAGAGCAGCCACCTAAAAGGGACTCTGAGGTGGCACTCCGGGCTCTGCTCGAGAGCTACAGCAGAGGAATCTAGGGCCAGCTGCATCATCTTTCAGCAATAAGCAATGAAGAAAATTGCACTTTGAGAGAGAAAGCAGTTGAATTTGCCAGGTACCGCACCCGCCTGGGAAGTTAGCACCTCTTCCTGCTAATGACTCGAGTGCTTTATCTAAGGAAATGGGCTATGGCAAAAGGCTAGGCTAGGCCAAGGAAAGAAACAAAGAAAACCAAAATCACAGCCAGAACAGGTTAAAGGGAAGCTCAGAATATTCGCAGCAGACTGTACAGGCAAGTGGGAGAGTAGGAAAAGTGACACTCTACTTCTGAAGCTGAAATAACCTTATCAAGTTTTTAAAACCTTACCCTCTAACAAGCAGCATGCTCCCTAAGGAATGACTTCATGCCAGAGTGGTCAATAACAAAATAGGGAGCAGCCCCAAATTTTGTTCTAGGGTGTGAGTCACGGATGATGACTTTCTGAACGGCAGAGGTCTGCACGTGGGCACCGAGGAAACAACAGTCCGCATTTATCACACTTGACCCAGGAATATATGGGATGCGGAAGGCAAATCGACAGACCAGAGAGAGGTCTTACTTCAGAAAGGAACAAGATCGAGACATAACAGACAAATTACCTATGTGCCAGTATACAAACCCAGCCTCCCAGAGACAGTGCAATTTGTATCTTACAAATACCAGTGGTGCTTTTATGGCCTTGTAACGATGTGAAAGAACATGCCAGAAAGCAGAGGTGGGAGGGGAAAGAAAAGAAGGGAAGAGAGAACTTGCCGCTGCTTTCAAGTTATGCACAACTTCTTCACAGAGAATAATCCCAGCTCGACCATGCCTGAACTTCCGTCGTGAAACAACAGTTTACACAGCCTGCCAGGAGCCTCCACCAGGAGCAATCTCTCACCTCCTCCTAGAGCATGTGAAATTAAGTGAACCACTTGAAAAAGGAGACTTCTTAAATCGCCTCTTTTCTGAATCACCTTAAATCTATTTGAACTTATCTTCAAAAAGATCCTGAGGTCTCACATAATGGCTAAATTCTATATATGATACAATTTCTCACGGCTCTTTCACAGTCACTAAGAGACAGAGGAAGAAAGACAACTTGGAAGCGAGCTGAGATATAAAGCCTTAGATGAAGTTGCTAATTCTCACCCAGCTTCCTCCCACACATTGTGGTATCTTGACCTCGATTTCATCTCTATCAATGATAACTTCAGTGCAGCAAAGATTTTTCTGATGATCATTTTTCTCAGAGTCTGTGATGCCACAGCAGACATAGGGTATGGTTTCATGCATTAAAAATCTGAACTGTTAAGTTTAAGATCAAAACTGTCAGTTTTTATCTTACTTCAACTCAGAATTTGGGTATTTCTGAAAGAGTTTTAATTTCAAATATTCATTGGTGCACCTGTGAAGCTCTGAAAATCATCTTTCTTAATAGCATCAGCTAGGTATTGACTAAGTGGGTTGAAGCAAAATCAACAAACTGCCAGCAGCAGAGCACAGACCCCATTTTCACCATACCTTCCCCAAATCACACACCAGGACACCAGCAGGGGTTCCTACCTTCTACTCTAGTTCTTCCTCTTTATTGCACAACAACCGGAATTGCAACATACTCTATTTGCTCCTCAGAACTGCTTTTTCAGCTTTCCCCTCTGGAAAAAGACCTACTACAAAAAGAAACACGCTCCAAAACATAGCAAGCAATAAAATATAGGAGTTTATGACTCAAGCCGCATTTCCAATGAGTCAAAAATTTAGCAGCATAGCACACCGCAATATCAACAACTTACCAGCGCAGGGTGATATGATCAGGGATGGAAATTTTCTTAATGTTCTGTTATCTCTTCTTATCAGTCTTTGAGAAAGGACTGTTAAGTTGTTATATATAACTGCATTGTGAAACTCTGAGAAAAAGGGAAACATGAGGCCTGTTGATGTGGCCCAGTCCTGAGCTTAAAATGAGCCCCTGGGCCCTTGGGCAGGGGAGCAGGTGGAGGCCCCAGGTGAGGCTGGTCAGGGCAATTAGTGCCCTCGGGGCCCTAACAGGGTCTAATAAGCATTGACTGACAGCAAAATGCTGGAGGAGAGAGGAACACCAGAGATTTGCTTCTGAAGACACAGTAATGCTTAAGCAGAAACTTCTGTAACATGACATTGAAAGGATGCAAGTTGCTGCTATACTTTTTCCGGAAAGCAGAAAAAAAGACTGAAATAAGGCTGTGAAAGCATAAACCAGCTTCCTTAATACATATAAGGTCCCTTTCTAACTTATTTTGAAATAGTAACGTTGCACAGGTATCAAAAATAACTAAGACATGAGGATTATATTAGTGTGTTGTTCTGCACAGCCTCTGCTTTGGCAAAAAAAAAAAAAAAAGGAAGAAATGGAAATGAAGACTTGTCTTTGATGCACATGGGGTATCAGACGCATGATCAGACAGTGCCGTACTGTCACACATCACTCCTGCACTTCCGAGAGCCTCACGTCTGAAGATACACAAATACGTGCACACTAGCAAAATATATAATTGGTGCCTTCTACCCCATGACTTCTGTGCCAGTCTCCAGGGCCTCTGCTCAGAACCAGACTGACATCATATAAAGACACACAGGCCTGTCAGAAACATTTTACAGGCTAGGCCCAGATCCTCGGGATACAAATTGTGGGCAGCTACTGATGGAGGGTATTGCTGCTCTCCTTGGAACCATATCTCTATCGGCAGCTTAACAGGAGAGACGTGCAGCGAGGAAAATTACTCTCCCTGCCTACAGAGTAAAAATCCATCTCCAATACTTTGGGATTTAATAGCTCTACCTAAATTCCTAGAGTAACCGGTGATCTGGGATTACCAAAAACTAACTTGGAAACTGACTGATTATTAGAAGCTTTTTCAGAAGTCTTTCCTATTCCTGAAAATTATATTATCTGGAACAGGCTGCCCAGAGAGGTTGTGGAGTCTTCCACTCCGGAGACATTCCAAACCTGCCTGGACACCATCCTGTGCAAGCTGCTGTAGGTGACCCTGCTCTGGCAGGGGGGGGTTGGACTAGATGATCTCCAGAGGTCCCTTCCAACCCTGACCGTTCTGTGATTCTATGACTGGAGGAGCTTCTTGAAGGCATGCAGACTTCAATGACCAAGTAAGTTACTGGGAAGAGATGGACAAAGCAATGAAAATGGATAATGCAGGGATACTACAGTGCAGAAAGAGGAGAAGGTTTTTTGTACGCTCATAGCAAGCACACTCAGAGCAGATTCTACTGATGAACCCGCTTTTTCTGTTGCAGGCCAGAGACTGCAAGACAAAACACTCAAATAGTTAATTTAGCTTCCTGGTTTTTTACAGCTGGTGACACTAACCTGACAAAGCACAACGCTTAGCAATACACTGTAGCCTAAGATGCATTTCTTTGGCAAGTGCATCTGAAGAGACAACAAAATGACTAATAGTCAGTAAATTGTTTCAATTCCAGTACGATAACAACAAACCATTTCAAAAAAGGGGAAGTTTCAAATTTCTGAGTAGGAAATCTCCTGCACTCTGTTCTTTCTTGTTCACGCACTGGACTGAATGCACTACACTTCTACACCGGATCCATAGGCCTGAAGAGCAGACTTAAGCAGAGGCAGCATCAAGCAGCTGAGCTGCAACAAGTGCTACTGATCCAGCATATGCAGGTCTGCAAATCCTAGGCAACAGCCAAATTCCTTCTTTTCTACATGCACAAAATTTCCAGTGGGAGACAAGAGACATACTGAGGAAAAAAACCTCCAGGTGTAGGTGGCATGACATATTTGGGGCTTACCTATGCTTATCATACAATGGGGCAAAAAAAGAAGTGAGAGAAAAATAACTTTAAAGCTTAATTCTAGAAGTATAAATGACATAGGCAATTTATGATCCACTTCCTTCTGGGGAGCTATTTCTGGTAGTCGTTAAGGTCTCGATGCACAGCACGGAAGTGTCAACCCCCTTACCAAAGCTGGGCTATCAGCTAGGGCAAAGCAACAGCCGCCCTGTCTCACAGCAGGGGAACATGTCCTACAGTACATCTCTATGCAGAGTCCTCACAGTTTGTCCCTGCCTTTGGTTATCATCACTGCTTGGATAGCTTTTTTCAGAGAAGAGGTGGATTTGTCACAAAAAAATGTAAAAATTTCAAATTTGTCAAGTTATCTGAAAACTGCACCTTCAAGCTACATCTAAATACGCTTCAAAAGAGTTAATATCTGTAAACCAAATGAGGCCCAAAGGGATAAAAATGGCATCAAAAAACCATACCTAGAATAATGCATTTTTAAAGCATGCTGGGAAAGAGCAAAACCAAAGCAGAGACAAGTGACAGAAACTGAGATCAGAAATTTGTTTTACAAAGTCACAATAAGAAAGGGAGACAAGAGAGAGGGAAAAGGCTGGTGCATCCAGGGAGGGAAGAAGGGGTGAGTGGAAACAGCTGGAATTGTTCAGCTGTGTCAACATTCGGCTGTTTCGCAGATTGACTAGCAAAGTGTCATCTGAAACCAATTACATTCCCAAAACCCCATGGACCCAGTTCATAACATTGATTAATCCACATTGTGAAAACGTCCCCAAGCAAAACTAGAACAGCTGTCAGCCCTTGGAGCTCAAAAATAGCATTTGACTTTTTTTTTTTTAAAAAAAAAAAAGCCATGCACACTCTTTAATACCATCTTTGTACTTTATTGAAGATCATATACCTGTTTCTACTGTTTAAGAGCAAAAAAGACAAAAAAGACCTCCACTTCTTCCTACCCTTCCTGGATTACCACGGCTGGTGATAGAAAAGGTTTAGCATTAGCCACAGACCAGTACTAATCTCCACAGACAAAGCACCTGCCAGGGAACTAACACACCCCTGAAGATGCCCCTTTTCTTCTATTTCACAGACCCTGCGGGACCACAATTTACTTTCTGAAGGATGGAAACTTCCTGTCCCCTCTCCAAGTGCTCTGAAGTTACTATCTTCAGGCAGATTAGTTATGCAGAAATCATCAACTGTACTTCTGAGACTCCCAACACTACCTGACTGTAAATCAGCTGCTGCGCCCAAGCGAGGCACGGGTCAGGTCCCATCGCCTGCCCACGCAGCACACCTTGTCACAGCTCTTCCTGCTCAGTCTGAATACCGATGATGTGTGCCTGCTACAGGAAGGTCTCGTGCTTGACAAGGTGCTTCACCGCTGCCATCTCCACGCTCCCAAGGACCTCGCTTGCTACAAGGTGCTTCACAGCGCAACCACGTCCTCGGTCAAATCTCCACTCTGTCCATCTAAGCAGCACCAACCTGAACAACCATACTCCCGTTCAGAGCTCCTTATTGGCCATGAAGACATAATTTATCTATCACATTTCCCAAGAGAGTATCAGACAGATGTATTCTGACAGTCTATAAAATATTTCCGAGCTAACCAAAATCACTGCAAGAATATCATAACAAATAGGAATGGAAGTGTGCATAAATGAAATCGAAGGAAACGAAGAAGGAATGGGAAGATTTTCAGTTTTCACAACTGTCAATTAAAGGCTGCAGGAAAAGGAAGCTATTTTTTGCTTGCATGTTAATTAAATCACTTTATTAAAGGAGGTATAGTTATGTGGAGCTCAATATTTTCTTTTTCAGATGTATATATTTATTTTATCAGCTATTCTAAAACAAAGTTTAGAGGAGCAGCAAGGCTCCACCAGCTAGTGTCAAAGATCAAGCGACCTTGCACTTCAACCTGCAATATTCTTCCTGCAACTCTATCAACAAAAATTGCTGTCACTGTGTAACATCAAGAGAAATTCTGTGTTGCTTTTATATTTTTGTTTCCCACCTTCAGAGCAAGGAATTGTCACTGACAAAGTAAGTACCACAGTGTAAGTCCACAGAAACAGAAGCATTCAAATCGTATTGCTATTGTATGATTCTAAGACATTGGTGAAGTGACAGTTCCTTTTCCAATGAATACTTGGTACGCATAACTCATTCATCATGCATCTTCTGAAAGAGTTCATGGATTCAAATACAGATACACAAGAAATCTTTAGCATTACTGCACAACCTGTACCAGAACTTAAACGAATAAAGTCAACATCACTGGACTTAACACACTCCTTATTCTGTATTATAGAGACACACTTCCCTGCTTTAGAGAAGCTGTTTGGGACAGCAAAGTATAACGTTATCAGAGTTACAAGCTCTTTCAGCTTATCCCTTCCTTCACTCAGTCCTCTTACTTTTTTATTTCCAAGGACTTGTCACAGATCAAAAAAAAACCCCACATTGTTCAAACTTCAGTATACGATTTCAGTTTTACAATCAAATACACAAGATATAAACCACAATGCAGCACACACTATATTAATTCAATACTCAGTAAATAAGTTATGATAGAATACTCAGTTATTTGGGGACAATAGTATACTGTTGAAAGAATTCATATTCAGAAAGGTAAATACATTTCCAAATTCAAGAGAGTGAATTTCCTTCTGACTCTTTACAAAATACTCCAGCAATATTAGTTAGTTACCACCCCTCGATACAACACAAAAGCTATCACCGTACCTGTTTCCAAGCCCCAATCAGGATGAGCACCCAATACTGTGCCTACTGTATAAAAAGAGTAACATCTAATCCTTAAGCTCCCTATTTTGCAGGGTACCAGGATATATCAACTCAATGGAGCATTATTCAAGCCTATAAAATGGTGTAGTATTTACATATGTGGTCAGTGTTAAGTATATGCCAGTAATAAGTTACACTGCATTAAAAAAAAAAAAAAAAAACCAAAACAAAACAAAAGAAAAATACTACTTCACACATACAGAATTCTGTGAAGACACTCACAAGCTGTTCTTGTTTCCCATAAATGTTAGAAATAAAAAATGTTCACTGGATCTAATATTTCATACCCTGCAACAGAAAAGAAATAGACAGTGGCATTAAATACAAAGCAGAAATTGTGAGACCACAGCAAACCCGAGTTCATGCAGTAGCCAGGCTTTTTAGAGTGGCCAATGTGTGATATTCAAAGAACAGAAGAATTCAAGAGCTACCAAGTATTGGATTCTGTGCTGTTGAACATGCAAGCACCGAGTTATACTTTCTGACCATCGAGACTTACTATAACTTTCTCATGAAAAAAAGTGGAATGGCTCATGACATTTGTCTTTAAGAACTTAGAGTTAAAATTCAAAACTACTTTCACTGTATCAAAATCCAGTACGAGAAAGTGAATTTTTTTCCCAAGTAATTCTTACAACACCAATGGCTGGATTCACATGGGTTGCTAATAGTAGCTAACAGACTGAGAGAATAATATGTAAGGTATCTTAAGATTATAATGAGAAAAATCTGTACAAAGACTTGTAGAATTAGGGCAAAGTACAAAGAGTTATTCAAGCTGTACCACTAGCAGATACCTATCAATTCATAGAATTTAAAGCAAAAAAAAAAAAAGACGAGCGGGATGATCTATTCTTGCATATCCTAAGACGCATTTCACATCATTAACCCTTGTACTGAGTCCCATAAATAGTGTTTGACTAAAACTTTTCTTACAGAAAAGCATCCAAGCTGAATCTGAAGACTTCAGGAAATGGTGCAGCAGCTGTTCCTCCTAGTAATCCATTCCAGTGTTTAACCACACTCAGTGCCGAGCATTTTTCCTACTCTCCAATTTGAATTCATCTGCTCCAGTGTTCCAGCCACTGTTTCCCTTTTTGCATCTCCCCATCAGAGAGTCCTTTAGTAGCCAGTATTTTCTTTCTCTGAAGAATCTTAAACACTGTTATCCTACAGACACCCAGTTTTCTCATTGATGAGTTTAAGAGATGATGCACCAAGCGGTTGAAGACCAACCATTTTCTCCTACCCCAAATATTCTGTGGTGACTTTCTGAACCTTACACAATACTTCGATGTCTCTCCTAAAACATGGATCTTAGAATGACAGGAATTGTCTTGCTAACATACACAGGCATATAAGCAGGCAAAACTTCTCTCCCATCTCTCATTCCCATTTACACAAACAAGTATTGCATCACAGTGCTTTTCCACAGGTAACAGCCTGTGTTCAGCTGTTACCGGAGAAGACCCTCTCCACTTTGCATGGCATAGTGTTCTCCCACCGAAACATTTATTTTTCTTAGGCGGGTCGACTACACAGGGCCTTTGCTTAAACAGGCAAAACAATTCAGAGCTTTCTGTGTAAGGTGTCTCCTACTTTATTATCTCATTCTGCCACTCTTTTTGCTACCTGAAAATAAAGCATCAGTGATTCAGATAGATTCTTCCAAGTAATTGACAGGAATATTGAATAGTGTTGAAACTAGTCCTGATCCTTGTTGAATGCCTGTACCAGCTCACAGATTCTCCACAAACATGGGTCTGAGATAAGGCAGCTAGCCAGAGCTGCATTTAGTGCACAGGCTGCTGCAACTAAAGCAGAACTCGTAGCAAGAAGCAAGAAGGAACTTCAGATTAAATCCTGGTTAACAATGTGTATTGAACCCCACACTGTGACTGTATGACAAACTGTCACAAACGGGCACTGCAAATAAGTTTGAAGGCCAGAAGTTGCAAACCCAGGAATCACATCTGTAACATAAAGGTGAAGATGTGCTGATGTAAAGTAGTGATTAAGACAATCAGGAATTCCTAGCACTGTCACTAGGAGTCTTTTTGGTTCCAAGTTTTCTGAAGAAAACACAGATCATCACCACAGATTGGTTATCTTGAAGGGTCAAGTGTTGAAGAGGAGGTATGAAACGGGTGACTAAAATAAACGGAGGAGAACAACAGAAGGAATGTCTTCCCAAAGAGAGTAATGACCATATATAGCATGCCTTTTTTTATATATAGTTGATGTGTTTGATGTCTGAGGACCTTTCATCAACTCTGTCATCAAGTGGTATTTCCCAAATGGAGGACTGGTGTTCTGTGAGTGCCAGCAGTTATTTATTTGAGCTTTTGAAAGCATGAGTGCTCTATTTATCCTTATATGGACCATTACACCAGAGAGCATTTTGTAAAATTTGCTACTGACAGCAGGAAATCAGGCCAGTAACATGGACACTCACGTGACTATCTCGTTACCCCTCTGTAGGTGCTTAGAACAGCAAGAGCTTCCCGTGCAGACCACCCATCCAGAACTGAGGAACTTGTGACAACTCCTTGAGCTGAGAGAGCCTGTGGGGTTTCCCAGACACAACAGCTACTGGGCTGAGTTACTACGTTAGAACATCTTTGTAAAAATAAATATGGATTAACACCTGCATGTTCACAAGACACACCTTAAAAAATGTGCCCGCAGGCTTGACCTTTAATATCTTCGAGGGTAGTAGCTGGAAAGACCTGCAACTATAACTATGTAACCAACAACAACATAATACAGAAGTAATAACACTGAAAAAAAAACATTGAATGACATGACAGTTCTTCAGACGGCCTAATCATCAAGCAAGTCTTGGAGAGAAATACAGCAGAGGTTATAATACCTAGATCTATCAAAAAGATAAATCATTTTTGATGCGGTGAAAGTATGAAATAGAATGAAAGAGTGAATCTGAATAAAGGTCCTTCCTTTCTCATTCTAGAAAATCATCTTCTGCTTCCTTTTACTACATGCGGAGAAACACCCCCACCCCCACCCCACCCGCAGATGCATATTGTATAAGAAGACCAATGATAGGGAGACATAATTACTATCATGAAGGCTTACACTAGGAAACTACCAAAGAAACACGGTACAGTTGTTACCAGCCCATGGGTATCTGCCTACCTCTTTCCACACCTCAGCCACTGGATTTGCTGAGCCCCAGGGATTCTCGGAAGCGACAGCAAAGGAACAGCTCTCTGCAGCTGAACTCCCACTGTGGTTAAACCGATCTGATTTTATACCCCCACAGCCTCTACATCGGGACGCAATGGACTGGATTAGAGCAAAGGCAACACACATCAACAAAGCTTCCCTCTCTCCCAATTTATGCTTAGTCACTGCTAAATTTGGCACCAAAATCACCTAAAAATTATTTTTTTTTTTAATAATCTACAGAAAGGTGTAGAGGCTAGTAATTTGCAAACAGAGAAAACTGCCAAGAGAAAGTCATCAACACCTTTAATTATCTCTTTCTTTTTTCCTTTCAATGTTTATGAACAAGTATGTAGTATTTTAATACAAGATTCAGATGCAGAAGCTATCTAGGATTTAATTTAATCAGTTTGGATTTAACACTGCAAGAACTTTATTTTCTTTTCTCTGCACAAAGCTATAACTGCCCTGTCTGCATCTTATCCAGCCTCTAAAAGCATCCACAAATATGCTGATACAAACCTGGATGCAGTAACAGCAGAGAGGAAAACGTGCTCTCGGCTCAATGACCTAGCACTCCACAGAATAATGCTAGAGGGAGACTGCTGCTCCCTCAGCTTCTGTAGCACAATGTAGAATTGCATAAATGGGGGATTAAAGTTTTGGAGGAAGGACCTTTGGATCCAAGATTCCTCACTTCCCATGCCTTCCTCCAGCACTAGCTCTTCTAGTTCATTTTTAAGGGACATATCGCTATTTTCTTCCCCACACACCCTCTAGGTGCCTTTGCTACTGTTTCTTTTTAATCTTTTCAAATCACTAATTTTATTAACACTCAACCAACCCCAAAGCGCTAAATATCAAACCATCTATCTGAGTGGAGCAGGATTCGTTTGTTTGCTGAGCTTTCAAACCAGGGCAGCTTCCTGGGTTACATTTCAGTATGAACTACCCTTGGTGCAGAAACAGGTTTTCCAGTGTACGTGCTAATAAAGTGACAAACCCCAGAATCTACTTGAGGACTTGCTCCAGATTACACAACGGGTAGAAAAATACTTATCAACTGAGCTTACATTTTAACTGTACAAGAAAACAACCATGCCATTGACTTATCTACTTTTTCCCCAGATACCGTTTTACAGATTGCCACTGTTTAATTAACACTTTCATACCAAGGCTTTTAATTTCCCTAGACTAAAAATACATTTTAAGATACACTTGGACAAAAAAGCCAAGGTGATGGAGTCTGTCTGTATTTGCATGTTGCTGAAATGTATCATCATACACCCCAAAGACTGTGCTACAACATAAACCTCTGCAAAAGGGAAATACTTTCTGGAAATTGGGTATATTATCCTGAAGGTTTCTAGAAGCTACTGAAGTTATACAGATAAGATACATTTGAACTGTAGTGCTTAATCCTAGTAATGTTGAAAGGAAAATTTTATTTAAAAGACAATACTTCGGTGACAGCATGATCTGAAAGGTCAGAATATAACTGAAGTTATCTTCCGGTCTTTTACAAAAAAATTACACCATGCTCCTACTGTTGTACCTTCCACAGAAGTTGTACATTTTATTTTAAATCCTTGAAGCCTGTTAGTAATTCCTGAAGAAGACATGATTGTCTTGTTATTGTCAACACACCCACCCACCCAATCAACCTGCAAAACATCAAAATTCACTTTACTCCCACTATCCCCTTGATGTAAATTATTCTCCTATTAATAATTCTCTTTTGTTATAATCATCCTTTCCTACCTTGCATGAATTGCTCTCATCCCAATATGACCGAATTTGATCCTACTTCTTGGGGAAAAAAAAAAAAAAAACAAACAACCAAAAAAAGCCTCCTTGGAAAAAGTATGTTTGGGGCAAAATCCTTGTCCCCATCCAATCACCAGAAAAACTCTCCCTGTCTGTGCTGAATTTCATCCTGTCATCTGCATGATTTAAGAGCACCCCTGTAATACAACTGGATGTATGACATTGGAGAAACTGGCCATTGCTAGTAGGTATACGCCAACTCACTTTATACTTGTGCATTCTATCTGGAAGCGAGTAAAGGCTTGCTTTGCTCCAGAACACATTTCCCTCTCCAGGTCACGACAATTCTGAGCATCCCTAAGGGTGGCATTCCATGGAATGGCCTGATGACTCACATTACAAAAAAGTAAACATACACAGTATGTCTTCCCGGTGAACGGGACTGAGAGAGTCACCAATATTTGTTTGCTAATCCCACATTACGTCACCAAGGCAAAGCAAGTTTGTTCCATCTCTGAATTATTCTTTTCATCCTCACTTAAAGGGGTAGCTCTATGCCATGGAACTGTTGTGCCCCCAAAAGAACAGTAAAGGTATTCTGAGAGTTAGCTTGTATATATTAGCTGCTGCAAACATTATGTTCAACACATGAAGAATGGACTTGGCAGAAAAATCGAGGGCGCTTCCGAAGCCAGATCCCTACAGCAGAAGGGATGAGTTCTGCCATAGGATATAGGCTTCCTAATTTCTCAGTGCATTTCCTTGATTATACTCAATCTTTTCAATGGAAATATTGCTAAAGCAACCCATCTTTCTACAACTTAAACTATCCGTTCAGCTTCTGGTAGCATGGTGGTCAGACAGAGGTATCACTTACGGCAATAGTTTCAACTCCCTCAAATCACATGGAAGCCCCAAAGATGGAGAGAACAATCTGTGAGCTTGACACAGCACAGAAGTTTCTGGCTGATGTGAAACTGAAGTCATATTAGACAATTATAAAGGTCCCTTCCAGTCCCATCTGAAATCTATTAGAGGTGCAAGTAGTGCAAAGTACAGCCTTTCATGTTCGCACTGTTTGTTTTCTGCCATTACTTTTAACCATCTGTTTATGGGAGTGGGCTTGGGTCCCGTCCTGTGTCGTCCGTCCCCTGCCTNGGCTAGCTGAATTCTCCTCCAGCATCTCTGAATTTGCAGCAGCAATTCCCAGTGATTGCTCTGACAGGATAATAAAGGTGGAAGTGCAGCTCCCCAGCTGCAAAATCCAGTCAGTGATTCTCTCGAGCTCCTGTACAGTCTGGGGCATTTGGGGAAGTTTGTTTTTTCCTTATTCTTTTCCTTTTATTATTAAAGATTATTTTTAAAAATTTCTCTTTGTTATTGTTAAAGACACTTTGTTACCTGGGGAGTTAATTCAAATTATCAAGTAGAAAAGGATTCTAAAAGGCAGAGGCAGCAAATGAGTTGTCCCTTTCCCTGCTTCTCCATCTTCCTACATGATTTTAGCACAGATTTTTTTCATCAGACATATATACTGATGTATAATAGGTGCCAGAATCAAATCTCTCTTGTGCCCGACAGGCTCTGGATTATAGAGAGTGTCCCTGTAGCAGTTGGTGAGTTGGGCAAAGTGGTTTTTCGTGTCATCACTGCAATATATTGTGCTGACTTTCCTAATAACAACAACAGGAATTTTCAATTTTAGTCTATGATCGGATTTCAGCTCTTCTACTGCACCTGATTTCTATGGGGTAACAGTAATAGCTAACACACAATTGTAAACTTGCGTTGTATGTGCAAATCCAGAAGACACAGGCAAATTCATGAGTACTGGCTGGGAGATATATTACTATCTTTTGGCAACAAACACTGAAAGATGAATTATTTTAGCTTGGTTTTGAAAAACAGCACAGGTCAAACAACAGAACCGGGTGACAGAGAGCTGCAAGCACATACAATAGCAGGCAGCCACTTTTAGCTGAAATTGAAAAATGTTTCCCACAAACTCTGTCCAGCATGGCAGAAGAATGAGTTTACTTTTTTTCGGGGGTGTGGTGTGGTGAAATTTATATGCTGTGCAGCAACCTTTCTGTATTATACAGCTGAGACTTTTAAAATATGGTATTTTCCTCCTCCACACCAAAGTCTTCAATTAAAAAAAACGCAAGTATGTAAGTTCTGATAATACTTGTACAATGTAAAGGGATGCTGTCAAAAACGAAGCAGCATTGCACTTCAGACAGTCCTTCACACCTAAAGCCACACCTTGTTGCTGTAAACATGTACATACACTTCAAGAAACCCCTATACGCAGATTTCCTTATGTTGTTATATTGAGGGATATTAGCAAGGCTTTAATCCACATGTTTAGAACTGGGTTCTGCGTTGTCATTAACGCTTTTACACCTAATATTGATGTTTAATTACTTTTATACTATGCTTAGAAACAAAGTCAGGCAAATACCCCTGTCTTAGAACAGTGCAGCGTAGGTTACCCAGGAGGAAAAAAAAAAGAAGTACAAAGTACTCCCAGAGAAGGGCTGTGTGCCCCGCTCTCATAAAACAAGTTTTAATCACTTGAAAGCAGTTACAGAAAGTACCCACACAGGTATGTATTCTCTTACTGGTGGAGTTAACTCAGGGGTACATTAGTTGAAGAACAAAGCTATGCATTAGCTATTTATACACTTACGCAATCAATACTGAAATAAACACATGTATAATTACGTAATTATCACATTAGGAAGTCCATAATGAACGATTTAATCAAGTAAAAAAAGAATATCATAAATATGGCCAAATGAGAATGAAACTGCACTGCATGAATAAATCTGACTGAAAAAAGGCAAGTACCGCCCAGAAGAAACTGGTATAGGACAACTAGTTTGCACAGCAAGATGTATCACTGCTATATTATTTAAGAGTCCTGAGGACACTCCTGTACTTCAGAGAATGAAAACAAATAAAACCCAAACCCATCGACACCAAAACTTCAAATAAGTAATGTTTACATGCAGATTAACGTTGTTAAGACATTAGAGCCCTAAAGATCACTGTCTACTCAAAGACAGATGCATGATAAGAAAGATGCCAGATTTTTGAGAGAAATCTTTTCTGCTCGAAGGATTCATTTCACGATTCTATATTCAGTAACTGCTCCATTCGTTTTGTTTGCTTGGGCCTGGTTACCATCATCCTCAAGATTTTCAAACTGTGTCTACGCAGCTCGAAAATGAATAATTTATTAAGTTCCCTGCATCTGCATCTGGAGACTTTACTTAGGGCTATATCTAGCTGGCATTCCAAAGGCTGAACAAAGCAGGCTTGCCTATGATGCAAAGCACTACATGAACAGTTGCAACATGCCAGGGTGCAGACACTGACAGAGGCCATCACTGTGCTTGTTCCAAAACAGTCGTACAAAAGGGCTGGCAAATGTAATTATGACCACAGAAGTCACCGAGGCCCTAGCTCTGCAAATACATCATGCCTATAAAACCGGACCGATTTAGCCAAGCTCACTCAGTTCCACTAAGCTACATCAGAAGAGCGGGTCGCAGACTCCAAAGCAGGACTGCAACTCCGAAGAGCTCCAGCACTCTTGTAGTAATAACTGCACAGAATCGGCAGCCGGGGGTGACTACAGAAACAACTATTGGAAGGCCGAGAGTAGGAAGAGATGGTCACAGAGGAATGAAAGCAAGAGGGAGAGTTTAAGATCAATAAAAAGACAGAGCATAGCCGGGCCAAAAGGCCTCCCCCTCTCTTCCTGCAGTGTCTCTGTGAGCACTTGTGATGCTCTCCCCCCGGTGCCGCCCTTGCTCCTAATTGCTATGCCAGCCATCAGAATGGCATCCCAGTCCAAGGTAGTAACCAGCAGCAGTGTATTTATTAACATAGCGGTAACTATACCGAGCCTTCTTTGCCTGACAAAAAGGTTGCCACGAGCACATTTTTTGTTATTCTGTAATTTCAGCAAGGAGAAGCAAAGAATTGGATGGGAGAAAAGGACACGCTAAAGAGTGGCAAGAAACAGTCTCCGGAGAGCTCAGGCCAACAAAAACGCATAGTCTTGAATGTAGAAAAAAATATGGCTTAATAAATCATCATCTGAAGTTGCCATGGTAATAGTAAATGTCTAGTTCCCTATACTGTTTAACTCCATACATCCACTCCTGCAGGAGAGGAATAACACCGCCTTCTCCACCGTACCAAACACCACTGGATATTCTTATTTAAAGATGAGGACAGAGTGTGCAGCTCAGTGTAGTCAGGCTCACGACCTGCAGGGTACTTGAGGTGAAGGAACACTTTCTTTATGCAAGTCAGCTCCACGCCGCACACTCGCTGTACTTTTTGCAGAACTCACTTCCTGGTGCAGTTTCCTCCGAAATGCAGTTTGCCAGATAACCAGCAAAGCAGTGTTTGCTTTCTAAAACTAGAAAACACTTGGCGATTGAATGAAGATTGCAGTCCCACATGGAATACCGTATAATAAATTATCATAGCTGTAGGTAAATATAGATACATACATAGAATCTGAAAGATCTTTTTATGTACCAACGACTTCTTGGAGGGAGGGGCTTGAGTAAGTAAAAAGAAAGAATCTGACAAGAAAAAGGATGGTGCGTGGGTCTCTCACAGAATAAGGTCAGCTCCCACAGACTTCCTCAAGCAAGTTTCTTAATGTTCCTGTATCTCGGTTCCCCCATCTGTACAACAGTGTTAACATGTACTCTGCTTATCTAAGCTTATTACCATGTAGAAAGTGATTTGTAATCTGAAGTTCAGAGCCTATGAAAAAAGAAAACTTTTGTTTCAAAACTTCACTGCATCCAAGAGTCTGAAAAAACAGCCTGGCTGGCAATCCTCGTGCTAAAAGCACTGTCAGTGTTTATAAAGCCAAGATAAAACATTTCCACATCACATAAAGAAGCAAATTGTCTACTCATACTTAAAGCACTATAATATGATAGATGAGTGAAAAGACAGTCAAGAAATAAACTAAAGCGACAGCAGCACTAGGAGCAATTACTTATTGGAGAAGTGCAGCTCAAAGGCAAGGGGAGAGAAAGTCATTCAACTTTCCAGTAAAGGAGCATGCCAAGGAGGTTTCAGTGTCCTGCAAATCAGTCAGATTTTTCCAGCTATTCTTTTAAAATGCTCACTGTACCATCTCAGAACATAATCATGCCTATTGCACATGCTACTTGTTTACTTAAGGTCAGGTTAAATATCTTTTCCTGGTTTCTCAAAGCGAGGTCCCTTAGACCACATACAGACCATGAAATCTCATTGCCAAAAACCAAGCCACAGTCTGAAACAATCTGGGAATAAAGGATACTTAATTTTATTAAAACAGGTCTTAGACTGCAGTGCCAGAGTGCTAATCATAAGTACATGCGATTCCACTATGCTTTCCTTGCTGTAGTCTCTTAAGCCTTTGTTACTGCGCTTTCACATTAAATAAGATGTGACGTTAACCTAGAACGCAGCCCTTGTAAAACTGGGAATTTTTAAGAGGTGCTACCAGGTCTCTTCCTACTGACTGTTCTAGGACAGTGCCAACCAGCAGTATTTTTCTCTCAGTCTTCACAGAAAGCTGTTTATCAGGCTACGTGTATGCGATGTATATTAAAGTACAGTTCCTGGCCTACAGCAATTTATCACAACTCCACATTCTCTTCTTTAAAGAAATATGCTATCTGAAAAACTGGATAGGATTTTTAACCAAAATAAAACGCCATATAAATCAGTATCCCTTCTAAAATAAGCTCTTTTCCTAACCTGTTAAAAGTGAACTAAAGTCACAAACTTCTCCAAACGGTGATAAAATTTGCACGTGTAGTCACAGACAAAATCATCCATTCACCACAGACTACATTTCATATGTAGAGGAACACATATGCATGTTTTAAAGTAGTGCAGCAGCTGAATGATTTCAGAGTGTTTTACACGTTTGACTTTCTCGATAGAGTATTTCAAATGCCTATTTCCTCCTCTTTCTGCATGTCATTTATATTCCTGTGACACAGAAGTAACGTCAAAACCTGAAAGAACAGAGAAATCCACAGCTGTCAAAAGCTCCTTGGTATCGACAGGTGTACGTCAAATACCATGAGCTAAGACTACACGGCTTCATGGTGCCACCCTTCTTTGACTGTGTACCTACAGGACCCCTGCTTGACTGAACTGCTGCATAGAGCCTTCGCAGTCTCACACTGCAAATCCAAGCTCCAGATGGAGCAAGACCAGTATTTTGTGTCATCTGCACAAAGGTATCCATAGCTTGACACTATGTAGAAGACTGGAGCTAGGGCAGTTTCCTTGGAAGCTAGCAATGCTATCTTTCCGTGAACCCTTTGCTTTCTCTCTAGAAGAGGCCAACATAGCAAAACATTGCCAAACTCTAGAACGTACAGGTTAAATGATATTGCACTAAATTAAAAAAGAGGACACCCTTCCTTACCTGAGGAAACATTATGCCACCAATGACACAAAACATGGCCTCTAAGGACATAACAGAAGAGACAAAAAAATACATCAAAACCATAATGAATGACTGAGTTTGAATCCAAGAAAAATTCTCCCCTCCTAAGGAACACAGGACTCATGAGGTCTGCTCAGCACTTTCTGCGTAATGTGAAACAAAGCAGACAGTATCAGAAGACTTGGCTGCCAAGCAGAACTGGAGAAAAATGAAAATTATCTTGTCTCTTCTGAACAAGGACTCTGCCAGTGTTTTCAAACTCACAGCCACAAGCTTATTTGCATGTAGCCACATTTACCTTAAATTCAAGAAATTTCTGCAACGTACATTATTTTTAAGATGATAAATATTTCTCAGTATGTTAATAATCTGGCTCCCCTGCACATAACTTAGTCTCTATGCAGCTAATGATTAAAGTATGCACCACAGCACAAAGCCGTTGTGGTTTTCTATTTCTCTTAGCCATTCTGTGGACAAAGGAGGAAGAAAAAAAAAAAAAAAGAAGTACATTCTTGCTACTGCAGGGTAATAGGAAAAAGCCAGCCATTTTGCACGCTATATGCCACGGAGGAGGACGTCCCCAGGAGGGACAGCACTAGCATCACCACACCAGCCTGGAACTCCCTGCACTAGCGCTCACTCATTTTCCACCCTTCGCATGACATCTTGTATGTTACCTGACATACACACATGGTACAGAATCAGGGCTGCTGCAGCACTCCTCCTCTTTACTGTACACTAAAGCTAGTACATACTATGGCTGCCTATATATCAGGGGCAGCCTCTCAAAGGACAAGAAGTCACAATGGAATTCTGGACAGAAAGCACAGAAAAGGTTAACAGAGAAAAAATTGTATTAATAAAACATGAAGTTATTTAAAATAGTTCAAGTATAGCAGAACTCACTTTCAGTTATGCCAGACTGGATGATGAAGTTTGTGTGATTAATTCCATTCTCTTCCTTTTCATCTCAGAAAACTGTCAGCTCTGTTGTACCAACAACATACTGTTACAGTGGCATCGTGAATAGCTCTTGGATAGCAAACAAAAAATATTAAGTGAGCTTTGCCAATTACCTACCACACGTTTTGCTCACAAGCTGCCTTATTACTTTAAAATTCTATTGTTGGAAGATCTAACCTTTTTTAAAAAATAGGTACCACTTAAAAGCAATTGTTATTTTAATTGTGAATTGGGATCGTAAATCCATTCTTTAAGAAGCAATTGTACTTTCTGCTGAATTCTTTTGAATGTTCCTCCTTCAATTCCCTTGCAGGCAACTTCTGCTATGATGAAATTTTTCATTTGCAAATTAGATTCGCTTGTAGCTAGAAACAAAAAGCCATCATCAGAGAGCCAGTAAAAGGGATGCATCCTTACCTAGTAGTAACAATTAGTTGCACTGACTGCAGTTGTAAAAGCTGCCTCTTTTCTTCTTTTTCCTCCAGCTCTATGATCTGAAGCAGGACTCAAACATGGGCAAAACAGGAAATTGTGTCTTTATACACAGTAAAATAAAATCTGCAGAGCTGTGCCTCTTCCCAGTGTCTTAAGAGCTGCACTATAGTACACAGGGTCCATTCGGTAGATGTCACTTCTACATATGTGTACATACAGTATGCATAGTCATGTTACAATACAAAAAAGAAAATTTAATTATTAATGTAGAACTACCACTCAGCAAGGGACTTAAGCATAGGTTCACATAATAAATAATCTGTTTAAAGGCAACATTAATCGGCCTGATGAATGTCACAAACTCCACAGCGTACTCAACTTGTTTTCTGTCTTATTGACACAGAGAACTCAAAAGAACACAGCAATCAACCCACCTATAACCCACTTTCTCATGCAGAAAAGCATGGTTATTCTCATTTCACTTTCAAAAATCCTGCCGACAGAAAACAAGCGTGAAAAGATTAAGCAACTAATCCAAAGCTATTCAAGAAGTCTGCAGAAGAGTTAAGTATTGAAAATGGATCTTGCAAGTTCCAGCCTCATACCTTCACGGACATAAAGCCCTGCTTACCCCAGAACACTGGGTACTGTTTAGACTTGAAACCATGTTTTCCCTGATACGCATTTTGTTTAAGCTTGCAAAACTTCATAATTTTTTGTGACCAAAATAATTCTGGCACTGTACAATCCAGTTGTTATTTCAATAACTAAACTCTGTGTGAGAGAACCAAGTATTGTATTTTTAGGTTCCCTGCAAGAAGCTTTGTTCATTTTTATCCTTTCAGTGGGTGATCTTTATCTCTGGCTGCCTTTGGGATATTGTCTTCCTGTTGGAACACCAAGGACATTCTTATTATGCTTCACTCTAATGAATCCCGTAGTCTTCGGAGTGGGCCACAACTCATTTGGGGAAATTAGTGAAAGGGAATAGCTACCAGATGACAATGAGGAGGCCTGAGAATGATCCCATTTTCAGGCATGAAAAGGAAGTAGCTGGAAACATACCTGCCATTAGGCGCAGCAGGAGCTGGAAGCTTTGAAACTAACACTGCATAAAGAGAAAGTTCTGCTTTTGGAAAAGTGGAAGATTTTATCTGGATACGTAAATCTGTCAATCGCCACATGCCTTATTTCTCTTTGCAGCAGAGAGGTTTGTGAGGCCTTGCTCTTTCTTTTTTTTTCCTGTCATCCATTTCAAATACAAAATTCTGTTCTTTTTTCCAGTCAAGCCCGCACATCAAGCTCAGGAACACTTGCTGAAAAGGTTCTTCCGGCCTTTTATCCCAAGCCCTGTAGAAACCAATTTGAGAGCCATAAACCGGGTTATGTACAAAATGTTGATGAAACCATCACTTGTGGCTTTGCATTGCAATGTTTTGCAAAAATTAAAGATATAGAACTCTCTAACTCTCCTTCCATTTCTGAAAGGAGGTATTCTGCTATGGTAGGGTTGGGTTCACAAACGCTCACAAACCACAGGAACAGGGCAGTCAACAGGAACAGAAAGTACAACCAGAATTTGCCAGACTCTATCAAACCACTGTCCCGCAAACTCTGTAAACTGCATCGAGCCATATGCCATGCCCGATGAGCGAGAGAAATACACCCCGTGCTTCTGAGGCTCCATGCCTTGCACACCGTGGAGCAGCAGGGAAACAAGGGCAAGAGTCTCTGAACTTCCATCTATCTCCACCATTTGGTGACCAATTTATATTTTAAAGCTGTGAATGAGATCATGTTCCCTCAACTGCAGTACATTTCAACTCCTGATGCTCTTGGATCGCACTTGCTTATGATGCTTATGCATTTGAGCATCATCACAAACCAGTACTTTCTGCTGATTACTCAAGACAACACACTGCACTTAGTTAAAAGAAACAGGCAGTGATAGTGGTTCAAACCTGGAATAACAGAAGCACATGCTGACAGCCATGAATTTGCAAATAAAGGCTGCTCCTTAGCAAACACACTGACCGAGCTGACTAATGCACCCCAGTCAGTTGAGAAGCAGGAATCGAAAACACTTTTAGTAAACAGTTGTCCAAATATTGTGCTTCTGCTTTTCTTCATATCTGATAGATAAAATTTCAAGATAAAATAGACTGGCTTAAAACTAAGAAGATGAGATAGGAACATATGACAAGTGCAGAAGTAGGCAGTCAAGCTTTCCTACTAAATAAAAACATTTTATTCCTATGTCAGCATGAAATGTGGCACAACAAAAAACCAAATCTGTAAAATCCAAATATCCTTGACTCCTGGCAAAACATTTTTGGTGAAGCCCACTGTAGTCCCAAAGCTCTGGGGAAGACAAGGACTCGAGTCTCAGGCTGAACCACCCATTACCAGCTTACAGACATTGAAAACGGCCTCGGTGTCAATTCCTGTAACAACTTGGCAAGGTCTTCAGACCTCTTCCACAGCCTTTCATCCAGGACGGAGCACGCTCCCGAACCCTGACTAACTGTAAAGCTGAAGCAACCCCTTGTAAACGGCACAAAAGCAGAGACCTGTTTTGCACTTCTCAGAGGCCTCAACTGTCCTCCTCAAAAAGAAAGTAAGTCCTGCCTCAAGCCGTACACTGCATATTCCACTCTTCTGTAACACCAAGGCCGTTACACAGCCCTGGCTCCCCAGATCTCTTCCTCTATTTTCCTCAGTCTCATTTACTCTTTATCTTCACAACCATCAGTCCGGTGCGATAAATGTTAAGATCTCCCATATAAGTACTATTATTTTCTATTTCTTTCTGCCTTACACTTCTCCATGTGGTGGTAACACACATAGATGCAGTTCTTGTGGAAACTAGTGAGCATTAAAATGGCGGGGGGGAAGAAGAAACAGGTGTAGGCAGAGAAAAGTGCATGACAGTACAAGCAGTGAGAACAGAAGATGGCCTGACGTGCTGCCAAAGGCAACGGGGATGGAATCAGGTGCGCATTACGGACTAAGCAAGCAGCTACATTTAGAACTCAAACTGCGTCTGCGATCCCATTTCAGCAGCTCAGATCTCTGCTGCTGAAAGAAAAAAAAAAAAAGGAGGTCGGGTTAAGGATGATGCTCAGGTAAGGGGTACAGATAACCCTCTCACAGTGTGATGGAAGTTCACACAAATTGACCAAAATTTTAAGTACCTCAAAACCAGAAGAGAAGCTAACACTTTATGTGCCTTTATAGTTCTAGCGCTGCCCCTAGCACTGAATAGGTCCTGTCTCCAGAACTAAACGTAGCACCATCCTAAAACTATAGAAAAATTGACACCTCCACCCCTCTGCTTCTAAAAGCACTGTACTATACCAGCACAGCAGAAGTGAGAACAAGGAGGTGACTCTTCTTGCCCTTTCACAGCATGTACCCTTGTACCCCGGAGGAGCAGAAGGAAGCCCCATAGTTATGCGAGTGTAGGGGGTAAAGAAGAGAGGTTATAGAAACAGGGCAAGGCTGGAGGGGTATCCTGACTGCAGAAATGGTCCAAGGTGGAAGCAGACAGACTGGAAAGAATGTTCCTTTGTCTTGCATCTAAAAAGATAACAAGTCTGGCTTTTCAGAAAATCTGGTAAATGAACACTTCTGTTACCAAAAGTAACTCACTGTGTTTCCTCCTTCTGCTGGTCCCCAGGCAGCAAAAGCCTACTGAAGTTCCTCCATAACCCCGGCAGCAGCCAGCTATACCACAGACCTGAACCCTGCTAGTGGCCTAAGCAGAAGTTAGCGGAAGTCTGCAAAAGCTATTCTGTCAAGTGCTTGTACATTCTTGAAATCAGCTAAGTCCATGATTTTTCTGGATTTTAAGGAACCGAGTAAGATCAGACACAGTATTTTAAAATAATTATGCAAGTGAGAAACAGTACCTGAGCAGGAATGCAAAGGACAGAGCTGCACCTACTCTAACATTTCTAACTTTAAAGCGCAGCATTTTGTAGACTGTAACTTATATTTATATCAGAACATATCTCAGAGACAATAGCTTCCATGGTGACTGTACCTCACCATGGTTTGACAGTTACTTTATATTCCATGGACTCCAAAAACTGTGGTACCTGAAATGGTAAAGGCCAGCTGGGCTGCTCAAGCTGGACAGCTGAAAAACCAGGGGCCAGACGAAATGTAATCCAGCCGTGCTCTTACCTGCAGATCAGATACAGGCAACAAGGTACTTCTGCTATGCTACCCGGTGGGGGGAGAAAAGCCCCACCCAAACAATCAGAAAAAAAAATTCTAAAAAAAACACTGGGACAAATTATGATAAAGAAGTTTATGACAATTGATAGCACAAAAAGATTTAGATCCAAATAAATGACAAAGAACACAAGACGTTTTGTTTAAAGTGTGCCTGTGGTGTGAGCACGGAAGGGCTGCATTTGTAGGCAGCAAACCTCTGAAGCAGTTACAGAGGTAACTCCAAAGGAGTACTGATAAAAATCTTTGAAATTGGACATCCGTTTCAGACATAACCATACTAAGCCCTCTCTATTATTCCACTAATTCTTTAAATAGCATTCATATCATCTTTTCATTTTCACCTCCTTACTTCAAGCTCATGACTTCTCTATATTTTATTTATTTTAAAAAGTCTTTCACAGCAATTAGTTTCCCTAACAATTTCTTATTGCTGGCATGAAACATCTTTAGATTTCCCCCTGGAGGGCCATCCCTCCTGCCTCCATAACCGATTTCTTGAAATCCGGGGGTTCCATAATTAATCTGAGAGAAACTTTCTGTAAGGGATGTATGACATTTAGCATTACAGTAAGACTGCCTTTGGTTATGTTTTGGCTTTGTTTTAATCTTTAATACTGAACTTTACTTCAATCTAAGAAGAACTATGTGAAATAACTGTTAAATGTCCTTTATTTTCTTCTATCTTGAAGAGATTTGTTGATGCTCTAAAACAACCTGCATGCTTCCTAAAAACTACTTTGGCTAATTCTGCACAAGCACAAACTAATAGGTACAGGATATTGAGTAGTACATTCCAATTCCTATCACATTCATTGACTCTTGGCTCCAGACACATTGGAAATCTGTGTCCCAGAAAGCTGGGATACAAAGAAAGGGAGCTATGAACAGCGCAACTCTAGATCATTTGCATGCGGGAAGGGACAAAATCCTTTTCCCTTAAACATGTTGAATTTGCCTTGCAACCACCCTGAAATGCCACTTTGCAAATGCAGTGCGTTTCATTAAACTAGAAATTAAACTAGAGGGGATACCTAAAGATTGATAGCTGTTTTTCCTTTTCTTACTATTTTCCTCTCCAAAGAAACATCTGATCATTTCTGTAGCTCGAAAAGGCGGCAAGACTCAAGAGGTTAACCCAGGAAATGTATTTATCATATGCCTAATCAGCATGTTCTTCCAGTCTGGGAATATTGGAGAGCACCGGCTGCTGCCATACCCCTCGGCTGTTGTTGTATCACCACATGAGCAGTAGATTCAAACATGAAGGTGCAGAAGAACAGAATGGCTTTGAGCTCTGACAGAGGCTGCTCTGGCCGTGTCCCCGTGAGGAGAAATGGCTTATTCTGCTCCTGTGGGCCAAAGTCTGCAGAATCCAATAAAAAAGGGGCATGGTTACCCTAAGAGTAAGCTACAATGTGGCTTTCCCTCCACTGAATTCAACTGAATTTTACCTCGTTAATTAACCCAAAATATTTTACCTAATGAAAATAAGACCAATGTTCACAATAATCACTGACTGTATGCTTGGATTTACTCTCTTCAGAGATCTTCACATAAAAACTAAATACAGTGAAATAAGTCCAAAAATTCAACGAAATTTAAAACTAAACCACAGACAGATGCTGAATTATTTCTCCATAAAGAAAAAGATTTGAAAAATCCACTGTACATGAGAGGACTTGATCAGTTTAAGAAAAAAAAGAATGTCCTTTTATGACACACACAAGGGCTGGGCATTTTGCCCAGCTGGGGCAAAGTGTGCTGGGCGTTTTGCTCAATTTAGTAGGACTTAGGTGCATGATATGCTGGAGGATTTCACCTAATCCGTTACCAAATGAAGGCTGTATAAAGGACCCGATTTCAACTCTATGCCTTCAATATTTCATCATTATAAGCAAAAAAAAAAAAAAAAAGACATGGTTTTCAGGACACACCTGCTCTAAAACAGCAAAGAAATAGATGGTCTGGCATTCATCCCCACTTGCCTAAGTAGGCTAAGGTGGTATTGTGATAAAATTGTTAACAAAGGAAAACAGACATGTCCAAAATCCACTTGTAACGTCGTCGGGTTTTCTTTTTTTTAATTCTTCCTCATATTTCTTCTCAAAATTTAAACTTTGGATACTTGACAAAAGACATCATGAAATTTTTTTCCCTAGCTGATGATTTGTAATTTATGCAGGCTATCATAATGTGAATAATGAAATGATGCTTTGCATAGTTTTATTCCTATGGGTTATAAAAGGAAGAGCATTGGCACTGTCCTGTCATTGCAAATGGTCCTGGATTTCTGATGTCTCACTTCAATTGATGTTAATGAGAAAAAGAATACTCAGGCAAAATCCGCTGTTGGCACAGCATACAAGAAAAAAGCCTCACAGAATCCCAAAAGGGGGAGGGTGGAAGCAGGCAAATCTCTAATGCATAACGTAATAGAGATTCAAAAGATCTTTACAAGCTGTTAAGTAGCAGTTGGTGAAGAGACAAAATAAAAAAGATTACCTAAATAGCCTCACAAGATTTTGGCAGGACCCAGACCTTAACTGAGATTCCCCCTTCCAACAATTTGTGTATGCCTGCACTGTGCATTTCACTTGAACCGATTAAAAAAAAAAAAGAAGTGGTCTCATCTTTCCATCTGAAACCATTAGAGAGCTCTGACAGTTTCTTTGGGTAATAAAAGTTAAGATATTAATTTCAACAATTTTGGCTTAGAGTACAGTGAACTTTACCCAAAGAAAATGGCAAACCTTCTGAGGCTTAGCCATCATGGCTAATAAGTACTGCAATGAATCAAATTGATTAACTGGATTCCCTATAGACTTCTAAAACATTTCCTTGTAATTCACAGGCAAATATACGTATGTGCCATGAGCTTGTTAGGTAGATGACAAATGAAGAGAAAAGCCTCAGTGTACATACAGCTGTTCTGAGTTGGAAATCCCTGTTTTAGAATTCAAAGTCTTGGGAACTCCTCTGGCACCATTTCCTCCCTTGAACACTTTGGTGAGAATGCTGAATTTCTAGATGAACACTGCTCATTTGCAAGTGGTTTCCCTTTATCCTGCTGGTCTCAACACATCAGTAAACTCATTAAGGATCAAATAATTATGTCCAAAATTACAGGTAGCTTTTTTGTGAAAAGTCAAATGTTACCAGTTAGACTGAAAAACAGAGGTGAAGGAAGAACGACCAAGATATCAAAAAAAAATCACATAATTCAAGGAAGGTAAGGGGACTGTGGGACCCCTCACGGTTTCTGTGAGCCCACCAAGTCCTAGTAAACACTCAACTTCTACAAAAGCAGGAGAATCCCAGGCCCAGGGCTGACAGGTTACCCAGCTGGGACCCATTTCTGAAGCTTGTAAAGGATGTAATGAGGGGTTGTGTTGTTTTATCTGGGGGAAGAGGGAAACACGCGGTACAGGGAGAAATCGAGCACAGCTCTAATGTTAGCAGTTATTCTAAACCATCCTTGGCTACACTGAGGAAGGAACTGAAATATCAGAAGACAATATAACAGCGTCAATCATGGTAACTGTACCTGTTTTACTAGAAACAGACTCTCAAGAGGGTTTGTTCATTACAAATCAATATGGCACTCATTAAGACTTAAGGAAATTCTTTCTTTCAGAGACACGTTTCAATATCCACAGTGAAGCCACTATATATTTTCTAGAAATATATGCATTAAATTTAACTCAGAGGAATTCACATTTCTACGATGCATTGAGAAATAATGCATTGTTTTAAACATCCAGCCGTTATCTATATCTTATTTGCAGGCTGAAGGACTCAAGGGAAAACTGATGAGGGCTCTATTTTTAGTTAAAGACACTTAAATGATAAGTAAAGCAAGGTGGCTAATATACCTTTTTTCCATTATTAAAAATTATTTTATATTCTAAAAAAGTCCTGCTGTACTGCTGCTTCTTCAGAGAAAGTATACATACACACGCATATACTTTTAAGGTTGTTATTGGCACCTGATAAAAACATGCCATTTTTTGAACATTGAAAACAATTATTTGAAGTAGTTAAACAAGAGGCTTGCATTAAGAGTCTATTCCCTGCGAAAATAAGAATCCTCTCCCACCCACTCTGATTTCTGTCTGCCTTAGAAATTCCCCCTGTGCATGCAGAGTGCACCAGGCGTAAGCTTTCCGTTTTTCCATCAAAGTGCTGAAAACTGCCACATACACAAAGTTCTACTCAAATCAAATTAAATGGCTATTAATGAATAGGAATCCAGTTGCACATCTTCCTTCAAATTCTCCTTATGCCCTGTGATGAAGCCAGTGATGTGGAAAGCTACTCCCTAAGTTCTAGTCATGAAATATATAGGAGCCCAGGACTGCATGTGTGCGCATTTCAAGGATGCGCTCTTTCTCTAGCACTAACACTGCCCTTGAAACCATAGCAACTCATCACCCAGTCTGATGTCAAAGTATGTCAGCTTCAAAGACTAATGCATTCTTTGGGACACCATTAAAAAGAAAAGGGCAGTTTATTGTACCATTTGTTGAAGGACTAAATAAACCTGCTTCTTATAATAAAATATTGGGTAAACATAACTTCTTAAAGGCCTTGTAAGTCATCAAAACAAGAAACCCCCCAAAACCTTCATGTGAACATGTCAAACCAAGGGAAAATCCTGCATGAAAGCTCCTGCTGAAATTAAGGAGTTTATTGGTATATTATCTTAACTATGCCATAAATGGGATAAGTTGAAAAGTCTCCTCATAAAAACTGCAGCTTTGGCAAACAGCATTTTACCCTGCAGTATTCAGACGACAATGTATCAACTAAGCTCAGAAAGGCCTTGGAAAAGAATCCTCTTTTAAGGTACCTACGTAAGTTGGAAGAGCTGGGCAAGTTCCAGACAGAGTGAACGAAGGGGTTAGAACGACACGCAGATTTTCCTCTCCCTCAGCCATCCCTGGCTGTCTCTCCCACTCAGCTGTCAAGCAGTTTGCAAAGAAAGGAAACGAGCAGTGTATCATTTTGTTCCCAGGCTTCTGCTTACCTCAGAGATTCCGGATCACACGAACTGTTGACTGAGCTTTCATTTACCTAGGGAAATTCCTAATCTTATTGATGAGCCCATAAAACCGGTCTCTAGCTGGTGATAACTCCGACAGCCTCCTCTCGGGCCTTCTTGCCTTGCAGAAACTGTTCCCCTTCAATTATTTGCTGCAGCTGGAGACCCTCCCTTCTCCAGGTTTTATATTTCTGGCAGTGCAGATGTTAGATAATAATGCCAATACATCTCCATCTGTAGGACAATTAAGTGCTTCCTATTTTAGTCCCCTGGGAGAGGTGGTGTACTTCACCACAACCCTTCCCCCACATCCCTCAACTTGTATGTCCTTTCTGTTCTGAAATCTCTGAAAATAGTTCTGCTTAACTCTTTGGACAGGTACAAGCACAGATCCACCCTTCTGTTGCCTCTCTTCTTGTACACTCCCTTGTGTGCCATCTGTTGGGCCTTTTCTGAAGTCAGGGACAGGAAAAGTGACTAACACCACTTTGTAAAATAGATTATACAACAAGTAATTTACTACTTCTAATACTAGTCAATTAGAAGGCAAGAAGCTCTTACACCAAGCAGCCAGCAGTTCCCAGCTGGAAAACTGGAACCTGACTTCATACAAAACACTACTACATTTCAAAAGAGATGGTGTTCTTGTCCAGCTCCAAGGTGTGGGTACCTGCTGTCCTCTTCTCAGCAGTTTCATTCCACCTAGCGCTTGGCAGCACAGGAAGAGACCCAAACTTGTTCAAGTATTTATGCCCAGAGCTGCCCCGAGGCACAGTCAGAGCAGACGGCTGCCAAGAACAGCTGCCAGCAACTACTCCTGCCGGAACAGCTTCTCTCCTGCTTGTGTGTAGTTGAATCGGTTGGAGTCTGGAGAGCAGAAAGTCCTTACTACATGCCCCCTGAAAACCACAAAAGAATGTTTTCCCCATGGAGCCACCTTCCTGCTTCCCACCCAGGCTCCATTTAGTGTTTCCCTCTGATAGAAGGTGGTGTCTTTTCTCTCCCATTTTGCAGCTGCCCAACAGAGGGAAGCGAAATGGGGCGGCTAGGGGGAGGCTGCTGCTCATGGGGTGGGGATACAGGTTCTGGGAAAGCAGCGAGGAAGGGAAGAAAGTATGCCAGAAGAGAAAGAGCGGAGATGAAAGGATGACTCCCACCCACTTCAACACCCTTTGGAAATATTTGGCATCCCCCAGGTTGCTCCCAAAACAACTCTACACCCCATCTTCTTCCCCTTTCATGTCACACATCTTATCCCCATTTCAAAATGGGATTTTGCCTGTATGACTCCGAGCCTCGGGCCGTGCCTCTTTCAGCTGAACTTCCTCACCTAAACACACACCTTCCACTAGCAACAATATGCCTCCCACTTGAGACTACAGAGCAGAGGTAGTATGACTTGGACACCTGTTTGTCACCTATCTTGGATCTGTTGTCTCTAATTGAAGTTTTAACTGTTTCTTTTCAAAACTCAGC
Source organism: Ibidorhyncha struthersii (assembly GCA_013398815.1). Taxonomy (NCBI): domain Eukaryota; kingdom Metazoa; phylum Chordata; class Aves; order Charadriiformes; family Charadriidae; genus Ibidorhyncha; species Ibidorhyncha struthersii. The sequence goes on along the minus strand of VZSZ01000921.1, from coordinate 2,630,379 downwards.
AGAAAATATTTCAATATATTTAAGCATTCCAGCTGATGAAGGGGCCCTGATTTTTATTTTCCCCTCATTAAAGACAACTGTCATTAAAGACAAACCAGTCAGAGCATGACCAGATCATGTCCGTGCTGAAGGTCAACTGAAAAATATCAGTTGTTCTTTCTCTTATGGCATGCTCCTCTGCTTTTGTACATACTCAGATGGAAGTGATTCGTGAATTTCTTCCACATGTGGGAAAACTTCTTTCCTTTTTTCTTTCCTAATGAAACATTTTTCTTCTTAAAAAAGATATTCTTCCTACTCAAAACAAGATGGGATATAAAAGTACAGAATATGGCTTATTCCTGGTGGGTGTGAAAAGATGTCTTTTATTAGGATACACATCATCACTCATATGAAACAATTTTCCCCTCTTGGCAATCGAGCTGTTTGCTCAATTTCCATTAATGATTCTCACCAAGATTTTAACCTCTTTTTACTTTCCTACTGATCTCAAGGCACACTGAAGGGGTTTTATATTTGGAGAACAATTCTGTACTTTGCCATTTCCATTTTATTTAGTAAGCCAGACAAGTGGAAACCTGGATGAAAGCTCAACCAATTCATTTCTGCTCAAGTATTTCAGAGAAAACTCCTCTACCATCTGTAAATCAGAGCAAGTCAGTGACTTGTCTCACTATCATTTCTCCTACTTTCCTTTGAAACTCCCATTCCACAGAGAAGAGCTATGTGCTCCTCCCCTAATTTTAATTATCAGGCAAATGTTTGAGGTATACTTGAACTTCAGTTTCAGCTCAGCGAGAAAGACCAAAATAAAAAAAAAAAAAAAAGAGTACCTAACACATCCTGCCAGGAAAACACAACTTTCCTTAACACAAAAATGTGACATTCTAAAACTGCCTGTAGTTCAGTGACAGATATCATACAAATTGCTGTGGTGTCTGGGGGCTAAGATACTGATATATCATCTCTTTGGGCATTATAATAAGTAACAACTGGAGGACAACACTAAAATAAGAATGCAACTAGTATGGAACATCAGCATCAAGGAGGGAGATATCCTTTGGCACCAGGAGGTTTAGAGCTCATTGCTTTGGATTTTATCAACTGGAAATATCAAAGCAAAATTGCAGGAGCAAAATTTTTAATGCTTAAAATCACTGACAAATATATTGAGATTTTTCAAATACCAAAAATTACACAAAGCATCTTCTAAATACTCATGTGACTAAGGAATTACATACAAGAACCAAGACTTCATTTGGCACTCCCAAAGAGAATAGTCTCTGCACAGGTGTATGTGTGAGCACTGGCTGCTGTCTATCTCAGTTCATCAGTCTGGTTTCTGATAGCCAAACGGAAAGATTTTTACTTGCAAACCCACAACTTCCCAGCAGAGTTGGAAACTGCCATATTGTGTGTTAACATGTGTTAGAAAGACAGCAGATGCTGTGAGGACTCTAATATATTTGGGAAATGAGAATTCCATTTACCTATGATGTTACAAAAGCACCTGACCTAAAATCAGATCCCTGAATGAAGGGTTGGTGTTGTTTTTTTTCTCTAAACTGAAAATGTTGGAATTAACTGAACCGTGATATTATGACAGGAACAAACTACTAAGATAACTTAGTCTAATCTGCAAGATAATGTGCATTAGAACCTTTGTATATTAAAAAAAAAACCCACTTATTTGCTTTTTAAAATCTTACCCTTATCTCTTATGCTTATATTTCTATTATGTTTAGTATGGTTGTGCCAGGGACCGACCCAAGATGGTTGACACCACATGGATGAATATTAGAAGACAGCTAAAGATGGAGATCCAGATACACAAGATAATCAGTGCTGCAGCTTTTTTAAAGGTTTTGAGATTCACATAGCTCATGAAAATATCCTGTATGGTGTTGCACAGAATTCAGTAAACATGGAAGGGATAGAAATCCAAACACTTCACAGCAGTCTTCAGCTGCGATGGAAAAAAATATCACAATTCCCTAATTTGGTGTTGTAGGTTTTCTTACACTTTCCTTCACAGCAGCCAACGCAGGGCATTGTCAGATAAAAGAGACACTACATAGGACAGTGATCTGATTCAATTACATAATTTTCATCTGGATGGAGACAGCCTAAATTTTGGGGATATCCACCTTTAGTGCAGCAATTGTTTTAAACACATAAGTAAAACAAACCCAGTTCAAAGCAGTGCGCTCTACTGCCTGTATTTCATGCTGAATCATGATAATGTCTTTCTAAAAAGAAGAAAAAGGAGGATTTTATGTTCCAACATACCTTCAGTTCATCTCGTTCCCTTTTTCAAGTCCTTGTATTGCAGTAGGAGCACAGAATGATGAAGTCACATTGTTGACCTGCCCTTTAACGGGACCTTAACTTTTACACTCCTCTGCATTCAGCCAAGGTAGAGAGATGAATAGCTACTGTAATTTCTGTCATCTTTAACTCTGAAAGCCAGAGTTTATCTTGGTTCCACTTCATATTTTTCCTAACCTTCCCTTGTTCTCTATTCCCATCTTTCATCTCCTCTCCATTTCTACTTTCACCAATCACTTTTCTTCTGCATCACCTATACTTTTGTAAAGTCATCTCCTGCTCACACACCAATTTACACCTTGCAATCCCTCCAATTTTTTTAAAAACTAGTATCTTAATAGTGCTTTTTTCCAGCTTGTTCATGTAAAAGGACATTCTGAAAATTACTCTTCCTGCACTGCTATCCATAATCTGCACCAGAAGGCAGCGTTAAACATAGCTGTTGCTAGGACAGTTTCAGCATGAGCTATTTATCAAGACAACAGTTGTTGACTAACTTGCAAAAGGTAGCAGGGGAGGCTGGCTACCTTCTCTCTTTCTGCCTCTGTCCCTCAAACACTCAAATAGCTCTCTTTCACTTACCACAGTTGATTCCTCTGCCCTACATTTGTGCAGATGATATTTATCCCTGCTTAATTGTTTCCATCTATTTCCTGTATCCTGGAGTTATGTAGCAAAAAGGAGACACTTGTGTATGGCACTGCTGTGTTGACACTATTCACTGATAAAAGTGAGAAATCATGTCACTATTGAGATTCCGTAAATATACAGTAGTACATAAAGCACCTGTTTGGGGGGGGGAAGACAGTCTTTGAACAGCAATAAATTTTAATCTATGAACTTGTCTCACACCTACTGTGATTCTCTAGTCTCAAATCTGTGTTCAGCAATGCCTGCAATATAGCTCTGTGCAGAAAGAAACAGCTCTGAATCTCATGACTGAGTAGATTCAGTATCACTATTACCCCACAATTTACTCCAGAAGACGACAAAGAAAGATTATTAAATCTTCATCGCTTAAATTAACAAGTGAAAGTGAGTGCACACCACTGATGAGACAGAGAAATGCTAAGGATTACAAGGGATGCAATTTGTCTGATGTGAAGAAAAATGATACAAATACACTCCACATTATTCATTGTAGTACCCCATATAATAACCAAGAATGTTATTAGTGTTATCTTCAAGATTCAAAAAACATAGGAACACAAAAATGCTTGCCGCTGACTTATGGCAAAAACAAACTATAAAAAAAATCTAAAATATAATTAATCCCACACAGTTATATTTATTCTCCTTTAGTTTAGTTATATTTATTCTCCTTTAGTTTAGGGCTTCATAATGGGAAGCAGCAATATTCTTGAGTGTTGCTCTTACACCTATTAGTATAATAATCCTGACAAACTCGCTGTTATTGCAATAAGGTCATTCATTGCCTTCACTCATACCACAACCACCTGTCCCCACTTCCACGGTGCTATCAAAGGACCTTCAGGAACCTGACAATACTGACAACTGAGGCTCTGAGACACCAAACGACTTGTGCATGGCTGCATCAGAAGTCTGTGACAGAGCTGGCAACAGCATGCAACAGCTTCAACATACACACCATAACAACAGAACAATACTTCTCATAAATCAGCAGAACTCTATAAAGCTTAGGGAGGTACATCTATACTCCATCAATTCACTCTCCACCCACGCCCCTTTCTTCTCTAAGTTGACAAAACCTCAAGACACGTTCACCAAATCTTGTGACAGGGTTGTGCACGTGCACACGCATGCATGCATTTGCAAACATCCTGGCACAATAAATCTTTCCACATTCTATCAAACAAGCCATTTTTATACAAGTGGGACATTGTATAAAAACAACTAGGAAAAGCACAATGCAGGGGAGTTATTAAAAAACTAAAACCCTTCACTGTGAGCCTTAGACAACAGTTAATTTTAAACAAGGTTTCATGTAGTAATGCACATGAAAACACACATCATCAACAAAAAAACCCAGACCAAGTACATGGCGGGGGGGGAGGGGTGTGTTTGTTTACACAGACGATATAACTTGATGCCACAAGTAGACAACCTGTGTGTAACAGGGCTTGGTAACAGCTTTCAAGGTAGAGTCGTTTCGTACAGATGTTAAATCGACCTTCATAAGTGTTTTAGGTCGGGGGGGTTCTGTTTGTTTGGTTTTGGTGTTGTTTTTTTTTTTTAAATCACCAAGCTTCATAAATTAAAAGGAATTAAAATTATAAAAATGAATAATAGGATAATTCAGGTTTTTAAAACAACTTTTCAGCAGAAAAGTCAAAGCACACATTTGGCTTTTTCACAAGCCATCAAGGAAATAATATGGGTCTCATCTCTATTTTGTCTCCTGCTCCTGAGCTATTTCTCTTAATGCAAAAAAGCTCCTGCAGAAAAATACTGTAAAATAATCACTTACCTCCTTGGGGCAGAGCTGCAGATAAAACAACAGCTCATAAGAAACAAAAGCTAATTCAGTTCAATTACAGTGACTGAAATTTCTGTTTCATGGAGTATCAAATGTGAATGTAGTAACAAGAAGGACCTCCATAGTACATAACGTCTACTAAATACCACTGATAATGCTTCTAACACATGCTAGGTATTTGAACAGAAGATAAATGTCTAAACATCTTCAATAATGTTGTCCTCTGTAGGACCTTTATGCCATTTTTTTCTGTATGAACTACAGTTTTCACTCTAAAAATCCTACAACCCTTAACGGATGCCAGCCACAGAGCACAGTATCTTCCATATTCCAGCTAAATACTCCCAAGGATAAAATTCACCTAAACACAGAAAGGCTCTCAAACCACAATTAAAAAAAATGACTGAAAGCGTCCAAAAAGTCTTGCAAAGCTGCTTTGCACTTCAGGGGCAGGAATAAAATCCACCTCCCAAAATACAGCAATACATTACGTTTCCACAAACAAAGCACAAGGGCTTTGTGTTGATGCTTTGTGTTAACCAGCCTCTCTGTTTCAGAGCAAGTTCAATAAAATACCAATACCGATAATAAAATGGAGAATCTTGGATACAAGGGAATAAGCAATGCAGTATTTTCTCATCTTACTAATACTTATAATTTTATATTTTCTCATTTGTATAGCTGAAAGTTGAGGATAACGATGTTTTTCACCGAAAAGGCATGAAGTTTATCTACTGTAACGATATTTTTAAGATGACGGATGTATTATTTCAGAAAACCAGGCTTTGTCATTGCTGGTGGTGTGTAGGAAGGTATTTGGCCAGCTAAACACCATGAAAAGCATCATGCTCATTAGCAATTTGTGTAATTTTGTATTGGAAAAGTCTATGACATTGTTAACAAGATAAAGAAGGAATGGTCATACCACAATTACAGTTAGTTAAGAAGCAAGGGCTCATTTGAGGAGCATCTCAAGACACCAGTGAAAAAAATACGTTCTTAACTAAATTTCAGAACATCAAAGGAAGAAATTACTGCTTTTATTAATCTTCCAACAACTTAGCTGAAATTACACCAGAAATGCAATAAGTATTTTGCCTACTTCCAAACCGGCACTAGAAACCAGGCCATTTCCACTTTTTGTGCGTTTGATTTCTCACACTGCAAATCAGATCCATGCGTACAGTGGCAGGGTAGGATGCAGTAGCTCAGTGCTCTCATATTATTAGAAGGGACCAGGGCAAAGGACTTCATCCAAGCCTGACTAATAGCCACAGATGACTTCTAATGACAACACTGACATAAAAGGAACAGATATCATAAAGGAGAAAAAACAACACACACTTAAAGAGAAAGAGAACAGAAACTTAGGCCGTTGCTACATCTGAGAAAATGAAGCACAAAAAAAAAAAATTTCTACAAGCCCGATACGTATTTCTTCAGACCTGCGCAGTTTCTTTAAACAGAACATCTGTGACAACAGTTCGCATCACTCATTTGCCAAACCCAGTTTCCCAGCAGAGGGCAAAATGCTACTTCTGTATCTGCTGTTGAAGCTGCTTTAAGGGACACCAAAAAGAGGATGAACCGCTGATGGTCCTGAAAGTAACAGCTCCCACAGAGGAGAGAAGTCCCTGCCCGGACAGGGCTGGAGACAGGAACACAGAAGACAAAGAAGAAAAACCAGCGAGCTGCCTCCGGGAGATGACACAATACGGCATCTGCTCCCCTTCGTGTCCGTAGCTGGTCTACCTCAGTCTGTGACAATAAATACTAGGGCCCTATGCTTCTCCATCATCTAACACGGTATCGACAGCTTCTCCTAAAATGGTATTCTGTAGTAAATTAGTTAGTGATTTTACTCTGCAGAAGAAAAAAAAAAAAAAGAATATCGTTACAGCTCCAGAGAGTAAAGAGCATCAGTAATTAAATTATATCACAACAAGGAAATCTGAAAGAAAGAGAGAAAAATATTTGTATATAACAAACAACACATTCAATATTAAGAATTCTAAAACAGATGAGCACATGGAATACACTGTAAATAATTTAGGAACCAGTGCCCTCATTAATGATTTGATACTGTCAGAATGTTGCTTATTCCATTTCCCCCCCCCATCTTCCACTCCCCAAAGTGGTCTTATATTTATACAAGGCAAAATACGTGTCTTGTACTTACGATAAAACATTGCCTGAAGGGCTTAAATATTACTGTGAAAACAGCCTTTACAATCCCTGGATTTCCTAATTTCAGGACAACAGGATACATTCACAACACCTTATCACAGATGCAACCCACTAGACAACATGAATAGAGATCGCTATATCCAATTAGAGAGTATCAAAGATAATAGAGTTAGATTTACAGAAAATTTTCAAAGATGTCGTATCTTTGAACAAAACTTATTAGGGCTCCATCAGCCGTTTGAACAGTTTTAATGAAGTTGAAGCTCAGCTAAATATGGAGTTATTTTACTCCACGATTAACTTTGAAGAATTTTATTTTTGAAGCCTTAACATCCTGTAATTAAAAAGAATCCTTAACACATTGCAGTAATTCAGTATTCAGTAATTTATGTTACAAGTTTTACTTCCAGAAATGGTCTTGATATACAGCCAAATGCTGTTCACCAATGGGTGCACTTTCATTTATTGCTACTGGCTTCTTTAATATTTTAAATCTCTCAAAGAAACCATATTCTCAGCTTCTCATTCAACACTACAGCGATACATTTGAAAAATGCCCTTCCTTTGGCAGCAACTCATCTGCCTGCAGTGTTTGCTGCATGTTAACATTTACCTACAGCAGCGCAAGTCAATCCAAATGCCACAGTACAGGCCCAGTCCAACCAAGATATCTCCATGAAAAGATTAAGCATTTGCAATTATTGATACTTACGGCTATTTGAAGCTACATTTTAACATCGTCTTAATTCCATACTCTCGCTCGCTTAATTTGGGTCTCTCTAAAATGATTCCAAATGCATACTAAAGCTGGAAGCTAACAACCTGTAAGATCTTTTGTTTAAGTCTCCAGAACACTAAAGAAAAATACCAAAGCCACTGCTATTTTACTGACACTCTCCAAGAACAAAATGAAAACAAACTGCACAGATCACACCAATGTACAACATAAAATAATGGATTTCAAATATAGAGCACAACAAATAGCTTGGCTAGATTTCACAGACCTTGTTTGCTGTTTGGAAGGATTTAGTAGCTCAGGACTGAAATGACCTCTTAACAGCGCACGCTGTTAGCACACAACCTTGCATCATAGCACAAAAAGACTTAATGCTACAAAGTACATGGTATTTTAAAAACAGACTATCTTGCATCCCACTTGTAAGCCAGCCCTCTTGGTTTTCTTCAGCTTCAGTACTATACATTATTTTAAGAAGAACAAGGAATGGAAATATCACCTATAATATTGGAAACAACGAGCACTACGTAAGTAATGACCCACAAGCAAGAAAGTAAGAATTTCTCATCCTTAACACCACAGACTATTTGCAACTTATGTTTTTGAAGGTTATACAGGCACTGTAGATGGCCCTCTCAAGATTTATTTCTTTTAGAGCAAAACTTAGAAATTTCAGTTAGGACAAGGATATATTGTATTCAAACCATAAAGATACAGCAAAGGAAGCAGAGAGTCACTTCTCAAACCTGTTAACAGAGAGCAAGGATTTCTCACTGAAAGCACCAACTGAAGATTTTGAGATGTCCCAGTGGCAACATGTGCCAAGACGCCTACCAGCCTGGAACTGCAGCTTGAAACAGTTCTCGATAAAAATGATTGCTTTCCTATTTTCAGAATGGAAGTAACGCACAAAACCACTGCCATCCACTGACGAGTTAATTTTGAAAAACATCTGTGTTTTATTTTGCTTTGCTAGAAGCCTCCTTTTGGTAACATTCCTTGGCTTTAATCCATATCTAAGAGTCACTCAGCCTACTCTTATAATATCACAGTAGTAACCTAACAAAAAACTAGCGGACCCCTTCTTTTGTGACTCTGCAGTATCTGTATGCCTTTTCTTTCCGTACGGAAAGCTACAAACAAAGGAAGAGCTTTGTGACAGGCTTGGGCTACTTTTGTGGTGGCAGCCATGCTGGGAGCTGAGAGGCACGCATCCATCTTCTAGCTCCCATCACCCTGACTTAGCATCACATCACAGAGCTTTGGGGAGGGGTCCAGCCCGCCTAGAGAATGCTGGAAGCTGTCCTCCATCCCTTGTTCTTTGCCAGTAGGACACCTGCAGGGGTCTGACCGAAGGGAAAGCAACACAGCTCTGTCTCCCTGGCAGCTCTATGACAGAACAGGAAATAAAGTAAGAGAAAAAGCTACTGGAAAGAAACAAGCCATAAGTAAGGAGGAACAAAAACATTTCAGAGATGTTTGTTATTTCCCTCCTCTCTCTCTCCCCCCCTCTCTCACACATACTACCTCCCCCTACATTCCCCATTATTATTATTATTGTTTTCAGCTCTCCTAACCTGTGGGGAGATATTTTGGGTAAAATAAGACAAGTCTATATGAAATGCAAGCTTCTGATGTAGACAAGAAATCTTCTTTTTTCCCCCCAGAATATTTGGCTTGACACTTCAAAGGCTTATTTCTCACATTCACAGTGATTCTTCTATAAATACATCCATCTATATGCACATAGCGACTGCAACAAATCCACGGTCACATAGGACTTCACAGTCATTACACGCACACCAAACTGCAGCCCTACAGACCTCACAGTAAACCATGGGGAAGAAACTGTAGACCTTCCACAAACACCCCAGTTTGTGTTAATGGGCTAGAGAAAAATATTAGATGCAGCCTTCCTAGATACTGCTCCATGTTCCAATCGTTATCAGACAATGGGGGCAGATCTCCTTTCACTAGAGGACAGAGGTCTTGGTTCATGTCGTAACTTACATAGGCATAAGGTGCACAGAAACTCATCTTTTTGTCTGCTCAACCAGGCATTTAAATAGGGTGCTATGGGAGAGAGTTTACAGCACATAACATTGTGGCTCTTTTTTGGGTAGGGAAATTACTTTTAAAAAGCAAAGATGCGTTTGTACTGTTTTCCACTCCATCCCTGATACCTGTGTGGATGTCTTCTTTTTGCAGGGGTTATACTCTACTGGTGTCTGGTACCAGCCCACACCCAAACCATACTATTAAGTCTTCCAAAATGAATAATAGATGAAAGGAGGTGCTGCTGAAAACAGTGACAAGCAACTCATCATGAAAAGCTGTTTTTCCACGGTAAGAAACCTCCTGCTCAAAACCAGTAAGCCATACTTACCATCATACAGAGCATATTCTATTTACAGTACACCTATCTGGTTTTAATCACATCAGAGGAGTGTAAATTCTAGAAGTGAATCCTTTTATCTTTAAAGCCAAGAGATGTATCAAAAGTTAAAAACACAATATCAAAATATTTTCATCACATTTTGAGCTCCATCACAAAGATGTATTTATAGCATCAATGAGGGGGTGTTGTGCAGACTTTCTGAACCAACTTTTATAGAAGCGCCATACCTATGCAGTATTATCGTATGAAGGACATTCTTCATTATTTGAAAAAGCTCTGTGAGCTCTCCTCTTAAAAAGACACCACTCGAGAATTTAGCTCTCATTCTAGGTTTTGAAAAACAAGTACTTGTAAAAGGATGGGACACTTCACTAAACACAGTATGATATGTTCCCATTATTCTTTTTATTATAGCCCAATGAGATTTTAAGATACTAGAAGTAACAACAAAAAAAAAAGGTATTGTACAGTCTCCACCTAAAAACCTCAGTGCAACAGCTACCTGCATGTTCCAGATAAATACATCCCTTACTTAAGGGGATGTATTTAATAAGGAATACAGTTCATATTTGAATATATTCAAAAGGCCGTATTTCATATACTGATGTTGTTTTCTCATTAATATATACTTCAACGATACACGTTTCATTCTGTATCTAACGGTTCCCTGGCCATATCATCAGACCCTCTTGAGTACTTTGCAAACCTGGAACTTGGGTACTTTGCAAACCCCAATGCATTCCATCTTACATTACCATAGAGTGCTCTTCCTGCTTCACAAAGAACTGAAATGGTCACACAGGTCACACGGATGTATCTGCTTCCCAAAGTCTCTGGGAAAGCCGAGCACTGAACTCGGATCACCCACCTTTCAACCTTGAGTTTATTCCTACTCTCTGCCCAGGTACAGGAATCTGTTCCCAAGTGAGTCAGTGTGGGATAAAGATCTTTAATACTGCAGGCTAAGGGTTCTCAAGTCTCTGCAAGTGCCAAAGCATGGACACTGCTAGGGTGAGAAAGAACCAGCACAAGCACAATAATATTTTACTGTTTGCTTTTTAATCTAAACACGAATAAAATTCCACATCCCAGCATTCATTCCCCTATGGTAACTTCTCATGAAGAGCAAGAGGCAGACACTGCAAGTGAGAGTCAGAGACAATGGCACAAAACAAACCCCTCTATTCCTGCTCACTTGCGACATTTTTCAATGTCTACAAGGTTTACTATTTCTTCCCTGAGGCAATGACTGAGACTGCATTTTTCCAATCCCCCTTCAGCTCATCCAGCCACATTTGTCATCTCTCCTGGCATCTCTTAGCTCCTTGGTGATATCCGCTAGCTCTTCCATCTTCATCTTTCAGCCCAAACCAGACATATCTGTTAGCTCTTGTTATGATTGATCTAATTTTGACAATTAATAAACATGACACACTTAATGTTCTGTTACTTTAACGCTGAGAATTCCTGGGAAGGCAATGCCTTTAAACAAGGTTTTCATGAATGAAAGTTTCATCAGAAACTAAATCAATCCTACTTTCAGGTACAATAATACCATTTATTGTCTCCAGCTAAGATGCTACATCTCCACATTTTGTAACATCACAGCAATACACACTCCAGAAAGTCTTCAAATGACAGCAAATAGCCAATTCAGACATATGTGACTGCACTGGTGAACTGAATTGCATTCTGATAGCTGCCTCCAACGAACATGGTCAGAATACAGGAAAACAGCGTGCATTCTTTATGTTAAGCTCTATGGCATAGTTGCTGATTTTATGACAGGTTAACTCCTGCAATACATAGTGTAATGACTCTGTCACTGCAGTGCATAGGTCTGTCAAAAGACAGGTAAGGCTACAAAGCCTTTCTTCATCAAGCTGCCTGTCAGGACTAGGGGACAAGAGTGAGTACCAGAGGAAAAGGAGAAAGAAAAGTTCCTTGCCTCCATTCCTTGGAGGCAACCTTGGGTTCTGGGGATGGGATGGGATCTGTCAAGCCAACAGAAGTTAGTCACTTCAACAATCAAACTCAAGCCTGGGTAAGAAATAAAACCAATGGAAATAAAGAGCTGAATTATTTGTGCTGGCAATCCAATAGGGATGAAACTACAGCTCCTCTGTCCTGAGGACACTCTATAGACAATTTGAACATTTGTAATCATCTACAAAATCAACATTATAGGGAAATTCAGCATCCCCTGTGCTGGGCATTTGGAAGTGGTCCCACCTCTGCAGAAGATACACGGAAGTGGACATGGTAGCAAAATAACAGTGTGACAAAAAAACAGTGTGACAGATATTCTACTTCTCTGCTGCACAGTGATAACCTCTGGGAAGGCCCCAGCTCCTACTGGAAGCTTGAGACCATACATGTAGGTAATACAGAAGAATGATAATGTTTCCATGAGCTTCACTTACTTTTAAAATGTATCCATAACCTTTTCTCTGACTCTTGCACACACACCTTAGCATTTACATAAGATGCAAGTCTTCCTTCTTTCTGTGCAATATGCTTTAGAGCAGTGGTTCGGTCACAGTTGCCTGAATTACAGAAGAGTATTCTCTTTC
>VZSZ01000921.1:2571300-2617687 GCA_013398815.1 Ibidorhyncha struthersii | reverse complement strand
CCCCCCTTTATACAGCTGTAATTGAAAGGGGTGAGTTTTCCACACGCAGTGAGTGATGAGCCCTATTCTCCCCTCCTCTTGAAGTTGAGGATTGCTAAAACTGTAGAGGCATAGTCTCATTTGATCGTAAGTCACCAGAAGGAAAACACTGCTAAAAATGCTAGAGATTAACAGATTTTCCTGGAGATTTTTTCCCAGTGTCTAGATGAGAGAATAAATTGCTAGTGCTTCACTGTCAGTTTATCTTGTCATCCAGACCCTCCAATTGAGATTACTTCTGTTCTTCACTACAGACCATCTGTTTCCATGTATAGAAAGGATGTATGCACACTGGCGTTCATTAGTGTACATCAGGAATGCCCTCTTCTTGCACAATAGCACCAATTGATTGCTGTTACTTTAAACTCCGAGATTGCAAAGTGAAGCCTAACACCACATGTACCGGTCACAAAAAAAACCCCACTTTCATCTATAATTTAGGAAAGTGGATGCGGTTCAGCAACAGTTAAAGACTAATCTCTTATGCTTTTTGTGCATTTACATAATTGATTTGCTAGATAATGCACTCTGCTTCCTTATTTAATAAACATGTTAATGATTTCAGACAATTACTCAAAACTGCCTACAAGTGTCTGCCTAAGAAACACACACAAAAAAATTAAAATGAAAATACACACCAAAAGGCACATCCTTCATATCACATAACACAAGATATTAAGTCAATATGTCACCCTGTCAACAGTCACTTGCTACCTGCTGTTATACATTTATTCAAACTCTCGTGTATTAGCCAGGGCTAAGGCACCGACTAGACACCCATGTGGGCTAAAAAGAGAGCTTGAGAATAAAACTGGTGTGCTGTCAAAAGTCTGCGTGTGTGTGTGTGGGGAGGGGAGCTGTGAGACAGAAGGAAAGGAGGAGGGAAAGAAAATAATGCAGGCTAGGAAGAGAAGATTAGAGAAGACATCTCTGCCGTGTAGTCTCCTTTGGGCTACGGGAGGGGAAATTATGGAAAAACTAAGCTTGTTCTATTTTTCCCTCCACAGCTTGAAGAAGGCCCAGCAGACAAATGTATCACTTTGAATCTTGTAAGTCAGCACACATTTTAGCCACTCTTTTGTTCAGTTTCAAGGCACTAGAGAAACTGCTGATTGTAGGGCTGGGATTGGGGCCCACATCCCACCTGTCTCTGCTATTCCAGCCTGCAGCGAAAGCCCCAGGGCGCAGAGCTGCCACCAGAAGAGGTGAAGGAGATGTTACTGCTAGCTATACCTGCACAGAGCAAGCTCCACGGGGAGGGTATTTTTAGGCCGAGATGCTCAGGGCTCCCCTTTCTTGCCCTGCCATTACAAGCTGCAGTAAGGATTTCTACAGACGCATTTAGAGGCAGCCCTGGCTGAATCGAAAAAAGCAGGAGGGGGAACGGAGGAAACACCAACTAGCATAATAGCTGGTATCACCATTACAACAGAAAATCTAATACTGCACTTAGAGGAAATTCCAGCACAAGCAGCTGCAGGTCTGATCTCCTACTTGACATAAAACGTTATACAGCAAAGGTCAATTTGCTTTTGGAAAACTGGCTAACGCGAGGCACTGCATAAAGCCATCCACAAAGCGATTTTCATGGCCTGCACTGCAAAGAGATCCAAGAGGGTGCTACTTGTCCACCCTCCCAGCTGGAGGTTAAATTGCTCCAATAACAGCTGACAACCAAGAGAGCAGAATAAGAGAAAAATTGTCAGTGTCTTTTATCTACAGTTTTTAATCATAACAGGTATTTTAAAAATAGCTATTCACTCCTCTCTGTGTTGGCTTAGCAATTCAGGGAGGGAAAGGAGGGAATCAATAAAAAAAATATTATGCTACACCACTGTTATCTTCATCCAAGCAAGGTTAATGGAAAAGTATCAGCAAGATGTTTCACTAACTTCAAGTCAAAACCAAGAATGTAGGTATGGCTGTGCAATAAAATAAAGCCAGCACATTACAAAGAGAAAATGAGAAGCAGAATGGTTTTATTGTGGCACAGTCGAGAACTTGACCACTGTACAGTGGCAACAGCAATACTTCATATTTCTGAATTCACTACTTTAATAATGCACAATATTTTATCTGTGTGGACCATATCCACTGCCTGGACACAATATAGAACCAACCTTACAGAACTGTCTGCTTGTAAGATTGGAATTTAAACCATCTTATTCATCTTTCCTAATAACAGGAGGGTACAGTATCAGGCATTTTGATCATCACTTCTGTATTGAAATTCCTTGCACTGAAGAAAACGGCCACAGGGACTTTTTACACTTCAGACCATGGCATACAAATCTCACACTTCCATATTTTTAAGTTACAAGTTTAGCACTGTTTTCAAGGAAACACACTCATTGGTTATACTTAAGTTTCTATTGGTTTGAAATATCGTAGGACTCATACCAGGATGCTGTATTTGACATATGATAACTTCTCTTGGACTGGCAAACTTTTCCATGCACTGGAAATATTTTACAACCATCACTGATGGCGTATGGACTGAAAGGCAAAGTTTTCCATAACTCCAGTGTCTGTAAAGTTTCCATAACTAGACCGTAGGTTGTTAATAAATTCTGACCATTTTATGAGACCAGCTGAATGGCAATGACATTACTGCTCTAAAAATAATTGCCACAAACTAAAAAGCTCCAATTCCCTATCTCTGGGTTTCCACTTGCTTTCCATTTCCAATGGATATGGAACAAGTCAGCACCACCATCCTTTCAGACCCAAAACTCACATCCACTCTCAGCAGTGACAGCTTTTCTCACCACCCTCCACAGGTGACTATCTGAAAAGTAACAGACTTCCCCCAATTTCCATCATCCCCCTGTTACCTACTACCAACACTCAGGTTGATTGCCAAGATTTCAGTTTGCAACAACCTTGTTCTCATTCACCCCAACCTAGAGAGAAAGGCACAGTCGCTGGCAGAGACACAAACAAAATGTTTCAAACAGGTTGTAAGCACCCTGACTACTAGACACCTAGGAAACAAATAAACTGTGTGTGAGGGGGAACTCTGAATTGAGCTGTACAGCTTCAGAGCGTGACCAATTTATTCAGAACAGAACAGCAGTGTAATAAAAATAAGTACTATTACAAACCCTTTTGATTTTTACTCCCAAAGTTAACTAATGGAAAATCATACTGTAGTTGTTTACCTGAAATGGGCATATAAACTGGCCAGAAGTACCACTCAGAATTTTCTGTGCATCCAGTTCCTTTCTAACCTGCAGCTTTATTTACATTTAAGAGGAGAATATCTGTGGAAATGATAAATTTAAAAAAGAAATCCCACTTCAGTTTACCACACTGCACCAGGAATTTGGTTACTCTACTTCTTCCTGTCATATCCAGAGCTACAGTAGCACCTCCTAGGGAGTACTGTGGACAGGGTGTTAAATATAAGAGAAAATCATGGTAAATGATAAATCATCTCTATCTTCTGTGAAGTTGATTTCCACTTTCTCTGTCATATCATGATTCAAGATTTCCAGATTATATCTAATCTGGGAGATCATAGCAAATTCAAACCTGGAATTACCTCTCCATGTTTGTGTCTGTACATTTAAAACACAGCGCACACTGTCAATCTAACAAGTAAAAGTTTTAGTTTACCCTCTCTCCCCAGAAAGGCTAACTGCTTAAATTCAAATATAAGACAGTGGCTAAGACTACAAAACCAGAATTGTCAGCATAGTTTTGCATGTCAGGCCTGGCCCTTTAAAACTCTGCTTTTACAAATACAATTGTAAGTTTCAACATTTGCAGGTACTTTATCATATCTAAGAAACATGTAATATACATATATGAAAGCAATGCCCTTCCCTATACATATATAAGGAATAGATAAGGGTTTTTTTTTGTGGGTTTTGTTTTTTTGTTTGTTGGGGCTTTTTTGTTTTGTTGGGGGTTTGGGTTTTTTGTTTGTTTGTTTGGGTTTTTTTGTTTGGGTTTTTTTTTTTTTTTACAGTGAGGGTGGTGAGACACTAGAACACATCACCCAGAGAAGCTGTGGATGCCCCACCATTGGAAGCATTCAAGGTTAGGCTAGAAGGGGTTGTGAGCACCCTAATCTACTGAGAGATGTCCCTGCCCATGACAGGGGTGTCGGACTAGATGATCTTTGAAGGTCCCTTCCAACCCAAACCATTCTATGATTCTATAATGGCTTCAAAGTTTTACTTAACTTTGCTGCATGTGTGTATATGTATATTTCCTTACACACACATGAACAGCAAGAAGAGGAGAAGGGTCCAAATTGCAACTGAAACACAACTACTCCTTTTAGCTCTGTACAAAACTACTTCATTGCTTTTCCATTAAGTCTATTTGAAAATTGAGTGAGAACAGGGAGATCGGGACTTGTCCTATCCAAAATGATTATTTTTCTTAGTATTTGGTCACCTAAACCCCTTCTGCTGATCCATCAGTTCTGCTCAACTTTCAATTTCTAAATGTTCTTTCTTCCTTGAGGAACCATATTAATTTTCCTGCACCACAGCTGGTATTCCACCAAGAGCAGATTCAGGATGATGACATGTAAAAACGGTATCAGCTCTATTGGTGAAATATCAAAGCCAAGACTGCCTTGTAGTCAAAATAAAAGACATACATCAAGTGAATGCCTATAGATTATGGCTAACAAATATCATGGCAAGTCACAGATTAATGCCTAGTGACTCTCAGATTTTTTTGTTTTTTGTTTCAAAGACTCTGATGAGCAAACAACATAAAAAGCAAACTTTCTGCAGAATGAAAAA
Organism: Ibidorhyncha struthersii; assembly: GCA_013398815.1. Lineage (NCBI taxonomy): Eukaryota > Metazoa > Chordata > Aves > Charadriiformes > Charadriidae > Ibidorhyncha > Ibidorhyncha struthersii. The sequence goes on along the minus strand of VZSZ01000921.1, from coordinate 2,612,885 downwards.
AAAACCCCAAACACAAAAAAGCACAGCACGCCCTTTTAATTGCAAGTGCACCAAACTAAATCAATTTTGTCGTTTTGGGCTATTTTTTCCTCTTTGCTAAGAAACCTTAAATAAACGTAGCATCCCATTTTTGAAGTCTCTGTCAAACACCTACATGTCAGAAGGCAGGGAAGAGGCAATGTGAACAACCCTCATTCTGTTTCTTCAAGAGGGCCAGCACAGTAAGTCGCTTGTTGTCCATGATATGCCAAAGCACTCACTCAGGGGCAAAGGTGCAACTCAGATTGCTAGGCAAAAGGCTTAACATCGGTAAAAAAACTGTCCTTTTCCCCTCTAGGTCTATTACTTTCTCCTAACTGCTCCCACTGGCTTATATCTTCAACTGCAATGAATCAAAATCAACGAAGCAAAACTTATTGACAGTAGTTGTTCACCTATTGCAAAATCCCCTTGCAAGCAGCATATTCATGCTATTCCTAATGTCTAAGACAACCTTTCTTCTCCTCGCAAACAAAAGAACACCCTTCTCTTCCTCTACAAAACTCATCAAGACCAGTGAGTCTGTTCAGTGAGCTCTGCTCCAAAACATTATCTGATTTCAATTATAATGACAGCAAACACTATTATTTCTAAAAATAAGAAGCCAACACAAGAATATAAAACCAGAACATGTTCTCCTGAGATTTATGCCCACCTCCCTTCCCCCCTACCCACCACTTTTCTCCTTTGCGCTTCTCTCTTCTTTGATCCTTTCCTCCTGGTTACCTATTTAATTTAGACTATAAGCTCTTCGAGGCAGGAGCCAGTATTCTCAGGGGTTTGAAAAACATCATTGCAAACTTAGGGCATTCTATTAAAGAGCTATTTATAAATAAGGCTCTGTTGCAGGATGAAAGTGATTTATCAGTCATGACACTGACATCAATTCAACATGTACCTTGTACGGTGGTTCAGCTCACTGTCCTAGGAAGGGCACAAAGTGTCATGCAATCTTTACTCTTAAGATCCAATGTCTGTAAGTCATGATACATGTTCATTTCATTTAAGAAGCTGCATTTTTAAATTAAAAACAGATGGAAAAAAAAATCTGCTTCTGAAAGTAGAGGAGTTCCAGTTGTGAAATTCAAATGTTATGTTTATTTCACATGCTAAATTATAGATAAGGTGCCATGTTAAATTATACATATAGGAAGAGCTCATGCAAGTGAGGTAAAGTCTCTCCAGATTTCCCTACTTTTCTCCTTAGAAAAAAAAAAAAAAAAATGCCACTTCCTTCTCCTTTTTTTATTTTGTCAGCAGAAGGCAAGAATTGTGTTAAATTCTGATTGCAGGCACATGCCACAAGCCTTTAAGGGACATTTAGCTTCATCATGCCCATCTGAACCTAAGGCATTTTCTGGCATTTGAAACACCTCAGTGGTGTTTACATTTCTAAGACAAGAAGGCATCTATTATCTCCTGTGTATAAAAGCACCCATTAGAGGCTGCTGTATCCTTTCATTCTTACAATCAATACACTGGGGTTTTTCCAGGCAGTACCATCTGAAATGACAACCTATGAGTAATATAGCAGAATCCTGAACAGGTGGCCTTATAGAAAAAAAAAAAATAAAATTATTTGCAGTCAATTGCAAAGTTAGTGAGGATGAGGTTGAAATACTGTTCCCAATATTGGACAAATACATTCAATTCAGAGAATAATATGCAACCCTTGATGAGATCACTCAAAATGGGAATGAAGTCAAGTACAGTAACAGGCACAACATGTGGACACCGCTCAAAAATTCATTACCAGGTCTTCTGAAAGCCAGAACTGTGGCAATTACAAGGTTTCGAAGCAATTTATTTAGGATACATAAAGTACTTCTTTCAACTGCTCATTATTGCTACTACCCAGAAGAATCATTAACAAGTATCACAGTGATGAACAATTTCAGTGCTCTCTTTGTTTCCTCTCCTGTTGCTGGGCCACCATCCTCCTTCGGATTCTGAGCAGCTGCACAGGTGACCTGAAGCCCTATTCCCAAAGGAACAAGGTCTAAGATGTAAAACTGCACAGAGTTTAGCAAATTTTCATTGCATTTTGGAGGGAGACAATTTGTTTCCTTATCTTTTTCTGAAGTGTTTCTCCTTCTCTAGCACTTCCAAAAGCTCCTGTCCGCTATTTCAATTAGAAGTGTTAAGAGCTTTTACCATTATACTGTCTTCACACAAGGAATTTCACAGCTCAGTCTCCAATGTTGCTCCTTTGTCCACCCAAGCTTCATCTTGAAGGTGTCAGTAAACCAGTTGCATCACAACTCTTGTTATACAAAAAGAACCACTGAGGCAAATGAGACTACCGGCATCTTATCAAGACGAGGAGGCAGCATCACACGAAGAACACCAAAGCAATGGATCTTTGCCACTGCACATAACAGAGCTTCAGAAGACCATGCCTGCCTTCTCTTCCAAAGCGTAGTTACTAGTGGCAGACTTTGAGGACAAAGAGTAAGAGCTATCATCAGATATGTATGGTATGACACCTATGCCCAGGTAGGTACTCAAGATGCAGGCAGATTCAAATTACATATCAGCACCATGATAGAGAAAGACAAAACACTTGCAAGGGAGTAAAAAGTTATCTTTTCAAAGTGCAGTCCTCCTCCACCACAGCATCTCACTCTGTCTTAGCTTAAAACTTACTTAACAGAGATTTGCTTTACTGAGGTACTGGGGAGGGGGGGAGGAGATGGGAAGATGATCACATCTGCATTGTTCACTACAAATGTCTGGAAGTGTCTTCCAGCTGGAAAGAAACAAAATTCACAACCTCTTCTCCACCAGAAGTTATCACATAAGAATAAACATGTTGTGAATGCTGAGGATGTATTTGGAAATTAGCTATGAGCTGACCAATCTGGGACACCAAACAAACCAACACAAAGGAATGGCATAAGAGGTAACAGCCATCATCCAAATGGCAGAAAACAGATCAACCCCATGAATGTTTCTTCTCTCTTCTCCCAGGCTCTCAACTAGATGGCCTAAGTCTTCTGTAGAACAGATTCACTATTCATCTCACCAGATTCATAACCCTTTTATTCCTTTTCTTTTTCCAGCCATTGTTAATTTCTTCTACCTCCACGTGTATACTCCTTGCACCATCCTTGATCTTCCTGCTTCTACCAAACGGAGAGATGCAATGTCTTGCTTCCCTTTTTTAGCCTTTGGAAGGAAAGACCTTCCACATAACTCTGAGGCCATAACTTCAGGCCATCTCAAAGCATACTACTTCTGTTTTTTTTATTATTTACCCTTTTCCCATATTCCCTATAGCAACCAAGTCCATAGGAATAAGAATGGCTTTATGTCTCTAAATGTTACTCTAAATTCTGCTTTTTTTTCCTAGCAGAAAACACCTTCAGAAATACTCTTGCTGCATGCTGACTTCACTGCAAATACCTGATTTGAATTCTGAATAATTAGCAAATGAGGTGACCTGTAACAGAAGCTGGTCGGCCTTAATATATGTATGAAAGCTTATCAGAGAGAGTATTTTCAGATCAAGAATCTCTATTGCCTGAAAAGCTTATGGGATGTTCAGGAATACTGGAGAATGTTATTTATTTACATTAATAAAACATTACTTCAGTACAAACTTGGAGAAACTGCAAGAGACTAATGCAGTGTACCTGAGTGAGTGAAACATCTCACCTCATGCCTACATGATGTGCGTTAACTTGCACTTCTGCATTTAAAACAACAAATCTAATTTCTCTGCTAGAACAGAACTACATTTTCTTATACCAAGATGCTGTAAGATAAAGGTATTTCCCATTCAATGTCCTTAGTGTTGCTACTTAAGTTCTAAGCACTGAAAAGGAATGTCTAGTATAGCAGAAAACAACCATTTGTTGGAGAAGTGTGTGTTTCATCCAATGAGTAATTCTCCTTCAAAAAAATAAATTGCCAGTTTTAATTTTTGACTGCTTTTTTTTTGCCACAAACCAACACATACAAAATATTTAAATTTGGAAGTATTAAATAAGCAATCCAAGCATAGTAACTGAGCAGTCTGTTCAGTTATGGCCCACAAGCCATTTTGAAGGCAAAAAACATGTGCCAGTATATATTTATATAGGCATATACGTTCTCACTTACACCGCAGGAAGAGACAAATGTGTTCTTAGATGTTATATAAAGTTTAGAGTTCATGGGGATTGTTTTTAATTTAAAAAACAAATCATTGTCTCTGCAGAGGGAAATCTAAAATGTAGAAGCCTGCGTTCAAAACTTCCCCCAAAACTCTGAAATACCATGTTTTCACATTCATAGCCATATATTAAATATGAAAAATTTAAAAGCAAATGTTTAAAGCTGCTGAATATATGACAGAATCACTCTACGTGCTCAGAAAGTCTTCTAGAAAAAGCATATGATCTCTTGACAGAACAAGAGGGAATGGCTTCAAGCTCCAACAGGGTAAGTTTAGACTGAACATTAGGAAAGAATTTTTCACAGAAAGGGTGGTTGGGCATTGGAATAGACTGCCCAGGGAGGTGGTTGAGTCACCATCCCTGGATGTGTTTAAGAGACGTTTAGATGTGGTGTTGGGGGATATGGTGTAGGGCAGAACTTTGTAGAGTAGGGTAGATGGTTGGACTCGATGATCCCAAGGGTCTCTTCCAACCTAGACAATTCTATGATTCTATGATTCTTTCAGTCAATGTTAGGACATTAAAGAACTTGGGCCAAAACATAATCACTGGAATATCTTTCAAGTTAGCAATTAACTTGCTTCATAGAAAGATAATCCCCATCTAGCGCAAGTTATACGCTTAAAATGTTAATCCTTTTGTCTTTAGGGAAAGGAGGGAACTGTTTTTCTAAAGGGACAAAGCATGCAGCCTCAGTCCACCAACATAAGCGGTTCAGTAAGAAGCTACTTGGAACTCACCATCACGCAAGAGACTGTGCCTGCTGTCATCATCACACAGGCACAGGGGGCCACCTCCTCGTATGGCTGGTCCTGGGGGAACAGAAACACTGTAGTGCCAGCCAGGCACTAATACGCTGCTGCTCTAGAGTCTCTGAAGCTGGTTAAAGCGTCAAACAAATTCAGATTCCCTATACTGTTCAATTAAGAAATCACAGCACCCACAGCGCATACACAGATGCTACCCTCAAAACGCTGAGTGACTGGTGTCAATTGACAGAACCTCCTCCCATTTCAGGCAGTTACTTTAAGAAGAGATTCTATTATCAAGCCAAGAATACAATACAATAATGCAGCATCATCTTCCCACTGTATTATTTTACATACATACTTAAGTTTACCGCAGAAAAAGGAGGTTTCCAAGATGATACTTAAAAAAGATCAGCATCTTTTGAGCTTAGGTGGACACAGGTGAGGAGGCAGTATATCCTGTAGAACATACACCCTAGAAGACAGATGGGTTTGAAAGGATTGATAAGAGGTAAAAACGATACTAGAGAAACCAAGTAGGCAGGTGGGAGAGGTAGATGAAAGCTCTGCTCCAGCCAAGTTGTATCACTCACATACACTGCAAAACTGGTTCTAGGATTGCACTCAAAGAGCCTCTATCTGAAGCAGAAAAAATTCTTGCCAAGCTAAATGCAGACACGCACACTGCTGTTACCGTGCAGCCCGCAGCATTTGTTAGTAATGGCCCCAAGACAGATCTTTTCTCATTCTTTACCTCACATGAAACTCCAGATATCTACGCAGACCACCTTAGTGCTATGGCACACTGCAATCATCTGCATTCTCTTCTCAATATCTCTATTGTTAGGGAGTGTTGGAGGGGGTGGTGTCATAGAAAAATGGTGAACTTTTAAATATTGTTTTCCACCAGTAATAGAGCTTGAATGGCCAGCAAGGAGCCTTCCTCTCCTTCCTCAGTCTCTATCTTCTCTCCACATTTCACCAGTGTCTCCTTCCTTTGCTCTCAGTTATAATACGAGCCTGAAAAACACTGTCTGTTCAGCAAATGGTAGAAGAAGTATCTTTTACCCCATTTAAGCTGTTGCTTTAGTCATCCCCTCCACACCATGGGAAACTGGCAAGTTGAAAAGAGGTCATCACAGTTTGTAAAATAGGTGTGATGTACAAATGCCTCTGTCAGACAGGACCAGCGTGCACTAAGAGCAGAACAGGTTATTCTGAGGCAATTCTATACTGCAGAATAGCCAGGACCAGTAATGTATGTCCTGATGCATAAGGCAGACACAAGAACTTAACTACATTATTTATCCCTTTTACATAATAGATGGAGGAAAGGAGGAGTTATAGAATGGACTTCATTCTTATCCTAACGATAAGAATGAACCCTCTGCCTATATAGATAGCTTGAAGATAGTAAAACAGACTTACATGATGTTTTCACTAGAAAAGATTTCTAAAAATTTAGACAGATCAGCCAGAAGCCTGAACACAAGCAAAAGCATTTTAAGAACTTGCCTGCAAAACAGAAAACGAAGCAGTCCTTCAAGTGCTAAATACCAGATGCTTAAAAAAAAAAATTAAGCCTAAAAATACCATTGCAAAGTAATTGTAGGTTCAAATTGGGGAAAAAAAAAAGGTCCTACACAAGGAAATAACTTTTAAAAGTCTACAACAAAGCTCAGCATTATTCCATACTGATTGAAAAGCTAGAAAACTTCTTTTTGATGACTATAAATCCTCACGCTTAGACCGAATGTGTCAGAATTTGAGACTGGTGAATAAATTCCAGTTCTACTTTAAATGATCGCACAAATGAGGAAGTAAAAAAAATAAAGATCAGCCACAGACTTAACACAGTAAAGCGGCCAAAACCATTTGTGGTATGTGGCATTTTTAAAGACATCACTCTTTCCTAAAACTCTTCTGGTGTCATAGATTTCTACCTGGAATTGCATGAAGGAACTTTACCTTAATGCGGGGCCTTTCAGAGAGGAAGAAAGTGAGTGCATCCAAGGTCCTTTGACATCTACCTTTGGCAGTCAGACATGGTGCCCTACAACCAATTTATGTCTTTAAAAATAATTAAAGAAAAAAAAGAGGGGAAAAAAGGAAGTTTCCTAACACATTCTGGATCTCATCAATATGATTACAGCACTGCTGTGATGTATTTAGATGTAAACCCATCTGAAAGAAGCATAAAGACATTAGCATATCATGGCAAACTGCAAATTAGGATTTTAAGCTTTACACAAGAGACCATTTAGCCTCTGTATGATCTTACAAGAACAATACATACTGCAGATATTTGAATATTTTTTCCCCAGGAAAAAAAAAAAAAAGGATAGGAGCAAAAACCTATAAAAGGAAGCACATTAAGTTAGTCCAAATGTCTGACAGTGAAACCGAGTACTGAGCATTTGGGTCTTAAGACAGACATCCTTTTCCTGGATATCTGCATGCCCTAAACAACAGGTGTATCACAGGATGGTAAAAACTATAGCAACTAATACACCAGGAAGATACTTTGTTACTCCCTAGCTGCAGCAGCAGATTCTTGTGCTCTTTCGTAAACTATGTGGAAACCCAGAGCACTTGAGGTGAGAGGGTTTCTGAAATCAATTCTATGTAAGAGAAAGATAAGAAGCCATTTTGCGAGATTTTCAGTGACAAATACATACAGAGCATAAGGAATGGGGCACAAATGTAGTGATCCTTTTCCAGCATCCCTTCTCAGCATCCGGTCACCAGTGGGTGTGGGACTTCCCTAGCCAGGCCATACACTTGGACTACCAGTTTTCAGTCAAGGAAGTAACATGAGATCTGCCACTAGTTTTAGATTGAATTTTTATCCATTATTAGAAGACATATTATGAATAATTGAAAAGTACTTTAAGATAAAACCACTATGCAGGTTTTATATGCAGGCTTTATATTGTTCATACATGTTACCATAAATTACCTAGTAACTTTTTGTGGTGTTCTCAGTGTTGCAAGAACTAATATACACACAAACAATTCTGTATATTTGCTGTCATTAATAACCTGGTAGATACCACAACGAAGTATCTGTAATTAGCCTGTGTTTTCCGTAACCACTGCAGTTTTGCTTTTGCATCGCTTCTCTTCTGAAATTCCTCTTTTTTCAAATTGAGCTATATATCTGCCAGCCTTATCCATGTCTTGTTCATCATAAAGATGAACATGCTGGAACTTGTTCTGTTTGTAGATATACATTACATAAAACCTTCATCACCACCAAGAGAGGCTATCAACAGATTATTCCCGTACTACCTTTATATTAAGCACTTCTGGGAATAAATCAGAAGTCATAAATCCTTATTTAATTAACTTGTGTAAGAAAACACGAAGCCGGACTGTACTAACTTTTAAATACCTAGTTTCTAACAAACCCAATGGCAGATCAGTGCTGCAATTACCAAGCCCCATCAGGTAAATAACATTTTTTGTGTCTCTGTAGCCATGCAGACATTACCTAGAAATCACAGAGAGACTGAGCGGTTGTCTGGATTATAACATACAGGGGAAGTTTCCAGTGCTAACAGATGTCAGTGGAAAACTCAAAGGAAATGCAGGAATTTTTTGGCAAGTACAAAACCCCATAATTTTCAAGTGATCTTCTCAATTTCTGTATTATCAAAAGCATAACATATCATGACCTCCAACGTCAAATAAACTAGTTATATCCAACACATATTCATAGTTACCAATAAATTATGTATTTTATCGATAAAGTATATGGCATGAACCCAACACAGGAGACATGATCCCCAAGGTGAAGACTTTGTAAAAGCCTCCCATCTTGATTTAAAACTCCTCGCGCACAAATTGTTTATACAATACAGATAGCACCATATATTTATATCATCATCAAAAGTAGCAGAACCAATAACTATTTTATAAAAGCTGAGAAGGATTCTTATAGATAATAGATGTACAGGAATCAAAGTCCACACTGCTATTTCATTAGAGAGTGAACAGCCAAAAATGAATTAGATGCAGTGTTTGGAGGGTGACTGCCATTTTGTAATTCAACGTAAGTTTAAATGGCAAATAAGCTCAGCATTGAACAATGCTCTAAAGACACCCAAACCCAGTCAAATAAATCACCTCTTTGAACAAGTTAAGCTTTTAAAAAGACATACTTAGAGGAGACTAGGGTCTAAATAATTAGTTTTCCTAACTTCCAAAATAAAGCTACAGCAATAACAAAACCAACAAGATATTTTAGAATATTCCCTGCATGCCAAATTGGAGCAGTAAGTAGTATTTCAATATTCTTTTCCGTTTCAGCTTCCGACTCACTGAAATTTCACTCCTCCTCAATTTTTACGTTTCTTTTCAACAACTCTTTGTGTAAAAAAGGATTCACTGTGCTGCTATAGACAAACTAATTCTTCTTTTCCTTATTCCTCTAAGCACATTTACTAGCAAAGGCGTTTGAACCTGTGGAAGGCATTCCTCAAAGCGCACTGCCTAAGCAGCCCATGTTGCCTCCTGTATACAAAGGATGCAGGGAGCTGCCACTGCCCATAGCAGGAGGGAAAGGTAAGCTGCGAGAATCCGTGTGCTACAGTGCAGCGATCGGGACTTAATCCTGCGTTTTGATTTGACATATACCAGTTGATTTTGTGTAAAGACTACATTTTTAGAGAACCTTCCAAAGACCTACTATCAAGTGCTGCCATTTCTGACTACTAGCCACAAACAAGCATTGCATTATCATCTCTCAGCAGTCCCATTTAAGAAATCAGCTGTAGAAATACTTCCAGGCTTCTGATTGCCTTATATCAGTCTCCAAGAATTAGAGCAATACATAGCACTGTGTTCCCTACGCACCCAGGAATTTAACTGGGTGGTGAAACTTGGACTTCCTTGTTTTTATGGATTAAAGCTGACTACATCAAGGCACTTCTAAAGCTGTACCTATGTCATACTTCCCTTAAAAAGAATTTGCACAAATACTGGGAAAGAAACAAAAACCCTAAGCAAGCAACCATCCACAGCCTAGATTCTGACTGTAAGTACCACTTTTAAAAGAAAATAATTGTATCAAAATGTGGTTATAGAGGGAATAACCTTGGAATAAAGCATCTCAACTGCAGCAGAATGGACACGATAGTTCAATACCCTGAAACAAAGCCCTCTCTTTACAAGAATAACTCTCTGCAAAACTCAAATCCAACAATAGCTTTGCTTTCAGCAGTAGCTGTGCCTTACCAAAGTCTGATTTCTCATTCCTCTAATCTAGATAACCAGTCTTCCTTGAGTGCTGCTTAAACACCCAGCTCATTTTATCACCCATAGTTCCTTTGATGCTCTCTCCTAATCCTCAAGCACAATCACCCCAAGACAGCTCTCCTATACTGCTGATCACCGGCAGCATTCTCCTGCCTTCCTCTGCTACAGGGTGATTTGCAACATAGTGGTAATTTAATAGCCCAGCATCTGCTTTCCTCCAACAGCATACTATTGTGGATTACACCTTTTAAAAACAAAACCCCAAAACCTACATGACAACAAAAAAACACCACTTTAAAAAAAGTCTTTAAGTTATGAAAAAACACTATTTGAGGGTTTTGCCTAGGAAACATGGATTTGATTACAAAGAATCACTGGTGGGAAAGACAGCCCCAGCTTAACTATTTCTGTGAAGTCAACTGTTGTTCAAAAGAAAAAAATGCAGCCCTTTTATTACCAAAAATCATCCACAGAGACACAAAGGCAGGGGGGTGGAAACGGCAACAGAATGAGAACAGCAAATCCCAGGAAGAATGGAGGGTCAGGTCTCGCAGGTCCTACACTCGCGCATCATCTCTGACTTCACAAATAAGTAACTGAAAACAACTCAGTGCAACAGAGCTGGAGAGAAACACACTTCTCTGCTCAGCTGCGTTCTTATTCTTGACATCCAGACAAAAATTGAAGGAGGTGGCAGTAGTTGAAAGCTTTTTCAGTAATGAGGGAACTGAAGTTACCAGTTATAATTCGGGCCAGCCTTCCCCCTTTTTAATGCTGGGGGAGAAGAGACAACTACTATATTTTCTGAGACCATGAGGCTGCCAACTGGCTGTTCTGCTAGAAAGGATTAAAGTGTAACGTCAAGGAGAACTGTTGGAAGAATTGGACTAGGAAATGCATGTAGCTGGGAGTTAGGGACTCTTCCTTCTGTATGACAGTACAACATGGATTTTAATACTTCTCTAAGACCTGCGGAGCAAGGGGCTGCTCTTCAGTAATTTAATACTGACACTTTTAAGTTTACTTGGCAACAAGATCAGGAGGTAAATTCTTCTCTATACTTTCACTGGTGTAATTCCAAAGCAGTGACAGTGGAGTCAGAGGCACTACAGATTTACATCATCATAAAAGCGTTGGACTCACTTCACATCTCTTACCATCTCCACAACAAACACGATAGGGAACTTGAAAAAGCAACGACTCCATCTATATTTGACAATGTATTCCTCCTGCTAACAGAGACATTACAACAGTTGAACAGAAGCACTCCCTCCTTTTCTAGCACCTGATGTGTATTAACTGCTGCAGCTCCATCGCCATGACTGCCAAGGCTCTGTAAGCACTGAGGCACCAGGAACTCAAAAAAGATGTCAAGGCAGGGGGGTTGGACTAAGTGATCTTTAAGGTCCCTTCCACCTCTAAACATTCCATGATTCTATGATTCTGTAAGTGTGTTCTTCAGTACCAGCCCACCAAGCACACACACAAAGTCGTGAAAGCCTTAGTCTTAGAAGGCAGCCAGCCTTGGGGGTGCTCTCACCACTGCCATCCTTCTCCACCTCCAATCCAGCATTCGCCACACCCTCCAGCTTAATTTAACTTGCATAACAAGTTCTGCCAGAGAATCCACCTTTGTCGGTAAAGCAACATCCACAGCCATAACAAATTAATAGTAATAAATGAGTAGTGTCTTATATTGACAGTAAACTGGTGGATGTGATGAAGAAAAGATGCTCATTTGCTTGCTATGTTGTGGGATATTAAAATCAATGCTTGGTATTTCCAGCTATGAATCTGCTCAGTTGTTTTAATAAGTTTGAAGCCTCTCCTTTCCTAGAGCACTGAAAAATAACTTAGCCCCAAAATAATCACTAATTATATGGAGGCACATTCAGAAAGTCAAGGAAAATGGAGGTAAGGAGTTCGATACTTTTTCTGCCAGGTCAGAAAATCCAAGAGGGAGTGTTTGCAATTTGTTTTCTTTACATACATTCACATTAACATTTTTCATTAAATTTGCTTTGGTAGAAATTCTCTGGCCAACTTCACATTCAACCCTACTACTTGTTGTACTGACCCTTCCTAATGAAGCGTGTATGAAAGGTGGCGTCAAGAAAGAACTGCAGCTGCCTGAGCAGGAGCTAATGCACATAGAGAGCGCTGCGCAGGTGTCAGACAGAACATTCTTGTTTATAATAATCTGTTTGTGAATAAACACATGGACCATGACATCCCAGATCACCAGAGCCCAAGGCCTGCTTACTTGACTTGAACAGGAATACACCAGTGGAAAGGGTGAAAGCAGAAGGCAGAACATTTTTACGTAACGCAGCCCAGCTTATACTACAAAATTCTGCTGGCACAGTTATGTCAGCAACAAGAAGAAAAAACCCAAAATACGCCCACAAGTGGCATCACAATGCCAACAAAGCCTCCCATAGAGATAAAACGTTTCAGCAAGGCTGTCATTTGGTCAGTACAGTTTCTATCATTTAATCAGATGATTTTAGAACAGCCAAAGGCATCCCTTTGACAGTATTTCATTGTCGTCTCAAGTGAGGAACTATGCTACCTACACATCCTGCTTTTTGCAGGTGTTGCATGCATCTCTCCTACGGGCCCTCTCTGTGCAGTGCAAAGCCTCGCAACATGGACGACCTCTTATGTGCAGTGCTCAACCTCATCCTGCTCCTGTCAAGGCACTGAAACAAGATACTAGAGTCCTTCCCAGCTTACAGTCTCAGAGGCTATGGAAAGGAGCTCCTACCTGGAGCATCTACAGCCTGCTAATCTGCTGTCTTTGAAATACCGAGGCACTTTGTCCAATTAGAACTGTGGAGAAATATTCATCCTGTCCCTGACTAAGATGAAGCACTTCTTTCAAAAGCTACGGTGGCGTGGCGCCAGCACTAGGGAGTCCAAGTGTTCTGTGTGGAGCCAAGAGTTATTAATTAGTTTTATTAGTGGCAGGTCCTTAATGTGAAGTGACAGGGAAAGAGAGAATATCCTATCACTACTGAAATATAAATTGTCCAGATTTCAGTTTTGTTGTTCCGCAACACATACAGGCGACCAGCCAGGGAAGAGTGAGGAAGAGTGAATACAGCCAAATGCCTGTATTCAGTGTTCCTGTATATTAATGGCGTACTGAAAAGACTCTGTTACCTCAGGTGGCTCTCCCGGGAACTGCTCATGAATTTTAATTATGAGGGAGCGAGCATTTTGAAAAATAATGCCGCCTGCATGTTAGCATTAAGCACGGCCTAAGCTACAGCAGTCACTTCCCATGAAAACAAAATAAGCAAGACGAGGGGAACAAAGCCTACTTACTTTCACTGCAGTAGGACTGCTAGACTGAGAAGAGGATTTGGCCTCAAGGATGGATTCAACAGTCAGAGATCGGCCTAAAAAAATGTTATGAGCACAAGCAATATTAATTCTTGTATAGACTAATACAGGCAGGTAGGTAATCAGGTCACATACTTCAGAAGACAGATGTTTGGAAGCAACAGTCTCATCTCAACAAAAGATTGTTGCTGAACAGCTTAGAAGTAAGTCTCAAGCACAGTTGCATCCAGTGATGCCTTCAGTCCCGCAGCTTGTGCCCACTGTATTAGCTAAGACCGTGAAGCTGCCCAGGCTGGGTCGGCCGTATACGGCAGTGGCACTAAGTAGCCGATTGCCAATTCGCTTCTATATGCTAATGCGTTTAAGTAAGTTTATCCAGTCTGTATCAGGGTTTTCAAAGTATTTAGTTAAAAACAGCAACTTGAATTCTAAATTAGATGAGCTGATGGAGACCAAAGAGAAAAACATGTCTGTGCTGAAAGAATTAAGCATATTGAACAAATGCCTAATACGAGTTTCACTGCCACCTATTAATTGCACCGTAGTACTGAGGTCTAAACAGCTATTGAGGATCATGCTTGGCTTTACAGAAACACAAGGGAAGAGAATACTCATCAGGAATGTCAGATACAGAATCTAAAGTGCAACACGAGAATGGAGGTGAAGTCACCTACGTGAGGCCACACCACAACTCGGTTTAGAGCACAGAATTTACACACTGCTCTACTCTTCTATCCTATACCCATAGACTACATGACATATGACATTAAGGTTGCTTCCAGCATCCGCTACAGTAGGGCTCCTCCACAGTACAATACAAGGAATATGAAGTAGAAATAAAAGCCTGCAAACCAGACCTCCAGCTAAAAGTGCTGCCAATGCTATTGCTTAAAACTGCTAGTGAGAATAGAGGGTAGTCACATAATTTCTCTAGCAGTCCCCCCTTTTCCTCGCCAAGTAAAGCAAGAAAATCCTTGGAGCAGAAAATAAGTACTTCCAACAGTCCATACAGCAAAAGGTGGCTTTTTCACTTGGAAAGAAAAAACAAGGGGGATGGGAAGAGGGAAAGAAAAGGAAAAGAGAAAAGGGGTAAATAACCAACCATCCAAAACAAATCATTGTGTCTCCTTTGCCATAAACCCCTCCAATCAGAGCACTGCTCTGCAGCAAATGCCACAGATCTGAGCAATCAGAGTTATCTCTGAGTAACAGTGTACCTGCAAGAAAAGACCTGGAAAAACATTAATCTGATGGAAAGCTTTAAAGCAGCTGCATTAAACAAAGCCAGCCAAGGCTACTCTCGCAAGTTCTGAAGTAAATAATTTCCCAGTGGAAAAGAAGCCCCGTGGACTAAACTAATAAAGAGAACTGTATGATCTAATGGTAATATTTTTAATTAAGTTAGCTTTATCAGATTGGCAGGAATGAAGCGATACCCTAAAGAAAACTAACCTTCAAACGGGGGAAAAAAAAAGGGGGGAGAGTACATTTGCATTGACACCCATGAAATTCCAGGAAACCTTCAGAATGCCAGTGACAGACCTTGTTGTATTAAAATCTCTTACGAATGCTGTTGCAGCTGAAAGACAAGCAGCTTCACGCTGTGTCTTTTCATCAGGAGGAGGTGAAAACAGTTACGTTGTTTAAAGAAAAAAGTCACCAGTAGCAGCAAAAAAACACGCAAAACCTTTCACTGCTTTGCCTGCCCAGGCCATTAGGGAAAACACACCCACAGAACACAGCAACTTCATGACACTAGTCTCAAATTAGTGTGCTTCTGGCACACAGATGATTATTCCTACTGACAAATAAAAGAGTTTTAAAGGGAAGGAAAAGGTTTCAAGTAGCCAAAGATGAGATAGCTATCAAAAGCACTGACCATTTCCACTTCACAGATCTCCATAAAATACTTAAACTACACAGCGGTGCTGCTCAAGAGACTAAGTCACATATTAGAGCTGCTGATGTATCAAGATAGACCCAAAATGTGTCTTAAAAAGGTGCTGTCTTTAGTAAGAGAACAGTTTCATTTAACACTCAAAGAGGTCAAGACCAGGCCCTTCCCCTTGTCCCTTTTATTTTTTTTTAAAGCAAAAACATCTAATGCATCAACTCTGCAGTTACTAACACTTTAAAAGCTCAAGGTTGGACTCCAAAACCATGACTGTACTATCTATGATTTAATTTTTAAAAGGAATTGGCTCACGTTAGCACATCCATTTCTGCTTTTTAAGAACTTGGAATTAACTAGAGAGAGATGAAGCTAGGAAACACAGTTATTTACCACAACCAAAGAGATTTTTCTAGTATGTTCAAAAGACACGAGCAATTATTTTTTTCCTTGTCATTATTTTTCACTGCACACTCTTGAGTCTTCTCATCCTGAAAGTAGTAACCAAAAAGGCTCTTAATACAACAGTGTCCAAGAAATGAAACACAAATTATGAAACATAGGAGAGCTGAATAGGAAGAAAAAAAAAATTTTTTAAAAAATCAAGTGTTTTATATGTCCTCATTCTAATTGGGACATGTGTTCACTGAAAAGAGAAAATAAGCCCATTAGCTCTCAAATAAAAGACAAATATCAGGAAACACTCACAAATAGAGTTCTGTCTGTTCGAAATGAAAAATACAAACCAAACATTTTAACCCATCATGCTGGGGTTTTCACATCATCCTGTAGCAAAAGAACAAGCCTCGAATACCATTTAAATGGGGCTCCTTATTAGCTCCTGTAAGTTTTGCCTGAGGCAGAAAGAAACAGACAAACCATTTTGCTCTTGGACACCTATTAAAGCACTGATTTCTTATACTGCAGACTGCAGCACTGATTTGGCTTAATAAAATTATTTTTATATTTTTCTGCATTCTTGACCAAGTAGTAAAAGCTCTAAATTTAAAGACGGATGCGTGAGATCAAAGGTAATGTATCCATGCAAATAATTTCAGTGTATTCTTTCCAAGGCCAGCATATAGCTATTTAGCTAATTTTAACAGTTCCGTGCATAAAAATTAGTAGAAGACTACAGTTAAGAAAACCCAAATAAATTATATGGCTAAGAATAACACATGAAAATTGTATTTACCAATGGCAAGATATTGTTCTGAACATGCATTCCAGTCCTGTGTTACAACTTTTTTTTTTTTTTTAAAGATATCTGACTATTGGTGACATCCAACAATGTTTCTGAATACCCTACAAATGAGTTTGAAGAGCCTGAACACTAACATGTCAACTTTCCTCCACTGGCAACACCCTGCAAGGTTAATGGTAACCTCCATTCTTTCAACAACTTTGTTTTAAGCCCTTCCTTTTAGACTCCTAAGGCCTCTCCTCAACACCTGAAACCAATCCCCTAATGATTACAGCATCGTTTCATGACAGTTATCCCTTCTGGTACTATTGCTGCCATTCTGCCCTGGGCCCCTCTCACTGCTGTGCTCAGGTCTCTCTTGCACACTGCACCTTCCCTTAGGAAGTTAGCCCAACAGCGCGCTGCGCGATGGAGCATGAGAGATTCTAATGGCTCTTTGCCAGGCTCTACTGCAGACCACAGGCGTTTTGCCAGCGAAAAGATAAAACCCCCTCCAGGGATTCACCTAGGGTACAAACACCCAACTTTCAGGCTCTTCATGCGGCATGGAGGGTCTTTTTTTTTTTTTCTTTTTTTTTTTTTTCTTTTACTGAGTGGCAAGCACGATGCTAGCATAGTATAAGCAAAACCTACTACTACTTCAGAGGTCTCCAAAAGAAGACAAGGATGAGAGAAAAGCACGGGGGTATTGCAACAACGCAGAGGAAGTTTCAAGGAAATATACAGCCTGGGACAAGCTGTGTCCCAACTCCAAGCTCTGCAAGAATCCAAACCTTCGACATCCTCCGCCTTCCTCCCCATTGCCTTTCCTCACCTCCTGGGAAAGTTCGTATTTTGATTAAAGACATGAGAAGTTGGAGAGATGTCTTTATTATTTAAGAAAGCTCTGCAAACACTCCCATAGGGAACTGGATGCCGACACTCAGAAAGGTAACTCAACAGCGCATTTGGGCACGCTCTCAGCAGGGCTCAAAAGCTGAGCCATAACACATTAATGATAGGATACGTGATAGATGATCTGACCACTGTGGACTTGTGCTCATGCAGAGGTAATTGCTTTACGCTAGCACAAGGATTCTCCTCTGAGTACTGCTGGAAAGAGCTGCTGGGGAACTGGAGTAAGAGCAGGTAAGGAACAGTACATGAAAGCCGAGCAGTGTTTAATCACCATAGTACCTTACAACATGCCAGCCTTAGTGTTATTATCTAGACGCATACAGTGGTGTATGCATGTTACTTACAAACACAACCGTCTTCTCACCCATCTTTGTAACTTACAAAGTTGTGCAACAAACAACATTATCTGCTGACACATCAGTTAGAGCAGTAAATAAGCCACTGGATGGCCAAACACCCGAGTCAGAGAATAGTTTCAGCAACATAGAAAAGAAAATTAAAAAGCTCTTTATCCTCCTGCCTATGTAACACACCAAAACCAGCCAGCTTTTCCATGGCCTGCGTTATCACCGTGTTTGGATTAGTGCAATGTGAAACGCAGCAACTGCTGTTATGTAACTAAACCCTGAGTATACAGTTGTCATTCTGGGTAAATTTAACTCCGCAGGTTTAGGACGGAGGTCTATCACCAGGCAGACCATGTGAAATAACAGAAATTTAAAGACACAGGGCCCTTTTTGGTTTCCTTCTTGCACAGAAACAATGAGATGGGTCTCTCCCACATCAAGGCCCGTCGCAGAAGCCTGGTGGTAACAGCCACTCTAATAGCGAGCTCATGCACAACAAATCCTGGGGATAGCACGGCTGCTCAGTGATGAGGCTGGCCCTCTTCTCCTCTGCATGCATTCAGACAGCAGGCACTGGCAATACAGACAGTTCCAGGGTTTAATGCAGCGAGGAGCCAAAGTGCACGTGCTTGTACCGTGATGAAATCGTAACAGGGAGTCTTATAATGAGAATAGAGTGTATTATTAGCACTGTTATGAAACTGGTTTAGCACTTGCAATTAGCGCTTCCCTATGACTATCAGTTAACATTAATCTGTGAATCTGTTTTCCTTCTTTTATCATTTATCAACAAGCAAGTCACTAAGTTACCTTTAGCTGAAATTGGTGAATAAGCACTGACGTCAGAACAGAGTGTCAGGTAATGATAACATAGCTCAAACTACTAACATCTGAAAATAAACACAAAAAGGAATAGCAATAAACACAGGAATAGCTCGGAACTGAAATGTTTCTACAAAAGCCTCCTCGAGCCTGATTATAGTCTCATTTCAGGGCCTTTACATACACCATTCTAATAAATGTGAAATAACACAAAGTTGCCTTTTTTTTTTTTTTGGCATTTTACACACAGCTCAAGAGATTAGTTTAGGTGAAGAGATGCTTCCACCACCACAGATTCCTCCCCTGTTCTACCAGCATAGCTGTGCCACCTCCTGACCAGGCCAGTGCCCAGAGGTTGCACTGACTTCTGTCTAGGAAATACCTTCAGGTTTTGCTGGGAAACGCTTGTGTTTACTTGAGGGTAAAACCAACTTCTGTCATTGCTAGAACAGTTTCACTTTTCTAAACAGCAACTTGTTTTCAAGCTTAAATGAATGATGACATTGCAGAGGGAAAGAAGATCCTATCCTTGACTTCCACTGAGTTACCTCCTGATGACAATTTATCCTCCAATTCACAGGTTAGGGATAGAGTGTGTCAAAGCTTTTGTAGATCTTTCTATTCCAAAGGAAAAGCATTTAAAGTAAATATGCTTAAACCCCGAAAGCTAAAAATCTGATTGTGACATGACAAAAGCGTGTTACTGAAGTGACATCCACAAGTGATTTAATACATTTAAAAGACAAGAATGTGTCTTGAAACTCATCAAAATAATTCTGTTCATAAGCAAAGAACAGACTGTAATAGGATGAGAACTGAAAAAAGAAGGGGGAATGGTGAAAAAAATCAATAGTTTAAAATTAAACAGAAAAGCATATGCTGATACATTTATAAACAGGCATGTATCATTTGGGTTATGAAAATGACGTGTTCAACTTCTTCCAACTGCAAATCTTGTTGGGGCTGAAAAGCAGGATTTACAGAATTTACCAGGGATTTCTAGACATTCTGCAAGCCAGGCAAGAAAGTAACTCATTGCACTGCTGGACAGTCCAACATCTAAAGGGATCCAACTGAGCATGCCCACGTCACCTCGACTGTGCATGGCTGGCCAAGTCCAACCCCTTCCACGCCAGTAGATTTACTGGTTACACATTGTGCAACAAATGTAATTTTTTTTCTTCCTCTTTTTAAGGAAACTCCAGAAAGAAATTTGAGAGCTCATCAACTGCCCAAAGGCATAACTTCTATAAATAAAATATAATAAACTCACATAATAATCAGAATGATGATCTAAAGATCTAGGCACTATAGTGTTCTAGATCTGCAGATCTCTTCCCTAGAGATAAAAGCGCCTGGCCAAAGTGCTTTTCAGCAGTCAGTGGATGGTGCAGCTTTGGCCAAACCAATCCTACAGGTTCAAAACTTGTCTGACACAGACTTGGCTATACAGTACTGCAGAGCACTGAGAAAATTCAAAGGTTAAGATCAACAACGAGTGACATAATGTTTTCTTTATTTTCACTTTCACTGTTTCCCCCCTTCAAAAATATATATCTACAAAGAAAAAGTGAATCTTCAGTGATAACAACAGAGGAAAGAGCTCAGAATTAGGTTGGAGCCAGTATTCTTCAATTTCTTCAACCCTTAAGTTGTGTTCACATGAAGACACGTGAATCTCCTCCACCAACATCTGCTAGAAGAATTATATACTTTTTTTATCACAATAATTCCTTCGCAGCACTACTTTGAAGTAGCTGTGCCAGATAAATGCACTGGTTTAAAATACTTATCCCCCAGTTGCAGTATTTTTCCCATTAACAAGTGAACTAAAAAATGATCTTTCAACCAGAAAAAAATAAGTGATAGTAGCTAGCTGTTAGCCTTTGTGTACACGCTTGCCATCGGAAGCCCTGCCTACCTACAAGATTATATCAACGCAGACACTCCTCATACATTCAATGCCTGTTGATTATACCCACAAGCCACACCCATTTTTCCAGTTACTCCTGGCTTCATCATTCCCTTTCCCTCTAGGCTTGTAGACAGTTCTGTATCTTGTTTCCTAATAGACATAACAAGGCCTTTGATGTTCTCATCACTCCCCTTTAACTTCCATTATAGTCAGCATTTTCATTGAGACTGAAATTAGAGCTTAATGCTCCTAGTTTAAAAAGACTTTCAAGTAAGTTCATGAAAATGTATCAAGTAACATATATGTGTTTTTTAAATGCAAAAACCCTACACAACTCATTGGACTGGGCTTTTTCACTTGAGACCCAATGTTCCTTTCAGAATCAAGCTGAAATGACAAGCAAATAACAGAAGTCCTGAAAATGCCCATCCTAATGAGGGAGGAAGAAATGCTAAATACACACCTCCTTAGTGTTGAACTGGTTACATTTATTCTATGTGAGCTTGGTATTGAACACTCCTCTATGACTTGCACTCTGACAACAGTGGGAGAAGCAGGGTAATATATAATTATAGAAGGGACAACTGGAAGCAGTTGTTCAGGAAGCCGGCAACGAAGCTGGCAAGGAAGACATGCCCAAAGTAGAACATTGACTTTCTGATTCCCATGTTCTCCTAGGTTCACACCTCAGTAATAACATAGAAGTTTCATAGGTAAGACTTGAAAACTTCAAGTTTCCAATGTATTTGAGGAATGAAAGTTAAAGCACTCAATTAGCCAACCCTTAGAAGTTGCCAGGCAAAGCCTTCTCTGCAGCCAGCTTCATCCCAGGCAAATTGGTATTGAACCATGCCAGTGAATCAGCACCAGGAGGAGCTACTTTAGTTCTTCTTGGGGGACAAGAGAGGGTGAAGAGCACACTCTAGATCTTAGCTATAAGCATCACAGATGGATTTATAAGTTGCCAGGAAAAAACACATATTAATTTATTTGCAAACAGCTGAAATCTCAGAGCAAAGGACAGTTAGTTTGGGGACTGCCTGACAGCTCTATCATAATAGCTCATTATTTTCATGCTTTCATAGCCTAAGGACTTTGGGCACATTAACAACAAATAAACCTCTGTGGATAATTAAAACATAACGAGAATTCCTTACTGAAACGAATACAAGAGTGAAAGCAAGGAACAGTTCCCAACACGCCATACTGGTATGTGACAAAAAGTAAAATCAATGAAGATAGATAACAAAAACCTGGGAGTTGTTTTATTTTTAGGCACCTCCCAACCTTTTCTTCTACTTGCCAGTGCGCCTTTCTGGCTGGCTGAACTAGTTACTCAAAGCACCTGACAGTTTCAGCTGACTCAAGGAACACATTTAAGCTTTATCTGTGCCGCAGAGTTATTTGCATCAACTCAGAGTCTGTTCTTTTGACAGTTGTCTCATTTAATTGAGTAAAAAAAGCTGTCAGTCTAAAGAAACTGAGCCCAAGGTAAACTCACTTTGAACTAACCATCTGCCAGAGCATCTCTCAGGACAGCCAATACTTAAGAATACGTTGAATCCAGTTTTCTGGATCCCTAATTAGATCATTCCTGAATTAAACTGTCAATGGCCCTAGAAATTCAACATGCACCTTGCAACTACAGAGACAAATCTCTTTTCCCTAAAGATACGCATGAGGGAAAGCCCACAAAATGTCTTTGATAACAATGCAGTAGAACAAAAACATTTTCACAACAGATTAAATCCATATAGCAAGCCCCCAAAATATCAATTTCTATGGATATGCTGATCCAAACACAGGTTTCTGTTTTATATCACAGCATAAAAATAAAAAGCTGCAATATCCCTGAAGAGAAAGCAGATAATATTGCCCTGGGGAAGATTTGCTTCCAGTTCCCAGCAGTACTGAGGGTCAGGCCTGGTCAGGTAATTTACTAATTGGAGTGCGTATACAGGACTTGTGTTTGCTGCAGGTCCATAGCCTTTCTAGCTGCAGTAGTAAAAGAATTAAGTGTACTTTACATTAGTAAGCCACTGGATGAAGAACCAGATTTACCACTAACGTTACTGAGCCTCCATCATAAATGCTGCCTGATGCCTACATAGCAAGGAGCCCGGCACTATTAAAGAAAGATTTCACAGGGGTCTGATGCTCACTATCAATTACAAATTCCACTGGCATTTTTTTCTGCAGAGGAATCATTCTAAATTCATTCCTCTATATGGATTCTCTAGTGTCTAATAACAAGTACTTTCCTTTAATTGCATGCAATTAAGCCTCTTCTGTATGCCTGTTCTAACAAAACTTGCGGATATGTCATTATCTTTGAAACATCTGTCCTTCTGTCAAACATGACCAAAACTGATGGATTAAAAAATAGTGGTGGGAGGGGAAACATATCCAAAATTGAAATCCCCATGAAAGAACGAGAATGAAAGGGAACATGGAGATGACAACCTTGAGGGTAAGACAGTAAGAAAGGAAATGGAATGAAAACATCCTATGATTAGTTTATTAACAAGAAACAAATGCAAGTTGGAATTCCATGTTCACACTGTTAACTAATCTGCTACTTCCAACCTTCTCCCTTTTTAAACCTCGCCATTTTCATGTACGAGCAGGTGAAGAAACATAGTACTAGAACACAGTTGTTAGAGATCTTCAAAAGCTACATGGATCTAGTTAAGCTTCTCTAAAAAGTCTAGGCAGACCATTTCAGGGGCTGTAGCTGAGTGCTGTACAGTTAAAGATTAATTTAGCACTCTTCGCAGACACAAATTAGCCCTATTTATCTTCATTTGAGGTTAGAGTTGTTAGTGTCCAGTCTTGCCCAGAAAAAAAAGCCCTGAAATCAGGAAAATGTGACTGATAAGGCAAAGTAACAAGGCAGCTACTTCTGTGTAACTCCATTTACAATAGAAGGTGGGAAGGCAGGAAAAACAAAAACTTAACTCAATGTACAGAGCTCCTCTTCAGGCTTTTTCACTGTCTTTCATCCTCAGCATCCTGGCTTATCTAAGAAAACTATTTGTCAGCTAGCTGAATTCTCAAGTCACTGAAAATTAATTCCACATTTGTAGTTTCTCCGGTATATTCTCAACCCTTTGAAATACACAAGGAATTAATCCATTCAAAGAGGTCTGTTGTTCAAAGCTACCCCTTCTCTCATTTTTTTGAGGAAGGATTCAAGCAAATACAAGAGCCTGGGTTTTACAACATGCATTTTGTACCTGGTCATGACCTGCTAATCTTCAAAGTCTATTGATCCATGAATGTTTCTGGAGTAAAACCATTGATTCTTTGGAGAGTCAGAAAGAAGAAGCTAAAATGAGGATGTCTGGGGGAATCTGTGTAAATGAAAAGTGAAATTTCAAATTACTGTAATTAAATAAAGATTTTCAGCTATTAAAATGGAGTATGTATTATGACAATTTCATGAGGATTCCTGGTGTGAGGGTTGAGGCTTTTTTGGTTTGTGTCCGTTTGTGGGGTTTTGCTTTTATGTACAATATGGTGGTATAAAGGGCCAAAATCTACCCTCAGTTATGCAATGTGTAGATTCCAACAGCAGCTTCCTAAGTGCACATGAAAGCATATTTAGGCCCTAGAGTCAGACATAAAAATTTAAATGATATTGCATATATAGAGCTGGAAGTGTCTTTCCACTTCATTCAATCTGAAATATTTCCCAGTCGGTGGCAGACATAAATTACTTGAAGATGAAGAATATTATATAGTGCTTGAATAAAAGGAATTTGAAAAGGTCTAAGTTTATAACAACAATTGCATCAGATCTGAAACAGACTAACTGCAGTGGGCCATCTATTCTCAACATACAGTTTTGACTACATTTTTTTTCACTCATAATGAATTACAAGTATGACTTCTCTGATTACTGCATTAAGCTCGTAAAGAATGCAACAGTCATAAGAAAGGAAGGACTCTTCCTGCATTAACAAGTACACAGGGCTGCATCTCTCAGTAAAATCATGTTCAGCTTCGCTGGGTTGACAGCCACGCTCAGCAATTTGAAAATTATGTCATTTAAATAGACAAGAATCCAATACTCAACCTCAAAGCAATTAATTTTTTTAATCCTGGCTAGAAGGAAAACAGAGAAAGACACCATTTGGTCTCATCTTATGTCTGCCCTAGAAGTCCTAAACGGGGGAAGTACACCCTAAATAAATTTACCCACCTCTAATTCTTACCTGTAAACCATGCTGGTGAGATGGATTCCTTTCCCACTCCTAGCTTTAAACACCCATGGTGTCGGTATGTGAATTTGCTGTACTCTAACACACTGGCCTTGCTATACAGAATTTTTATGGTTTAAAGGAGAGAAACAGGTACACTCAGGGTGATTCCCTGACTTAACTTGGACATCAGCCTTCAGAAGAGTTACCCTCCTACACTTTATGTTAGACAATAAGGTGCATTTTGAAGAACTAACTTAGATATACATATCTACTGTGCAAACATCTATGTATCGTTAGGTAAATCCTACATAAGATGACTACTCCATGTTCTGTAATTTGGATGAGTAAGTATCAATATTGCATATCTGAAGACAAGTAGTATTAGAACACACTATGGTAGCTATTACTGTGGAAAGTGAAACACAATAACTCTTCTTATCAGCCTTGGAGACCTGCCCCTTCCCTTCTAATGCTTTTCACACAACCAAGAAAGGGAAACCAGATGAAAACAGATAATGCAGACCTTACTCGCCTGTTTGCAGGGAAAATAGCTGGAGCTTCATGGCCACTGCAGAATAACTGAGGATCAGAACAACTGTAAAGTTAGACTTTGCGAGCAAACGAGGTAAATATCTTCGACCATGTCACTTTATGTTGTTGGACTTGCAACACAAAACAATGAAGTTGAGAGTCAGCATGCTTATTACTCTGCCATGGCTTAAAGTAACTTATCAATTAAATACTTGAAGCAATCTCAAAACCTGCAGAGTACTTTACTCATCTGGTTTCCAAGCATCAGAAGCCTCTCAGAACAGGTTTCTCAGATCTTCTGCTCTTTCCCAGCTCTTATTATGCATTTTCTTAATTTGCCCATTAATCAGCTATCAAACAAACAACATTTTCACACTCCTTTCCTCAGCCCAAACAGCAGTTTCCATTTGCTCTTCAGGATTTAAGCTTCCAAAGACAAGATCTACTCAGGATACCACTGGGATTTTTCCACATTTCTGCCAGAACTCTTTAGCGTCATTGGCACACACATAATCTCCATGTAAGGATCAAGGGGAAATCTCATGTAGGCATCAGAATATACCCTCTCTTACTTGTCAAATGTGAATTGAAGAGCACTAATTACTCATGGAGAGAGTAACTCTTTATACCTTAGGTTAGAATCTGGCAGCCTTATCTGCCATAGAAGGTACAAGTTCCTCAGGATTCTATACATTATCTCGTCTGGGGAAGAAGCAGAGCCTCCATTCATTTTTTAATTTTTTTCTAAGTTATAGTTACTACCATATCATTTAAAGCAACTGAATAAGTAATGGCCAAAGTATTACCCCTCAAAAAATTCCTTTCATGTACATTACAGTGCCACAGTTTTGATTGTGTAGTATATCAACGATAATAGCAGCAGTATTTTCAGTATCTTGTTGTAGGAATATTGTTCTTTTTGCCTTTAGGAGCCAACAAATTTGATTCTGCTTGTTTGGTAAGACTGTTATTTGCATTGCATGACTACTTCATACCACACAGTACTGATCACATATCCAGCATCACCGAGTCGAAAGCAAACAAAAAAACTGGCACTACTTTTACTTTTTACAAACTCTAAATAAATTGATTGATAACTGTAAGAAACACTCCAAGAGCCATTTAAACCTCTGCATATGTTTATTGCCACTTGGAGTGAGCTGAGGGCATACACATAGACTACACCTGCGGGGCTCCATGGTCTGCTCTCAGCTAACATAAGCAATTAAGTTTCAGAGTATTTCACGAAAAAAACATTCCTTTCCCTCAGGCTGAGCCTTACAAAGAGAAGAAAAATAAAACAAAAGCATTAGTAATCAGCCTCATGGCAAAAAAAACATAAAACAAACTCTGGTCATGGTAACTCTTAAAGCATGGCTGGGCTAGCAGCTCCCTTTACCAAGGTACTAGTTGTAACAGGGGCTCTTTTCCCAGTGAATACTAGATACTGCCTCTTTAATATTCAGAATTGGTAGTGACTACTGCCAGCCCATAATCTTAGCTTGTTTTCAGCAATCAGCTAAAGTTACTTGTCAAATCTGTACGCAAAAATGCCTTCAAAGCGACTGGAGCTTAATTTTGTCTAGCCAGAAGGAAGGTTGTTAGGAGAGCAGTGAGCAAAGCTAGATTTCGTTAAGCTATCACAAAGTTTAGTCACCCTGAAAAACATTTGGCTATAAATGAGAAATAAGATATATAAGGAATAAATAAGTGAGAAATACCTACAGGCGAGAGAGACTGAGAAGGCTGGAGCACAAGCAACACAGAGGAGAGAAAGCAAAATAGTAAAGCAAAGTTACTCCAACACAAAGCACAAATAAAACACGGCTTATTAATTCTCAGTGGAGGGAGACCTCAATTCCATTACACTTTCAGCACACCAAGCATACACAAGCCAGTAAAATAATAATCTACTGGAACATTATTTTTATTAGTGTGATTGTCAGTACTTATCTTACCAAGTCAAAAATCAACGCTTCCTCAAAACTCTTTCCCAGCTGTTTATCTTTCAGAAGCAGTACTTCAGTGCATCAGTTTAGCAATTTATGAGCATACCTGCATCTGCTCCAGTTGTTCACCACATCAATTTTCTGAAACAAAATTATCTCGTTTCCATTAATTGGTCATTACAACATGTTGATCCCAGCAGTTCATCATTTGTTATAATTTTATCAATTAAAAAAAAAACAGCCTGGGAGATGATCTCTGCTAATAGGACACCACATCCCCTGCATTTGCTGTTATCTAAAACCTTTCCTTGCTATTTTAGAATTGCTTGATAAAGCTACCTGTTAAATGCTTTGAATGAAACCTTCACATTCAGGATGTTCTACTGGCTGGTTAAGTAGATCATAATTCTTGCTTGGCACCTCCATCTTCCTAACTGGCACTCAATCTCAAATTTAGAAAATCTTACTGATCCCATTTATTAAAAAGCTTATATTCAAAGGGATCAGAGTTTCAAAATCACACAGATCCATAAGGGGAGATTAATTTTCACAAGTGTTCACTGAAAGCAAATACAGCACATGTGTCATTATCAATTAAGCAGATGTTATTTTTTTTTCTCCTGAAGATGCACCTTTCCTCTAGGAATAGAAATATTTCACTTAAATTTTAATACACAGCAGCTCCCACTGTCTTCATGTTGAAAAGAGAGCTCTTTAGAAACCCGCTTAGCTCGGAAATGAAAGCTTAAACAAGCTGCTAGTTTGAATAAATATAAGAGTATTTTTAGAAATAATTCTCGAGTCAGAAAAGTTACTCCCGTGCCCACTTGGGTGTGATAAATGCTAAGAGTAAAACCTCTTCTGCTTCCTTCTACCGTACAGAAAAGAATGAAAGAAATCAATGTTGTTTCAGTGTAGCTTTAACACACAATATCTTGGTAACACTTGCATTAGCAAAATTCAAACAGAAAGAAGAGCAAAAGCTTTCCTAGTCTCTTGGGAAGGAGCACAATCTACTTCAAAAGGTCACCATATATATATATTGAGGAGGTAAGGAAATAGGATTTCAATAGGTATTTCTACTCCTAAAACGGGAATTTTAATTCAGGACATTAGTGATCTCAGGGAAGATGCAAAAATTAGAGAATCAACAAAAACCTAAGCCATTTTTTAATACCTGAATATAAAAAGGGTCTTCAATATAACTGACAAAATCATGATGAACCAGGTACCTGAAAAATCAATTGACATAACAGTGATGGGAATTAACGGCGAGTCACTAAATTAACAGGATTTGACTGATGCCTCAATGACAGGTCTCCATACTAAGATTAATTTTTGTTGTTGTTATTTGGGCTGGTTTCTGGAAGAACAGCTCTAATTCAAACCTACTGCTGAATTTGATCTGTGTTTGAAATATGTGGTCCACCATGCACAGTGCAATGTTCAATTATGTTAATTGCTGCTTTGGGTTTTGATATGAGAGCAGTCCATAGCCTACTGATGGTTGGGATTCCATCTATTCTCCAGCTTCTAAAGGGTACGCAAACCTCCTGTCCTCTCAAGGCAGACAGCTGGCATTATTGCTATTCCAAATTTGTTTATCTAAGCTAAGTTCAGAACCAGGAAAGAGGCAACAGAAACACATACGGGTTTTTTTGATATTTTTACCAGTTCTCTTATACTCTGAGGGAAGATTGTTAGCTTAGTTGTCCCAGAAGAATCTCAGCATTAAGTCTCTGACAGAGAATCCATCTGCCCCTCTTCTTTTGTTAGAGGATACTTTCTCCATTCTCACCAAACCTGTACAGATGTTGTCACATCCAGAATACACCATTCCAAATGTACTGATAACAGCGTATTTGCCAGATTTTCCCCAATACAAGAGAAGATCCATAAGGAGCCAATCATTTCTTCTTTGGTTCTCTCTTGTCTGTGCTAGCATATTTCTGAGTTTTACTAGTTACTTGTTTTGTCAAAATACTTTGACTGGTTATAGTCAAACCCTTTTTTACTCTGAAGTCTGTCAAACAGAGGTTTCTCCAGAGCTCCCGGAACACATGAACCAACAAGCAGGTATAAGGCTTGTTTCTCCGGCTAAAGCCAGTGGCAGTGACCTATCACCCCTTTGCTGGAAAGGTCACTTTAATACAACGTCAGACTTTAACTACCAACCAGCCTTCCTTACCAATTTTAACAATTACCTGCCTCAGCAAGACAGTGTTAATAAAAAGCTGAAAGGATGACTAGCAATATTTTGGATATCTCCAATTCCTGAAAGTGCCTTTGGATAAAACTTGCCCTTAATCCTTCTCTGTAATACAACTGCATATTAGCAACCTAAAGTTACATAAGATACTGTATTTCAATTCTTTTCACGTCCTAGATCTGAAACTCCAGTTCACATTAAACAGACTTTGACGGCTGATACCAACTTATGTTGAGCGAACAGTTGCATTTAAAGCTCAGAACCTGCAGTAGTGTTTGATGTGGCCATCAAACCAGAGCCCTCCCAATGCCCTTTCGTCCCCTAGCGCTGCCAAGCCATGAGATACTCACTCTTGCTAATACCTGCTCCTGGCTGTAATGTCAGGCACTGTCACACAGTGACTGCGGTCACCTCACACGACGACTGAACCCAGCAAGGGGGGTGTGGAAGAGAAATAGGTGGTTTTCCCCGTGTCCAAAGGAGAAGGTAGCTCTAGAGAAGGAGTTCTAAAGCCAAATCATCCCTTTCAATTTCTGAGTACAGATTTCATCAGGTAGACTAAACCACACAAAATACTGCTACTACAGAATTCAGACAGAGTTTGTGTTTGCTGCTTTTATGCTCTCCTGCAAGACACTTCCCCCCTTGATAACTCAATGGCCAAAGCAAGAATCTTACCTGACACAGCAAACTGAATTAACTTCTTGCAGTGTAAAAAATACACAGTACAAATGTTTCAGAACCCTGTCCCACTCTTGACCACAGTAACTCTGTGGACACCTACAGCCAAACAAACGTATGTGATATTTAAGAAGGCACATCATATCTGCACTACATCCTTCCAGTTTCGCCATGCAAAGTTTTAAACAAATTTGAAGGAACAGACACCTTTCCATTTGGAATACTCATAAGTAAATTTCACCAGCAATAGAAAAGAAATTTATAACCACATCTGTGCCACTGAAAGGAATTTATTTTTCTTCCAAATCATCCTTAAGGAAAATGTGAAGAGACTACTTATTATGGCAGTGCCTTGAATAATGTGGTTTTATGTTGTATTAGAAACCTCTCCACAGTGCTAGAAGCACGGTAGTAGCCTTGGTTCTGCAAAGCTGAATGATTGCCATATCACTATTAACTGCACATTAGAAGACAAATTACAAATAAAAGTGTAACCCCTAAAAGACTTAGTCTGCTTAGTCCTTACAAAGGGTGGTGAAAGTCATGCAGAACAGCTTCATGATATGATTTAAATCTGAAGTATGTCTTAAATTTAAATTACCTTAAAGGTATTAAAAATTTCAAGTGCCTTTATTTTAAGATAGCTTAATTATTCCCTGCTATGTTCTTGGTTTATGTCTATAGCTTTTTTTTTTTCCCCTCAGCAACATCCAGCGGTTACAGGCCTCTGCTTAAAAGAAGACACATTGGAAAAATATGAAAAAGAAATGCAAATCAAAAGCAAAGCATTTACAGAGAAAACATTACATTGGAAAACAGTAATGTAGAAATATTTACTTTTCTGGAGAAATATCACATAGAAATGTCAGCATTACACAAAACTTCAACTGCTTACATTTACACTTTAACGCGGTTGCAATAGTCATACACTACATGAAATAGACTAAAAATGAGTTTTTCTGTGTGGGTCTGGTCAAGACATGCTGAAAAAATGCTCACAACAGGTAAGAATTTATATCAAAAGAAAGAATACTGCTTTCCCCCACACCACCACCATCACTTACTACCTTTAAAGTTTGAACACACAAAATACTGCAAAATCTTTTTGTAGAACACCACAGAACTGTAGTGTAAAGATTAAAGGGGGATCTGAAGTCTTTCATATAAATTACACCACGTAACTCCACTGACCAGTAACAATATAACTGCCACTTGATAAGGGCTAACCAGAGAGAGATCCCTACAGTCTCCTGAAGATTGTTAAGCACTGCCTATACATAGGCATAGAGCAAATCATAAAACAGTTTAGGTTGGAAAGGACCTTAAAGATCCCCTAGTTCCAAACCCCCTGCCATGGGCAGGGACACCTCCCACTACACCTGGTTGCTCAAAGCTTCATCCAACCTGGCCTTCAACACCTCCAGGGATGGGGCAGCCACAGCTTCTCTGGGCAACATGTGCCAGTGCCTCACCCCCTTCATAGTGAAAAATAATTCCCTAATATCTATTCTAAATCCCCCTTCTTCCAGTTTGAAGCCATTACCCCTCATCCTATTACTACATGCCCTTGTAAAAAGTCCCTCTCCAGCCTTCTTGTAGGCACCCTTAGGATACTGGAAGGCTGCTATAAGGTCTCCCCAGACTCTTCTTTTCTAGGCTGAACAACCCCAACTCTCTCAGCCTGCCTTCATAGGAGAGGTGCTCCAGCCCCCTGATGGTCTTTCTGGCCTCCTCTGGACCTGCTCCAACAGGTCCATGGCCTTCTTATGTTGAGGGGTTCAGAGGTGGACACAATATTCCACATGTGGTCTCACAAGAGCAGAGCAGAGGGGCAGAATCCCCTCCCTTGACCTGCTGGCCACACTTCTTTTGATGCAAGCCCAGGATACAGTTGGCCTTCTGGGCTGCAAGCAGACATTGCCAGGTCATGTTGAGCTTTCTCATCAACCATCACCCCCAAGTCCTTCTCCTCAGGGCTGCTCTCAATCCATTCTCAGCCCAGCCTGTATCTTTGCATAGGATTCACCCAGCCCATGTGCAGGACCTTGCACTTGGCCTTGTTGAACTTCATGAGGTTTGCATGGGCCCATGTCTCAAGCCTGTCCACGTCCCTCTGGATGGCATCCCTTCCCTCCAGCATGTTGACCACACAGCTTGGTGTTGACAGCAAACTTGCTGAGGGTGCAGAGCCTCTACTAACACAGCTATGACAAAAACCATTGTGCTCTTCCCCAGTCCTCACTACCTCTATCATGACAATCTACAGCTTGACAGAGGACAACTTTTAAGAAAAAAAAAATATTATGCTGGCATTACTACACTCTTTCCCCAAACACACAATAAACTGATAAACATTCCCTTTTGCTGGCATAGCTGCATCCACACCAGTAGTTTAGACTGCAGTATCAGTGACAGAGCGTGGATTTTTCATTTCCTGCACCAACAAAACACACAGGTATCCCAGGGACACGTGATTCCACAGAGCTAGTCTTACAAAAGGACACCTAGAGCAAATGCTGGAGAATAAGAAGGAAAACAGTTTAGGCACAGCTGCTGCCTCCTTCTCTGACACTGACAGAGGGAAAAATGCCAGACTTCTGCCTAGCCCTTCTTTCTGTAGGATGTAAATGCCTAAATAGTCAAACCTTGAAGTACCTTCTATGGCACTTCAATGCTGCCAACTTACTCCACGGACAGGGAAATAACAGGTCAACTCTCTTGCAGCTCCTGCCTTGTTCTGTCCTTGTGATTTGAAACTCAATGCATCTCAGCCTAAACCTCCATACAGCATAGTCCATAAGCATTCCATGACTTCTCAAACCTGATCATGATCTGAAGAGGCCCCAAGGGGCAGCATTACTGATGTAGCAATACACAATCTTCTTTCTTATTTCTATGTAGGGAAATAAGAGAAATGAATACGAAAGCTACAGAAATCGGAACAGAGTCAAGAAAAAGTACAACGCTCACTCTGACATCATACCATTACTCTGTCTGCTCCCA
This sequence comes from Ibidorhyncha struthersii, assembly GCA_013398815.1. Taxonomy (NCBI): domain Eukaryota; kingdom Metazoa; phylum Chordata; class Aves; order Charadriiformes; family Charadriidae; genus Ibidorhyncha; species Ibidorhyncha struthersii. Next base: position 2,579,676 of record VZSZ01000921.1, on the reverse strand, counting down.
AATACGTATTACAATAACGTGATGTCTTAATGAAGCTATTGCTCAAATACAGTAAGACACTCCTTTTATCTTAAGCACATGTCGTGTCTGCAATAATTTCATTATAGCTTTAGACTTTTTATGTGACAAATACCACACAGGTAGAAGAGTAGCTATCATATAAAGTGTCTTGGAACATTATGACAATAAGATTAGAGTAAGTCGGTAGAAATAAAATACTGCTGTAACTAAAATATATTCTACGCATAAGGGAGGAGGGACTGATACACAAGACAGGCATTCAAAAGACAGAGTAACATGAATCCCAAATTTTGTGCGTACCTCTACAAAGCCATCATTTGACTACTTTTCAAGGCAATTTCTCTTACAAACAAAAAATAGCTGGAGTAGCCTCTAATATGATGTTTAGTGCTTTTCAGAACGGCCCAGAATCTATCCCAGGACTGTCTACCAGCTAGTAAACATAGCTATTTAAACATTTACAAGGTTTTGAAGAAGGAATTGCACAGCTGCCTAGGAAGTTAATTTCAAAACAACAACAAAAGGTATCTTAGTAGAAACTACCAATCCCAAGCTCTTCCCCTTGATTTAAGGCACCAGGGAAAACAACATAGCCTTTCCAAGGGAAGCCTGGAACTTATCTCACCATTTAGGTTACAAAATGCATTTGCTTCATAAAGCCTCCTCACAGCACCCCACTGATAGATCACAACTGTTTTTTGGTGGTTTGTTTTTTTTTTTTTAATATTTGCACTGTTCCTGGACCATAAAAACAGGCTTTCATTTTAATCTGCTTAACACACTGTGGGAAAGGGCTTCTAATTTCACAGCACTGAGATAAGACAAATAATTCATATAACACATTAGCACAACATCTATGGTGAAAGCATTTAGTCAGAGCTCATTGGAAACAATAGGGTGCTGAAGCAAATCTGTGAGAGGCAACTGTTTGAGACCCCACCATGCACTAAAATACGTTTTATTACATTCCATAGTAAAGACAAGATCACAGAATATTAATGTATGAATTGCCCAGAGGCAATAAGGCAGTAAATTTCCCTCCCCTCAATAGACATTGTAGCTTCCCCCACTACTCCATTCCTTTTCCAATTTTTTTTTTTCAGGCCGTTCTCCAAATCAGTCATCTTTCCTTTGTGCCCTTTCATTACACTTCTTCCTTAAGTGCCACGTCTTTCTTTTACTGTCTGTTACCCAAACCTACCCTGCTCCCCCTTTGGCTTCATTTACTTCCTTTCTGGGTTTGTTTTTACATTTTCTATTGCTGCCCTTCCAGAGCTGAGTTTGCTTCCAGTGTGCATTCTGCTGTCTGCAGAGAAAAGCAATGCAACAAAATATTTTCAGTATATTGGCACGAGTCCCCACTTAGCCACTTGTGATCATTTGCTCTCAAATCCCTAAAGACGTTTTGCTTTGAACCTTTGCTGTGGAAAAGAAAAGAAAGGATACGTGGAAGAAATTCAGAGGAGACTTGCCAACTGCAGAGATCTGTGACAAGCCACTTCCACAGTCTCTAAACTGGACTGAAAACAACAGGACGGTGGATTTGGGAATGCCAGTCAGCCATTTCAGCACACGGCTAGAGCAAAGAAGCCCAACACTAGGACTAAATACAGCCTGCTAAATGGAAGCTCCTGGCTACCCGTAAGCCTAGCTGCTCTGTTGATCCTGGCTTCGTCCAGAACCTTTTGTCCTTGTTCCCTCTAAGGTGAATGCTGGGGGGGAGGCATTCTTTGGACAACTGAAACCAAAGATTTTAGTGACAGAACACCTTGAGCCTCTTTCTAAGAGATGCAAGCACTGCTGCAGAAAGTTAAAGACTAGCTAGAATTTTGGAAGAATTTTGCTTCCCTTAAAAAAAAGAAAAAATCTTCCCTTGTTCTTTTGCATAGCCTTGGATATTACACTACTAGTCACACTAGAGCATCTCGGGGACACTGCTAACCTGGCATGGTAATTTCAGTGGGGTATTATGGTCAAAAAAATTAACAACTGCAACTTCTCACAAACTAGAACCAAGAATCTCTAAAAAGAGGTGACGTGGTATAGTGTAATTTACCCAGAAAACAAAATAGGGTACAGAATTCAGTTATGGTCAAACCCTGTTAGAAGCAGCCAAGTCAGGTTTTGACAACTAGCCAAAATCTAGAGAGATAAATACCCATAAGCCAGGTCACCTCAACAGTCAGCTTCCTAGATTTTCTGCAGGTAAGCCCCACAAATTTGTTCCCCATTCCCTCCCTCCTTTTCTCCATCAGGAAACAGAAAAGACTTTTTGATTGTTATAAGCACAGAGCCAGGATTTCAGCAATTACAAAACAAAACTTTCAGTGATCTTAGCAAACACATTCCGTATACGACAGACAAATGCCACTTGGGTTCTGTACACGAGCAAATTCTTCCTCATCTCCTAACAGCTGTTTTAAGTAAGGATATAAATTCTTCACCAGCAATGGAGCCACAGTATGATCCTACAAGCAAAATCATGACAGGGAAACAAACATAGAATTGTTTAGGTTCGAAAGGACCTTAAAGATCCCCTAGTTCCAACCCCCCTGCCATGGGCAGGGACACCTCCCACTACACCTGGTTGCTCAAAGCTTCATCCAACCTGGCCTTCAACACCTCCAGGGACGGGGCATCCACAACTTCCCTGGGCAATTTGTTCTGGTGCCTCACCCCCCTCAGAGTGAAAAAATTTCTTCCTAATATCTATTCTAAATCCCCCTTCTTCCAGTTTGAAGCCATTACCCCTCATCCTATTACTACATGCCCTTGTAAAAAGTCCTTCTCCAGCCTTCTTGTAGGCCTCCTTCAGATATCGGAAGGCTCCTATAAGGTCTCCCTGGAGCCTTCTTCTTTCCAGGCTGAACAGCCCCAACTCTCTCAGCCTGCCTTCATAGGAGAGGTGCTCCAGCCCCCTGATCAACTTTCTCCTCCTCTGTACCTGCTCCAACAGGTCCATGTCCTTCTTATGTTGAGGGCTTCAGAGCTGGACACAATATTCCAGGTGGGATGACACAATATTCCTGGTGGGGTCTTTTTGGCACATGTATCTGCCAAAGTAATTACAACTACTCACCCAGCTCTACCTACTCTGAAAAGAACAGTTAGCTCATCTTTTTTTTTCCAAAGTCATTTTCATTGGTATTAGAATTTCACATTTTTCTTAATTTCCACAGTGGAGTTCTTGATTACTAGCAGTCCTCCCTTGATTTTACTACACATACACCCCTAGCTTTGTACAGCGAAGCATTATCACTGACATCAACAGAATCATTCACGACACTTAGTTTTAAACACACATATAAACTGTCATAGGATCAAGTCTTCTGCCAGTAGAGCAGAACTCTTCTAATAGCCAAGGGTAGCTTTCATGCTGCTAATATATGACTGACCTTAATCTGATCTCTTGCAGATTCATGTTCATGAAAATCAAATTACTTCAGTTTTCAAAAATACACCCAATTTTAGCAGAATATAATATACCCTTACAAATGTCAAGAGAGTTGAGTGGTAATGAAATCTGTAGAAGTGATTTGCTGGTTTGTTTTTTTAAAGGCTCTCAAAGTGTAAAAGACTGGCTGCCATTGACAGATGGGCAAAAACGCTTAGACTGAGTACAACGCCACTGCATACTTCTTCATCCATTATTCTTCCAAGCATCAACCCTGTAAAGAGTTGCTTTTGTGCTTTTGCTAACAGACTTGCTTTTACGTGTATTCTCTCAGAAACACTATGACTAAACTTCAGATGTTAATAGTCCAGAGAATGTTTAATTAGAATTTTTTAAGGCCTCTCTGCAACAACCCCGCCAGTAAAGGACCCTTCCTAACTTCTCTAATGACAACACAAATGACTAAAAAAACTTCTCCTGAAGATTATACAAATGAAGTATGACGCAGAGAGAGAAGAGGGATATGCCCTAGTTTCCTTTGAGATTGGTTTCATTTTATTTTATTTTTTAATATACACAGGATTTAGAAGATGCTTTATGCTGACACTTTTTGACTTCAAGTATTAGCAAAAGCTGTATTTTAGTCTGCTTTTCAAATTTCAGGACTTCTTTCAACAGAATAGTTTAAACCTTACCGTTCTGCCCTTAATTAACAGATGTAACGCAGCACAGCCTTCTAACTGATTTACATTTGGTACAAACTTTGGCAAAGCCATCTATCAGTTCATAAAAAGGCCTTTTTTTCCCACCTCTACCTTTGAAGAGAAACTATGAGGGGAAATCCTACTTTAAAGTATTCTCACACTTCCACGACAGGAAGAAATAAAACCTATAATCTGTATTTCACAAACCTTGGCCTTGGTTTTATCCAGGACTGTATCTAACAGAGCTTGTTTCAGTGCCAAAATAGTCAAGTCAAGCTCTACTAATACATAATTTAAGTCTTCTCCATGGTGTCTACAGTTTTGCATATATATGTATTTCAGAAGAGTATGGCATATACTTCTACATAACTATGGAAAAAAATTCCTCTCCTATGTGAGGAGCTGGCAATGCTATTGGATGCATACTTGATAGCACTTATGCCAAATGGTCTACCTCTGTTTTTTTAATTTTTTTTTTTTCATTTTGTATTCTTTCAGCCATCTTTTCAAAGCCAGCTGCAGCCTTCCTGGCCATATATACACCATTCTTTACACAAATCACCTCTTTGGACGAGCACGCCCTTTTTAAGGATTTTTATGCGAGTAATGAGAAAAGGTGTGGGGGGCTCTCTGTTCAGCCTCCTTCTAGGAGTTCAGGAGTTTTCATTTCCACCGCTGCTGTATATTAAACACTTTCAATCCATTTGAACATTTGCAGAACTAAAGCACACAGACATATTGTCAATTAATGCTGTAAATATCCCACAGTCTGTACAAAATGAAACATTTAAAAAGAATAGCAGCACCACAGCTTTTCTCTCCGTGATCACTACACCTGCCTCATTAATCTCATGTACCCATGTGAGGTAAATACAGAGTACAACTACAAACTGGGGAAAAAAAAAAAAAAAAATAAATAAAACCTTTAAAAAGGTTTAATTTGATTCTACAAGGGAGGTTATCATAATCCAGCTCCACTTTCTCACATTCTGCTAGCAATTTCTCTCAGCTCAGTTTCAACTGCTAACTTTGTTCTCCATCTCGCTATCTATCATGCTGTTATAATGCCAGCTCAAATGCTGTTTGTAACAGCACAGCAATTTCTCAGAAGTTGCCAGCTTCATAGTGTGTTCCTTTAGAAGTGCATGGAAATTATTAGATTAAATTACAAATGAAAGCCTCTGCAGTTGGTCATGATTACTGGAACATTTATGTACATTCAGTTGATCATGAATTTTAACTTTTGTTCCTTTACATCCTTTACAGATCTTCTGTTTATATTCTGTTTTGCTGGATAGATTATATGGGAAGTGAAATTGAAGACAACTGGGAAAGAGCTATATGTTTTCCCCATACTCCCCAATATCCTCAAAAGAAAAGACTGTGACAGCCACCTCCCCCATTCCCTAATTGGCTTAGTGTTAACCTACAACCATTTTTAAAAGTGCAACTCACTATTTAAAGAGCCCAACTGCAGAGGAATCTGCTTTACAAAGCAAGACCTGCAACATCCCAGTTGTCCCCCCTAGTTTGTAAGATTTCACATACCAGCATGGGACCAAGCAATTAATGCATCTAGAAATACCTGAAGAGAAGATTGATCACACTGCAACTGGTGATCACAATAGGGTAAGCAGCAGGATCTTTGATTATCTCACTGCCGGGGGTATCATTTTCAGGAAGATATTTCAAACCAATTTCTTGACCATACACTGCCACTGAAAATATCTAGTAATTTTCTACAGGAATAGAGCTGTTCGACCCAATTCCAATGCAGATAATTATATTATCTGTACCTAAAATCCCTCTGAGTGTTTCAATCAGGTACGGTATTCTTCACTTTCTGTTCTGATCTGCTTAGCACGGCTGAGCACCATTAAACAGCTGTCAGATTCCACACAAGTAGTGGCTGGATTTCAGTAATAAGCAAAATGGTTCCCGGTAGCGTTTAAAACACCTGGGGATCCTTCCAAATGAACGGTGCAATGAGGCTAAACTGCAAGATTAAACTGCTGTAGAATAAGCCCCACAATTTCTTCATAAAAGTACACGCCCTAATACATTTAGTCTCTGAAGAGCTCAGTTGTTGCTGAGAAAGAAACATACCTAGACGGGACTTCAGATAAGAGTATTGAGAACCTCTACATTCAAGAAATTAGACAATTAGCTCCTCGTGACATACAGTCCAAGCTATTCTCCTGTTTCTATCAGCACAGACCATCTACAACAGATATGCTTAAGTGCTAAACCGTGAGTCAGAGAACAGAGCTCAGTATGTTAGCTCAGCTATCACAAAACACAATACCAGTCTCTTCTTCATTTTCAGTCCAAGGAGATTTTATAACCAACATTTAAAGAAGCAAGCGCACTAACTCATCGTGAACGCAGTTACTTAGAAGTAAGAAGACGCTTTCTAATCATCAGAATAGCAAAGCTGTAGAAGAGCCTCCTATCAGAACACCGGTGTCAAAAAAGCTAACAACTCTTAAAATGAAGTTTGATCCGTTTATGACACAAATTGTGTAACATGGATCTAGTGACTTTAGAGGATTTAGACTCTGCTCTGCAGGGCCCTCCTCTACGTATTTGTAAGAATCTGCACAGGTAAGGAGACATGGATTGTCTGTCTGGCAGCCATAGGTACATATAATCTTAAAAACTAACAGCTCTGTAAAATACATTTCCAGAAGTGACGATCAAGACTACAAAGACTGCCTCAGCAATAGGTGAAACATAAGATACTTGAAAAAAAGAATGAAAGGAGGAGAAAACAAGACAGCAGAAATCTGCATATAAAGTGTGGAAGCTTCCACACATCCAAGTTTCTCCAGCACCTTACCTGGAAGAAGTTCCTCTTCTACCAAAGCTACAGACGCTCAGAAAACTACAGAATCTCCCTGGTGAGCTCAGGCCCAGGTGTAAGCATACTGTGACACAGAAAAAATACAGCTCCACTTGAGAAGCAGCCACTGATCCCCCCCTACAACAACCTGCCCCAAGGAGGAACTGAGATGACAGGAAGACTTTGATGGTACAGGTGCCTATAGCTAAAAGGTCTAGGATGGACAGACAGCTGAGGAGGTGACAACTGCCTCGCACTACAGAAATGGAAGGCCTTAAGTCAAGTGTGTTGTTCTGTTTTGACAACTCCCCATAAACTCTCTGGGCCCGACATTCCCCTTCCCCTTCCTGATACAACCGCACGACACCAGCTACTGCTGCCTCCGACTAGCGCTGCTTTGTTTCATGTTTAGAAGGAAGGAAGCATGGAGTCTGTAAACAACCCTTAAGCTACACAGCACCCAGACTTGCCAGTGCATTTAGATATACCCCCAATCTTTATTTATTTATTTACACCTGTTCCTACAACTGTGTGTCACTAAAAACACACTCGTAATATTTCAGCAGAGAATGGATCACCTGTTCATGAATTAACTTCAGAAGTGATACAGAGATCACAGTAATTTAAAACCAGCTTGGGTTTTTTCCCTTCTCTTCTTCACTGGGATAGCTCTCAGATTAAACCCACTGAGATCAATTGAGTCATTGCAGATCTTCCCCAGCACACATTTTTGTAGCTTAGAAAACAAATACTAGAAGAAAAAAAAAAAAAAAAATCAGACAACCTCCCAAATCTGAAATTGCCCTTTCTGTTCAAATGCAGTGCTATACCCAAAACTGAAACTGTCACACAGCCTGTTAATCTCCATTACAAAACATGCTCTTTATTTAGTAAAATCACAGCATTTGGTTGAATGATAACGGTATTTACATACTGTTTTATGAGCTCCTGAGATGTTTCTCAAGCAAATAAAATAAGAGAAATAGGTTACGGTTTATTGAAATAAGAGAACTGCATTGTTCCTAAGAGAACAACATACTGCTGTTATTATTGCTCCTATGCTACAAACATTTAAAACAATGTTGTCCTTTAAAGGATTCATAGCACATATAATTTACCAAAATACGACTAAATCAGTGGTGCATGCAGAATAGCCCTCGATGACAAAGACAAACCAAAGACTCTATAGAAAACATACAAATTTATAAAATTCAAAGAGTCCTCCTGAAAACAACACATGAAATTTTGTACCGCGACTATGATCTATGGAATGGTTTAAATCCAGAAACGGGGAAAATCTAAGAATAAAGGATTTCATCTACTGATGTCACTACTAATGATGTCACATTCCTACTTGTGGGGCATCACCCACATTAAAACAAAACACAAAAAGCAAGCGAATACACTCTCCCCCA
>VZSZ01000921.1:2471303-2564362 GCA_013398815.1 Ibidorhyncha struthersii | reverse complement strand
AAAGACAAGTATCACCAAACATTTCCTGATGGTTTTGTTGATTCCATGTAGATATAAAAAATTAATAATTAAAAAAAATATTAAAAAAGAAAATCACACAAACCTTGTGTGATTCCAGAGTAGACAAGATATTAAGATCATACGGATACCTTTTTGGAGCACCGACACGGTGATGGAGTATATGACAGAAAAGCTGTAATACACACAGCCATCAAACACCTGAGAAAGCACACTGTCATGCAGGACAGGCACAAGGTACATAGACCACACACAGAGGGAAGAAAATCACAGTGCACGAGAGATTAGTACAACAGCATTTTGCCGTAGTGTTCATGGTCCATTAATATGCAAGCGTATTTTGAATTTGAGGTAGTCAATAATGGTCGTCTACATGCACAACTAATACAGCTGTTGAAATACCCATTTAACAGAATCACAGAATGGTCAGGGTTGGAAGGGACCTCTGGAGATCACCTAGTCCAACCCCCCTGCCAGAGCAGGGTCACCTACAGCAGGTAAATTTCAAAAAGAATGCCAAAGTACATTCCTGACCCAGGAAGTATGTAATAGCCCGCATTACCTTCTGTGGATATGGGCGACAGCAGCCTTTGGCCACACCAGGCACATCGAAGGAGACTGTCAAACCTTCCTAGGAAGCTTTGTTAGCTCCAGTCTAGCAGTTGTAAAGAACACATTGCTGCAGAGCAATGAGGACAAAGCTTGGATAATATCTCACAAAAAGAACTAGCGAGATATTTTGCTGCTGGTGGCATTTCCTGTCTTACATGTTCCTTGTGACATTGCCCCAAATTCTTCCACTTACAGCTCCTGCTCCTGTACAAGTTGTCAGGGCTAAGGTGTATTTGCTTCCATTGCACACATCCCCCTGTCTGTGGTTTTGATGTCTTTGCAGGAAAAGGGAAAGCAAAAGGGCATTGGCTGAACACATTCAGAAGAGCAAATTTCAGAGTCATGCAAGAACTAGGACATCCACTAGGTCATCAGTGGAGTCAGCTAGTACAATTCTGATGTACTCATGCTTACACACCAATCTTGGAAGAAGAATTTAAATCATATGCATCTATTCTTTGTAACCATATTCTGTGGCATATCTTTTAATGATTTACCAAACTTTAGTTAATTAAATTTTACAGTAGGACAAGAAACTGCTCCCACTTGAATCACATACAGCCTATAATACCTGAAAGCAACTGTCTCAAAGTTATGCACCCCATTAAGCTTCAGCAAAAACAGGCAGACTAGTAAACTACATATACAGAACCTGAACTAATTACTGAAGCTGAATATTTGGCAGTAATTAAATACTACGTTAATAACATTCTGTCTTATTCTAAATGAAAACAAAATAAGAAACGATAGGAGAGAAATAAGACAACTGTGCTGGAGGCACTGTGACTGGCTGCAGCTTCAGTGGACCCTTTCCCACAGCCTTTATCTCTAAGCAAAGTGGAAAGCTCATCAAGAAGTTCATCTGGAATTTACACTCACAGATATAATTTTGTTTGTTTTAAAGACTGAGGAGCATTTGTTAACTAGCTAGCACAGCACAGATTCAGTGGCATCTCCTTCTTCCTGCTGCAAACTCAGTGTAAACTGTGAGCTGCTTTTCATTGTTTGTTAAGCGTCTATTTCCACTTTCCTCTCCTGCCATTTGGATTCATTCCTTACTGGATTTTCTATGTCTGAAAGAAACTGAAGAAGTGGAGAAACATACAACATATGAAGTAATGAATCCTTTGTGCTTATCTGTACAGCACTATGTCCACAATCAGCATCCCCCGATATAGAGTAAGCAGCAATAGCCCAGGCCAGTTCTTAAGAATTCAATACTTTTTGTGAATCAATTAAGGCAAAAAGGCCCAGAGATAACTGTCTTTCTCAGCATGCTGTCTTTGCTGCTGTTTTCTTGCAGATTGTTAAAAAAAATTACTGAATATTTTCCTTTAGCAAGACGAACACCTTTCTCACATTCCACACACTTGCAGACAACCTCTTCCTCCCACAAAGGTAAGCTAATTGAATTAGAGGAGCAATTCAGCCTGCCCATATTCTCTGGAGAGCTGAAGGGAAACAGGGAAGAGAAAAATCTGATCCAAAGATGCATTTTTTTATCTCAAGAAAATGGAAGCTCTTTTAGTGAAGACCAGTAAATTGGACACCATTTCTGAAACCTTGGACCACTCCCAGTCCAAAGTGGGGGTGCTTGTTTTTTAATTAACTCTTGCTTCAGTACCTTAACTGTGTTTTTCCTCAATAGCTGTTCCTTCTAATACCACAAATGTAGAATTAATCTTTTATATCAGACTGATATCTCATACTTTTTGTGCAAAAAAAAATATGTTTCTCTAGAAGCAGTAGTAGGTTAAAAGCAGGTTAAAGCAAGGAGAAAAAAATAGCTTCTCCTTAAGAAAAAATTCTTACTATTGTCTAGATGATCATTGTGCATATGCCATCATACATCTCTGTCATTCTCTCTGTGGATTCCATCAGTAACTCCTTTCAAAATACCGTACCTGAGAGAACCGTTGTAAGTTGTTTGGCTCACTGGCAAGATCCTAAAATATTAGAGAGTTAAATTGCATTTGGAAAGCTAACTTTCACTCACAATCATTAAGGAAGTTTGCACTAGCTAAGCAAAAGCATATCAGACTAGAAGTTTGTAGTTCCGAATCATCCTGAATAGGAAAGCTACAATTTACCTTGTATTATGGTGTATTAACAGGTAGTTAGTAAGATACTTTCCAGTAACTGTCTAATGCATGCACAGCAGGATGTAGTCAAGCCAAAGCAAAGTTGCATATTTGCAGGAATCTAAAACATGGCCAGGTAATATTCTTTGCAATTAACTTTTCCTAAGTACCTGATAAGAAAGAAAACAAAAAAATACCTGCGTATCTGAGGTCTGTGAACAGCATATGCATACTGACACTTAACCACAGTGAAGTATTCACACAAACCACTGCCACACTTTCCTTTTAACAGTCATAATGCTAAATAGTAGCGTACTTCACCTCACCATTAACTCACAACAGTTTCCAATATAGTACCTTCAGAAACGTGGGGAAGTTATGCTAGAAACTATCTGCCTTCCCCCCCCTCCATCACAACCCAGCCATCTAAGAAGAGCTTCCCACCACCTGCTCAGAAAGTTTTCTCAGGTATCCCATTGCAACAGTAAGGGCCCATGCCTGTACACCTTTTGATTTGCCTCCTTTTTCTCCAGGTCACAGAATTTCATCTTCTAGCTAGCTTAGAAATATAAAAATTGCCTAAATTCAACATATACCAAAAAATTATGCTAGCCACCAGTTTATTAAAACAGCCCAAATAAACAGCAGAAATACTACATAAGCATTAAAACTGAATTATGCCAGAGAGGCAGAAGTGAAAGTTGCAATTTAATTTAAAATAATTAGTCAGGTTTTACATAATTTGAAGCCTGATTTAATTTATTTAAACACTGTATCTAGTAAAATATTCTTATTTCAAGGAAAAATGGAAAGCCACCTACTGCATGCAAAGGTCAACTAGCATGCCCAGCGTTACAGAAAACATATATTCTCCTGTCTGCTTTAACTCTTTGAGAACTTAACATTCCACAACAGAAAACAAACCCCAAAACTCTGGGTTTTGTTAGAGCTGTATTCATGTTCTATAAAGCACCAAAACCCAAAATAAGCTCTGCAATTTTTTTCAGCTTTTTTTTTTTCCTGTGATGAAAAATAAGATGGGAAAAGTACCTTTCAATCAAACAAAATATTTAATTAGAGCTGAAATTAAAAGATGCATTTCGCACCTTCATTTTTTAACTTGTTAAAAGTGAAGTTTAGATATGCTTCAAAGTAAAATAATATTTTCCTTTAAAAAAAAACCCTAACAAACCACAAATAAAACTTTTGAACATGTTTAAAAAGGAACATCAAAGTCTTGCATATTTTCCAATTTCTTCTTCAATTGAATAAATCAATCACAAAATAGAGTTCATTAAATTGACCCAACTATGGATTTTTCTAGCCAAAAATAAAGCCACTCCATTTTGGATATGGTAAAGCTACTGATAGCTCTATGGTAGCTTTTGTACAATCAACATGGTGATTCTTACACATTTTCAACTACAGAAGTACAAACGGAATGTAAATTAGGCTACTCAGCAATAGCATCAGAAGAGGCTGTCAGTATATCTTAAATTAGGAGACTCAACTACCCTCAAAGCCATTTACATATCAACATGAAAAATCAGGTCTTACTGTAACATTTAAAATGGCATTCATACTCAGGTCTGTGACTCTAGCACAAGTCTTGTGAGGCCTATGTCTGTGTCAGGCCATAAGAAGCTCTCCCGAGACAAGGACTCAGACCACCGGCAAGCTGTTTTCACATGTCGTTTTGGCTGAACACCCTTTTTGTTCTGTGGCTATGGATTCACTCCCCTCACAGGGTGATCCTCAACAACCAATAGCTGCTTATGGCAATGCCCACTGCCATACTACCAAAAAAAAGCCAACTTCTGTCTCTCAAACCACCAAGACAATCTAACCAATCTACAAACAACAAAATAAAGAGCCTATTACAGAATGATTTACAAAACTTTTATCAATTAAAAGTCAAAGATAATACTGGAGGGAAGAAACACACATTGACCCCTCTGTACAGCCAAGGGAGAAAATATAAAATAGGCATCCAGTCTACATAAAAATTATTTCAAGAGTGTTTTTTTTTGATATTTTGTTTATTTGCAACCTTCTTTAATTAAAGTAAATTTGACAGAGTTGTTAGCCAAACAGCTACCACCTTCAACTCTTTTACCAGAGGTTATTTACATCTTGAATTATGCGAATTATGTATCAGAACATCAGGTTTTTTTTCCTTCTCATTCAAAGAACACAGAAAAATAGCAAATTTCAGCTTAAGAAAGCCTAGCAGTGCAAGATCCTAGCCTTCTATTTCTGAGACCTTCCAAGACTATGAGTGCTGTATCAACTGAGATCGGCAAGATATTTCTCCTCTTTTTCTTCTTGACTGAATCGTTACTTCTATTTAAAAGAAAGCTATTATTTCAAAGCAAAACCAAGCTATGTAAAATATCCTCACAAATGTATTTAGACATGCTATATTCTCTCATTTAGAAAAATAATTGCCTTACAGGTTTCACAGTCAAATAGGAAGCTCCTTGCTATACAAAGCTTGTTTTAGTTGAGGTTTGAATCTTGTGACTTGGGAGCCTTCATGATAACCCACACAGTTATTTTAAAGTTTAAAGCAAAAATAAAACCTGCCATACTCTATAGATTTTTAGAGTACTCTATCTGAGCTTGTCACTCATCGCAACTTTTATGTTTCTTTCTATCTTTACTGTTTCTGTAACGCATGGGCTTCTTTCATAAATCACCTCAGCGATCCTTGTTGCTATTATAGAAATTTAACCACCATTTGCAAATAACATAAAACAGCAACTCCAGCGAAACTACTAATGATTAAAAAAAAAAAAAACAAACCTATGCAGGTAAAATCCTAGGTGGTGAATAACTAACACAAAAATCAACTTACTTACATAGAAAAGAAAGTATTTTTTCCATATCCTTCATTAATATGTTACCCTACTGACACATTAATGAAGTCCACAGGACTTTTCCCAGTTTCTTTTTGCAGTTTCCACCACATTTCATCTCTGTAGGCCTGCCATTAGTCACTCAAAGTAATCGGCACAAATTCCCACTGGCAACTGTATGCTTTTTCTCACCTTAACATGATGGCAATCATTTGCCTCCAATTTAAATAGATTAAGCAAGTAATTTAATATTTACAGCACTAGCTTTAGACTAATACAATTTTACTCTTCTTCAAATTATCTGTAATCTTTATAGCACACTGATATTTTCTTGGTACGTATATCAATGAAAACTACTGCTGTACCTCCCCCTCCACCGGGACTCGTAGTTTTGCAAGACCTTTATGGTGATGTTCAATTACCATAAGAACAGCAAGATCAGTGAATAATTTTCAAAGGAACAAGAAGTGGTTCATTTTCAACTTCCTTACTAATGTTTGGGGCTTTTCATAAATCAATACAACGTGCAAAAACAATGCAGCAGCTCTACTTAAGAATTTTTGATTGTCTGAACATAAAACTGAGCTTACAACAAATACTAGCTTTGAATTCTCTTACCTTTTTTCCCTAGTGTTGCAAAATTTGTCTGCGGGGAAAATGTTTGAAATCAACAAGTTTAGATTTTGAGCGCCGAAAGAGTTTTACTTCTCATTAAAAAATCTTAAATATTTTATATCTACCGTTCACCATTGTTTTTCACCATGAAATTTTAAGTCTTCCCCCCTTTCTATCCACACCTCAAAAAATGCCAAAAGCTAATGAAACTAGGGGAAAGAGGTTTCAAGACTAAGAAATAATTAATACGGCTTATATCACAAGGGCTTCATGCCCCTCTGCTTCAAGCAGACAAGAGGGAAGAAGCAGCATTTAATCGTCTTCCAAAATGGATTGCATTAGCTAGTGCATCATTTCAGGTTCACGAACAAATCCAGGAGGGCAGTTTCTTACTTTGGATTAAAGAGTCCTTAATACTTTTCCACCTCAGAATCTTCCAGTTACATTCCAAGGATCTTGCATTCTTCCATTTGGCGTGCTGGGCCCCCACCTGGTCAGCTGTGAGCTTATGTTCCAACACCCAAAAAAAAAAAATTTTTAGGCATGGTCTTTTCATTGGTGCTCAAAGTACAAGCTTCATGCAATATAAAGTTTATGTTCCTTCTAATCTGATCTCATAACTCTATTCCATGGGGATATCTTTATCAAGGAATATATTCTTGGCCTAGGATGCTGGAATTAAAATTCCTTACTAATTAATTTTTAGCTAGCACAAATCACAGTCTTTTTAAGTTCAGTAGGAACTGTAAGTCTATTCTCCTTGTTTAACCACTTATAATTAAAGATAAATAAATAGCTCAGCTCTGTTCTCCCCCCGCCCCCCTGCCCCAGATGAATGTACTGATTACCACAGTAGGTTTTTCTGGAGAACTTTGGTTTGTGGATGAGATTTTTTAATTTATTTATTTTTTTTTAAGAATCCAACTCTCCAAATGCTTTCCCCCGAGAGTAAAAGGGATGGGAGGAGATAGTTCTGAAACTGATCATAAAAAAGTTTCTAGAAATGTTTTTTTAAAAGCTCATGATGATTCCAAAGATGGAATATTTGTTTAAATGACCGTGCTTGTATATGCTTCTACAACACTTTTATAAGCAAAACTGCGTACCCTCTGGACTGCATATACAGACATAGGACAACCATACATTTGCTCAATATTTTCTGTATCAGGTAGTGATACCTGTGCACCCCTTTTGGCAACGCACAATTAATAGAATGTATACCTTAGACAAGCAAAATATCCAGAAAGCAAAAATCTCAGTGTCAATGGAGTTACACAAATTTATACTATTAAGAGATTAAGTTTTTGGAAAAGTAAAGGTTTGGGAAAGCACACGGCTAATAAAGAGTGAAACTAATCACATGCTTTACGTGATACATGCTTAAATGCTTTGCTGAACTATGACCTCATAAATGCCAGGAATATGGTCTTTACTATTCTGGATTTGAAAACGGACAATTAAACCACAATATATTTAAGATACTGAAGCTTCCTTCTGAGAAGTACAAAAGCTTAAATTAAAATATAAGGTCTGATACTTCTTTTTCTTTTTAAATACTCCTTATTTTTAAAGTCTTGATTCAACTCAGGAAAGTCAGTGGTACCAAGATAGTCAGACAGTTGCACTTTATTTCACCTTGCTCTTTTTCCCCAAAAAATATTATTTTGCAATAGAAGCATTTCACTGTTAGAAAACTGAACTGCCTTTTTTGACTGGTCACATGATACCACTTCTGTTCCCCTGACAGCATCTACACAATTACCAAGAGGAGAATTAGAAGCAGCCATGACAAAACCCAATCCTCTTATATGATCATTGTGTTCATCCTGTATGTATATATGTGTATATATACACTGTGTAATCAGACTGCACACTGTATGTACTTGGCGGTTTAGTTTCCGGACCATCAGGAACAGAGAAGAAACAGCTCAGAGGTTCAAAACAAGCCCCTTGCTGGAAATGTATGGGGAATCATTTAATGCTTTCAGTATTAGCTGTGAAGAAGGTTAATCCAAGTTACAGTACTTGTTTTGCCAGTACAGGGAAGCAAGAGATCAAAAGGACCACAGCTAGTTAAATAATACCCCTCTGTTCTTGTCAGGCAGACTGACACAGATGCAGCAACCTGCTTGAGCTTCTGAGGAAGTTAGACCAGGGAAATGGCAAGCCTCAGGGATGACAGACCTGTTCATCACAGCCCTTCCATCGCACTAACAATCTTTTCTCCATCTCCTCTTTTCCTGTTGCTTTGCTCCATTTCTGCTGTTAAAAACCAACATCCCAGTTTAAAAGAACTGCCTACTCACCTGAGCCACAAACTCCCAATAGGAATAGCTTCAGCTACTCAAATCTCCATGCTCAGGGTTTCAAGAAGGAGGACTTGACCTACAGCTGGAGAACTTGGAGAACCACCTCAGAACTGTCAAAGCCCAGCAGCTGTAGCAGCGCATTGAGAGGAGTCAGTCATATCAGGAGCCATTTAACCATGACACCTGTCAGCTTTTTCAGAATCCTGATGTGTCAAGGTGATGCATGATACTACAAATGCATATATTCAAGCTTTTATCCAGATGCTCCTTGGTTTGTGACTGTCTTGTATTCACACTGTGCCCACCTTCTGAAGTGCTTAAATGGTGGCAAAAAGCCATGAAAGGCAAATAGAAGAATGAATGGGGACATGCATGGTTGAAGTAAATTTATTTTTATGTTGAAGTGAATACGCACAGGAACTTGACTGTGGTATTCAGTGATCTGCACTTTCTGAAGCACAGTTCTCCACAAATACAGAAATTCAATAATTAGCTTTCAAGCTATTCATTTAATTTCTGGGGTAGATAAATAATGAATAAGACCCAGCTATTCATTAGTATGCAATACCTGAAAACTATCTGTTATCCTTTTTGATGAATCTGACCCAAGGTTTCCCTGCCATTGGAGGAAGCTAAAATTATAGCTGACAGAATAGTGTGCTTTACCTATAAGAAAGCAGAGATTACAAAATGAGTTTGTTACTCAAATAAGCAAGGGGTTTCCCCCAGATTTGTAAAAGCTATGGAAAAAGAGCCTTTTTCAGAAAATAGTTTAAAGCATGCTACAGTTGGTCTAACACATCCGAACGGCATGCAAGCCTTCCAAGATGCAGAATAGGTGTCAGCTGTTTGTGACTTACTCAGCAACAAGTCGTCTGCTTAACCCATTAAGTCTGTTGCCTATGAACCCTCCCTGGTAACAGGGAAAGAGAGAAAGGCTCCTGCATGAAACCCTCTCTGTTTCAAGACTTTGGTCCTGACTCATCCCTGCCACAGCCTCGCTTTTGGTTACAGAGAAATTGTTTTGTTTGATTTTAATTTCATTGTGAATTGGAACAGCATTATTATTCTTCCCAGGAAGTAGAATGGGTTAGCATGCAGCTATTTTATATTTAAGCAAGATTGTGCTTAATGCTTTCAATTTTAGTGCCCCTGCCTCTGGAGAATCTGTGAAATTTCAGTGCTTGGTCACTGCTACTTTCTTTATCCCAGCAGGTTGCCAATGCAAGCAGTTCATATAGTGCTATGCCAGCTCAGCCGAGCAAGACTAGGCGTTTTGTGTTTGTACTGCCTGTGTCTCACTAGAGTAGCAGCTATTGATGAACGTTCTGAAAAACAAAAATCTCTAAATGCTGGAGAAAATAGTTAAAGCAATTGGCTCTCCAAAAAGAAGAAAAGATCAGATTGCAGCGCAGTTTGGAAAGTGCTATGAAACCCATTAATAGCAATATGTTCTCCACACACTGAAAAGATGAAGCTAATTAGTAAATTTCTGCAGTTCCCCCAAGAAGCCTTGTAGATTACTAAATGGGTCCACAATACTACTGGCATCATTCAAAGATGTGCATTTACATTTGATCGTTTACCAGAGAGTTTCTCACAATTCTTCTAATTATGGACTGAGCACCACGCTACTAGACTCCTAAAAAAGATGAAAAGAAAAATCTGCAGACTCTGCATTATCTCCCTTGCTGTTTTAAGTCCAGAAAGAGCAATTTTTGGATGGACTAACTTGTGCACACCTCTGTAGCTTCATGAGGAAGAAAATGATTATACTCCCCTATCACCTTCAGGTTTGCTCGTGAGAGAGGCAATTCCAGAGTCTTGTGCAGCAAGCAGGACACCCCCACCTTTTACTCAGAGAAGGCCTAATCGGCAGCAAGCTAGGAACCACACCGCTCCAAAGCCATGTGTCAGACAGCGGTGTTTTTTTCCCCTAAACGCTCAGAAATAAAGTGTTACTGCATTCCCAGCATCAGCATACCTGTGGAACAGCTTTTTCCCCATCTCCCTGCCTTACAGGTTAGTGGGATGGAGGGGATTCTTCAGGAACATGCAAGCCTTAAGCCTGCAGGCTCTAAGCAACTGACTGCTCCAGTCCCTGAAACACGGGCCCTCACACAAGTCCCTGGGTAGCTGGGAGAGAGCTCCTATCCACTATAGCTTTGGTGATCGTGTAGTCTTCCAAGTACAGCCAAAATTAATTTGGCCACTGCAATTCATTTGGCAAAATTAGTTGCAGGCCACTTTCTCTTGAGAGGGGCAACTCCAAAGTAAGTCCTTCCATGACCGTGCTTTGCAAATTCCTGCTGTAGACGGTGTTCTGCCTGGGCAGTCAAAATGCTCAGAGGCATCCATGAAACAGGAAGGATCCTGATACTCACTAACCAACAGCAAAATTCATGCCCAGAAAACACAGTAGTCAGATGCAACATAATACAAACTCACAGTAGCGAGCACATTAAGTTGTCCCAGCAATTTTTCCACTCACTGCAATTTTACAGTTATTTTCAAACACAGAAATAAAAATTGAGATTTGCATTACGCCCTGAATGTTCCCCAAACTGGGTACACTTGAGGTCATGTAAAAATGGAGCAAAGAAGTAGGAAATACGAAGCTGGGTTCATCTTAAAGAGACCTCTCAAACACCAGGCTTTTCATGTGTGCAAATGCAGTTTCAGTCTGGACACCTGCACTTAGAGAGCAAGTCAAAGAAGCTGGTCTAAGCTGTCTAACAAGTTGTGAACAACAGCAGGACCTTATCGGAGGCTGGCTGTTGTCAGGCCCACAGACCAGTGGGGTCCACATTATGGTAAGGAGGTGCTTTCAGATCTTAAGAACAGCCCAGCTAGAATTACTTTTGTGCTGTGTATGGATTTATGAAGCTGAAGATGTTTAGGAGCTAGAACTTGTGAATTGCAGCTTGCCCAGCTGAAGTTGCACTGGGGACTCGTACTAAGAGGTTGGGTTGTGTCTGAGTTGCTGATTGTCACGTTTTCTGCTTCTGAAGTGCTCAGAGGGACAAAGGGAAATTGCTGAGCTGGGATATTACCCCACTGGTGCGCTACAACCACCTCCTACATTTTAGAAGCACCTCTTACACACTTAGAAGGATGCTCCAGCTGCAGACTCTGAAGGGTAATTTTGAATCACGCTTGGACTTTAAGAGGTTCTAACAAAGTATAGGGCTATAGGCATATACATTGATGAATGCTTCAATACTGAGTATAAAGCTTCTATGTTATTTGATTCTGTATCTATGCTTTAACTTATTAGTGGGTTTAATTATGCTGCACAAGCTGAAAACGCAGCTTTCTCAAGTTATTTCTCTGTATAAGGGATTCAGATGCTTTTCCTCTTCTCCGGTGGGCATCTTTTATATGATGTGATAAAACAAATAAATACAAGCTAGAATAACAGCCATATATTAATCTCTTGAGCATTCCCAGAAAGGAAGAATAGTTTCCTGTTTAAAGTTTCTATGCACCACTAAAGAAGCCAAGAAGAGGCAGATGGAACTCCATTCTGTACTGGAACCTTAGGAAGATCTCTAGGGGGAAAAATAGTGGGTTTAGTCCTCAAAGGGAGAAAGGGATTTACTGAAAAAGAGATAAATAAAAGACTAAGTGTCACTTTCTGGATTCTGATAATCATAATAAACCACTCATTTTGCTACTTTTTTCAGGTTTTACTTTTATCCCTTTTCATGCATAATAGTAATGGTAAAATTCTCATTTGCATCCATCTCAACTATACTAAGATGACCTAGGAAAATATACTCTACTCAATGACTTGTATCAACTTAATATGGGCAACTTAATATGTTATGCATCTAGAAAGTCATACCCTAATAGTAGTATGGTGGAGTTTGGATAAAGGTACAAATGAGGTTTGATACTCTCAGGTTTTCAATCAAGGAAAGCTACACATTTTCATAAACAGCACCCAAGTTTATGCAAGTCTAGAAAAAAAAAAGGATGTCCTGAAACTCGTGTTTCTTAAGGGAATGTTCTGAGCATTTAGTTTCCTGACAAATTTCAATTATGTCTCATTTATTCAGAATAAAGGCTTTTCTACTGGCTTATCTGGATTTTTCTCAAAGGCATTGGTACAACATATGAAATAGGAAGATGAGAATAAAGACTACTTGTAGAGGTCATATCAAGATAAAATATCACATGATAATATTGAGAATGGTTACACTGGAGCAAAACCTAAGAATTATTTTTGGACAGTGCCGATAGTCTGTAGATCATGAAGTTCAAGTCCCTTTTCAGTTCAGGCTCCTGTACCACCTTTGAAAATCAGGCTTATAAATATTTAAGTATTTTCAAAAGCACTCGTGAGACTTGGGAACAGAATTCACAAAAAGGCTTCTCCACAGTGACACTGAGCTTCACAATGTTTAACTCACAGTTAAATGAGGCTTAAAACAATCCCCAGTGCCCAGTTAGGTGCCCAGGTTTTCTCTACAATGCAGAAAGAGGGTTAGACAGAGATGAGGTTCACACAGAGTAACAGAGATGTCTTAAGGCTGCAGACACTGGGTGAGCAATCCTCACTGCAGGGAGATAGCTGCCCCCAACTCTCTGAACTTCCAATACTGAGGCTTTTTCTATCACAAACCAGAGGATACGCCTGTCTTTTATAAATAGCTGTAGGAAGAACTCTTTCTTCATCTAATATCTCAGCAGCTAGAGGTCTTGCAAAAGTTTAAGGACACCTCTAATTCCTCCTCCACCTGAGACCTGCATCTTTCACACAGGGGAGCATAAGGTAGGTACACTTTTCAGCTTCTGTTCTTGAAGCTCTTGCCACTGTCCAGAGGCCAATAGGGAAAGAGAATGGTGTGAGCCTATGACCTGGTAGTTACATACTGCTCCGTAAGATACATACCTACAAAGTGTTTCCCATTATAAAAGCAGTGAACACCACACTTGATTAGGTAGTGAACTTGTTTAAAGTTGCATGAACTAAGATGCAAATATCACTATCACCAATGCCTGCCCTTCTGGGGGAAGGCATGCAGAACGTGCACAGAGGGTTGCAGTAACTAGTTACAGTTTTGCTTGGATGTCACAGTTTAGCTTTTCCTTCCCAGCCCCTCAACACCAAAAGTGTCCATCCCATAGCAACACAAGGCTGCAGTTCCCACACCTACAATGGCTCAGGGACAGCCATTGCTTCCACATGGACAAGTTTGCCGATTGGCACCATCGCACCTTTGAGTGCCAGGAGCTCCCAGCTCTTGCTGAACTCTTCATAAGCAGAAACTGTGAGTAGGAAGCCACTGCCTTTTCAGAAGCAAATGAACAACTTGCTTGTCTATGATGGGCGATGGCCTCCACAGCCTTCTGTATTCCCAGCTTCTGTTGCAGTTAAAATTCAGTGTCTCCTGGCTCCCAGCTCCCACTGTTTTTCACAGCATTTCACAAAAACAGCTGCAGTATACACAGGAGGAGCAGAGGTGCTGAGCGGAACATGATGATAGCCCCACTGTGCACTGACCCCAGCCAGGAACGTTCAGAGGCAAGCTCTATAAAGCAGAGAATCTTCTCAGGTTTAGATGCAAATTACCATCTCAACATTACCCACCTAATCCAGTGTTAATTTGACCACAGTTCAATCCACCTCAGAGGCCCACACTAAGTGGAAGAAATTTTGCTGAAATCTAGCAGACATGCCCTTGAATTGGTTTAATTGCTCAGCTCTACTTTTAAATGAAATGGGCCAACTTCAACTCATTACTCTCCTTTTTTGGGGAACTGTCATAAGGCTGCTAAAAATGCTCAAAGTTTCTAGTGTACTTCCTCATAAATTATCTGCAATCTTAATCCAGCAAATGATTCCATCTCTGTCTCTGTGATTGTAATTTACTTGCAATTAGTATTTAAACTGTTGCATTTGGTTTTGAGTTGAGTGACAGTTGTGCCACTTGACACCAGTTTTGCCACAGATATGCAGAAGAGAAACAGGCTGTGCTCTGCGCAGTCATTGCTATAAAGGTAGCGTAGTACCTCCCAGCTCAGACAACAATTACAGACACAGCAGCATCTTAGAAAGTCTTTGATTTTTTTTTTTTGCTGGTCTGTACTGTATCTTAGTCTTACACAGTTGCACTGGAAAACACTCCCTGTAATAATTCTTTTGAGAATGCACAAGAAGTGGTATATGACTCATAAAAAAATAATCTAAGTATTTACCACTGATAATGAAAACCACTGAGCTGAAAAGTATAATATTCAGCATTTTTATCTGACTCAAAACGTGTAATAATGCTACTTTTTCACACACAAAAGGTTTTTAGAGGTACATTTGGGAGAACTTTCACACCTCAAAGTTTATAGTATAAGACAAGATATAATTTATGCTCTTTGCTGCTTTAAACCTCTTTCAGTTGAAGAAATTACAATGAGAAAAGTATTTGAAATGTCAGACAAAGAATATTAATATCGCAGGCACTTTAAAAAAATCAAATAGTATTTTAATTAAAACTTGTTTTAAGTTTCTTGTCAAAATAAGAAGGTAGGCTGTGTCATAGCTGTATTTAGGCAAATGTAAGCAGAGTTCTCAGGACTGCAGGAAAAGAAGTTTAGTAAGTTTGGTGCATCTGGTTTGGCCATTGATGTTTCTCATCTGATTGAGTTCTGGCCCCAACAGATGCTTGATGAGAAAAGCTCTGCTGCTACACATCTCTACAAGTACTATAAGACTTGGAAAAAGCTGAAAAACGTTGGGGACGTTACAAGAGAAAGAGCAGTAGACAGAGACTGCATATCTTTTCCCTTTCTCTGAACTAATGCAGGATATGCCTTCGAAACTAGGCGTATTGATATATCTGAAAATCATGCACAAAAGTGCAGTTTACCATGTCTATAAAGACAGCTACCTGGGCAAAGCTAAAGTTCTGGAAGGAACGACTGACACGCGGTATTTCTCCCAGGGCAGGAGGCATTTCATTCTTTTCAGCCAGACTCACAGAAACACATTAGTCTTGGCAGTGTTTCACAATTGTTTCAACGTAAAGCTTTAGGTGGAAAGACTGAGAAGTACAAAGGCCTTGCCCCAGCTCCCATCTTACTAGCTTAAAACTTCCACTGACTTCAGAACTGTGAAAAAAGGTTGCTCTGTCTCTGTGAGCTAGGCAACTGAACTTGGCTCCTCTTCACATACAACCAGGATGAATTACAAAGCTGTCAGTTATGACACATGGTTGCAACGTATTTTGCTGCACACACACACCTGACAGATTTCACTCTCCCCTCCCCGTCACCTTCCCCAGGCTTTTTTATTTTATTCCACGCTGGAGTTCTGCTTCTTGACTAGATATTTTCACCAAGAACTCACCTTTATTAAACTTTCCCTGAGAGTTTTACCCTGTCATTATGGCCCTGTTTGCATTTTTGTGCAATGTTATTCCAGGAATAGTTGTGTTACCAACCTACAAATTAACAAACACCACCAGATGGTGAAAATATGTCTGACTGATTATTCCAAAAACATAAAATGTGGCTTTGTTCATA
This sequence comes from Ibidorhyncha struthersii, assembly GCA_013398815.1. Lineage (NCBI taxonomy): Eukaryota > Metazoa > Chordata > Aves > Charadriiformes > Charadriidae > Ibidorhyncha > Ibidorhyncha struthersii. The sequence goes on along the minus strand of VZSZ01000921.1, from coordinate 2,548,345 downwards.
GTTCTGTTCATTAAGATTTGTAAAGGCTTGTTTAGCTCAAGATCGCTATCATCTATTCAGTAGTCAAATAACATGACAAAACCATTACTAAACAGTGAGTTGCAGTCTCTAGAAAATATTTATTCAACCAGAGATTACAAGAGAAATCTCATTTCAAAAGATGCCGCTTCTTTTCAGCCAGTGTGCTATAGAGCTTATGTATCACCCCTCCCCTTGTTTTTGTTTCTGGAAATCCTACACAAAGACTATCGCTACGGGAAGCCATTTGCATTGAAGAGCTTGCCATTTTACATGCATCATTTTTAATTTTTATATGATAGTATATTGGCATCTTCTCATCTGAGCTTGTATCCCACAAGTGGGTTGAGCAGGTTGACGAGAATGAATCTGCGTTCTGCAGGACGTACTGAATACGTGAGTCTAGATACCCAATTTTCATAGCTATGCACAGCAATATTAAAACTGAGAATTTGTGATTTGTCTTCAAGTTATTCACAAGAAGATTTCTATTTCCTTAATATATTCTACTGTACAAACATTTGCTAGACATATGCAGTAGGTAATTCTTAAACTAAGTATTATGGATATGAGCCTATTACCTGTCCAAAACTTGTCAGCTGGTTTAACACATTTTCATATGGAAAAATCTGTTTAGATTGGTAGTTTCACTTTAACCGGTATTTTTCAGCATTCACTCACAGCATGTTCTGTCTAGGGCAGATACAGATTATCCAGTCCTGACTTAATGTTTTACTATTTGTCTTTGTTTAAATCCTGACTGAATGCAGAAGAAAGACTTCCCAGATGTCTTGCTGTATTCATACACAATTCTCTTGCTACAATTAAGACTGTAAGGAAAGCAGAAACTGTATAGGTGTTCCCCTCAATTGATATATTACAAGCATTCAGTCCAGTCGTAGAAAAAGAGACTGGGACCAAGCCGTCAAGGAAGGAAGCATTCTCAGCTGTTATTAAATGAATAGACACAAAGGCACTATGTACTTACAGAATTGAGTAAAATTCTTTAAAGGCAAAAAAGGAATTTTCCTGCACCTGACCCAAATTTCAGGAGTGTTTTAAGGAAACTAATGCAATAAACAATAACAGAGGTCATGACAATTCTCTTTAATTCACCCTTCACTGCAAGCTAAATTCCTTTTTCTTTCAAAAAACAGAGTTAAATAAGCCAAACAAATAAACTTCTACACATTGCATAATTTTGACAGTTCATCCAGCCCTTTGGTGGGAAAACTTGGATGCAACTGCTTTTGACTCTAAAAGGAGGCAAAACTGTGATCCCAAACTGAATTATTAGAGTGCACCTAGCTAAAAAATATACTGCAAGAACTAAGGTTTTCCATATTTTCCAAAACTTGGGTGCAAACATCACAACACCTTGTCTAAGACATTCTTCAAAGAGCTTTAGAAAAAGACAAAACTCCTTGCATTCTTACCCCAAGGCATTAATGTTTCTTTTTTCGTGTACGAAAACATTTCCAAATCATTACTTTCACAGACTGTAAAACTTATCAGACTCTTCACGTAAGAGTTGGCTTTAGATCAAGCCCTGATATACTCAGTTCTACTTTTAAAGGAGCACCCATAGCAAGAATTTTATTTGTCCTACCCCATTTTATCATAGCCTCATCTTCTATTCCCTCTTGCAAAATTAAATTCCATGTGATTTTCATATGTTATAGACAAGAAAAATCCCTAAAGGAACTTTCTACTGATCAGACTTCTAAGAAATTCTTCTCACTCATTATAACAACGAATAAAGACTTCCAAATTCAGGCCTACAGAAAGCAATCCCAGAAAATCTGGAACTATAAAAATGTTTTCGTTAATAATTTTCATCATCTTTTTTGTTTTAAAACTCTTTTCAGATTTTCTTAAACTTCTTAAATCTATCTTAAATATTTAGAGATTATCTTTACACAGATTTTATACCAACATGAACTTATCCAAGTTTGTTTTTGTTAGATTTACTTGCTTATTATTGCACAATGTCATGACTGTACACATACCCATACAGTTGAAATCATACTGCTTGGAGTTACTTAACCTACTCTGAGCAAACTGAGGCAGATGAACTGGTTTTCAGAAAAATAATAAATTTCACTGACAATTTGTAGTCAGCATCCTTTTCACAGTCCTTAGTAGTTCAGTATTTGGTTTGCTAATGCTTCAAAGAAACGCTTATTTAGAGCAGCTCCTCCAGTACTAGTTTTAGGAGGAGTCTCCAAATTTCATTTTATCAAATGCAGTTTTAGCAAATGCTTGCCTTGAGGTCAAATATGAATGTTAAGTTGTACTGAAATGCCATACCAGATTTTCATAACAAAAATAGGGCGGTAACACAAGAAAAACCCAAACTAAACAAAAAAAACAAGCCAGCCAAACTATAAGAACATTAGTCTGAAAAAAAAAAAAGACATCAGAATAAGACATCAGTTTACTTACTCTCACATGAGAGAAATATTGTAGCCTTTGATTATACAATAACATACTTCTTCCATGATATTCTTACCCAATACAAAAAAAGTCTTTTTCATACGAGTGTAGTTCCTGCCTTACATGCCATGTAGCCTTCAAACTTTAAAGAAATTATCACTTTTGTAATTTTTTTTTATATTTTTACCAATCATCTCTACAAAATTACCAGTGCTCTTTTCCAGTGTCTGCTTCAATTAGAGATGGTAGTTTTATAAGCACATTCCTATAAACAGATACAACAGGCACCCAAAGAGTGCAGTAAGAACAAATGCCAGCAAAATTGCAGTGAATTCGTGGATTTAAAAATTATTTTCTAGATAATCTTTATGCTTAAGAACCTTGCTTCTTCCACATTTCAGTACAGTTTAATTAGTTCAGTTATTTTCAAGAAAACTAACTTCACTCTATGTATGTTTTCTTCCTTTTTTGGCCTCTCTGGTTTAGCTTTTATTTCTTATTGTTTCTTTCGTCACTCTCCATTTCTCACTGGTCCTCTTCCTTCTCCAGTTTTCTTTAACACATTTCATTCTCCTGAAATGTTTTCTCTGTCTCAGCTTTATTCCCTGTCTTACATTTCTGGTTCAACCTTGAAGTTTCAACGGTTGTCTTATTTTCACAATAGAGTTTGTGCCACAGATCTAGCATAATCTCAGCTGCACCCTTTTCCCACACTTTTGATCCCTGCAGCCTTCAATGTTTCTCTAAGCAGAAGGGTTTGAAAAGGAGCACTATATTCCAATTAAAAGTCAGAGACGCTGCTCTCCTCTTACTTTCTCTCAAGAAGTCAACAAGGAAGATATTGGAAGGTTCCCCCCCGATTCATCAAAACCTAGGGAGCACCAGTTAAAAATTAGAAAATTTAACTTGAAAGAGTATCTTTGTATCTCTACTTCGAATTTTTAGTATATAAGGTAAAGATGAGCAAAAAGCAGACCCCAGTAATGCATACATCTTATATAAAATGCAGTGCTTGAAAGGACATTATATAGCTGGACCTCTAACATCCACTGCATGTATTACAGGAAGTCCGTAGCTGCCTTGTGCCCTTTGAAGCAGGCCCATTCCTGTGACTCTTCAAGATCTCACCACAAATCATTTGGATACTTGTATTTGCTGCTTAGTGGAAGCAGCACCTTAAGGAGTTGATATGAAATTCAAGTGTATGCATAATTGCATTTTGATTTGTTTTCTGATATCGGTAGAAGCATGCAAGCAGCTCAACACATTCGCAGATTTTAAGTTCTTCCTTGCAAGGCTCCATTTGTGTTTGGATAGCAAGCACTGGGGGTACAATAATACAGGAGGACCTAGCTTAAGCTTAAGATTCTTTAGCCCGTATTTGATAATGGGAAAGGTAACCTCTTTCTTTCAGGCTCTGATGTAAGTCTTGCATTCTAGAGACATTCTTATTCCATGAAAAAGGCAAACTCTTTACAGACAAAAGCAAAACACATTCTCCAGCTTATTACTTTAGAGACTTCTCAGATGGGGCAGTGTCCACGTAAGCTTATTTCTGGTATTTCAGTCCCTTCACTCTACATTCCTTCCCTCTGTGCACATGCTTGGCCACAGAGTTCCAGCACTACTGCTCCTGTTACCAGAGACCGTCTTAAAAGCATGGAGAATAGCGCAGAGAAGAGTCCCAGAAGACACACATGACAATAATAATTGCCAAACCAGCGAAGCCTACTATGCAGAGGAAGATCTCAGCTGCATGATGCAAACAAACTGAAAAAGGCAAAGGTTTAGCACCCATTTTTTCCTTCCAATCTTTTCAGCTTAGGGCTGCTACAGAATGGTTCTAGTAGAAATGCTATTTACAGGTTTAAAATTATTATCTGTTTTAAGAATGAAAGATTCTATAACTAAGAGTCCTTTAAAAATTACATAATGGAAAAAGTAGTTGCTTGATTTAGGGTTAGCCTTCAGAAAACTCAGGATGTTAATTTCTGCAGTGAATACCCCAATCGGAGTTACAAGAGAACCAGACTTGGGTTTTTTTAGTCAATAAGCATCTCCAGATTGACTTTGTTGTTGTATAGTTTCAAGAGCTACCTCAAATTTTTATTACCAAAAATAGAACGTATTAGAGGTTAACTCATCCTCACAAAGGATTTTCTTTTGTAACCTCTTTGTCTTTTCCTTTTATTGTTAATTTAAAGTGTGGGGTTTTCCTCTTCCAGAAGACTACAACTGTGGAATTCTTACTGTGGTTGCAAGAGACCTTATTGCTCTATCAGATAGCATTACACTCCTAAAAACTGAGCATGAAACAGAAAATGTCTTTTCAAAGACAACATTAAGAGAAACTCTCTCAAGCCTTTTAAAAATCAGCAGTGATGAGTTCAAGTTGTCCAAAAGTTCAGCCCAAAGGCCTGTATGGAGTGAAGACCACAACCTAATCTTGCTCATTGTAAAAAATTCAGTGAGTCTCTTCTGCACCCTAAAGAAGCCAGAAAAAGTTCTACATTGGGGACAGGGTACATGTGTCACACTGTGGCCCAAAGAGGGATGATTCTCTGGAGCAGGCAGTATATAAGCTGGTCCATCTCTAGAATTCACATAATTCCTACAGATACAGACCAAATAACGTCAGGGGTAGCATTTTTGGTGGATGTTCAATCCCGTGTGTCAGACTTTCCTTGAACAAGGCAGTCATGCTGCCTCTTGGCTGTGAAGCTCAAAGAAAGTTATTCCTTCACCACATCGTTTTGTAGTTTACAATCAAGCGCTTTCTTTGGGAGATGGAAACATCTGAGAACCATGTTAGACCACAGAGAAGTTATTTCCTCTCCACTATATCATCATGACTGGACCATCTGAAAAGGCTATTGCCAAGTAGTTGTCATTTCCATCTCAGGAAGCCTTTGAAAAGGCTATTTACACTTTTGTCTTTCTTCAGGATTGGATTACTGTAATTCTTTATTGACTGGCTTGCACAACGGGGCTCTGCACAGTCTCCAGCAGGCACAGCCTGCTGCTCTGTTTTTTGTGAGAAAGGGATGATTTGAACATATTGTGCTGATTGTAAAGCCTTTCCATCAGTTGCAACAAAGTCAATGAATTGATTATAAAATTGTTCTGTTTACTTATGGCACAAATCATGGTCACTGCCTTTTAGCTGGCACGTTTAATTGTAACTAACTAGTTGAATCCTTACAGAAATTCTGTACTATATAGTATAGATCACATTCTTTCTTTTTCCAGAATCACATGAAAGCTGCGTGAAGCAAAATATGGCAGCTACAAGCTCTTAAGACCTACCGCTCTATACCTCCCGGGATGAATGGAGTTTATCTTTTTAAAATTGAAGCTGAAAAAAACCCCCACTTTCTGGCAGCTCATGGTGCAAAAATTGATTTTATGGTGGGCTATTTCACTTGAAGTACTGATTTCTGTGTTTTATTAGACATGTTTTTGATTGCCTTCTATATTCTCTTCGGACTGCAGGATTTTGATTATTTTCTAGCCTCTCTATTGTTTACCAAAATAAATACTCAATTGCGCTTAATATAGCGGGAGCCTCATTCCACCCCTTACAAATCTAAACTATCATTCACATTCACTCTGATAATCCAGCTAATGCTTCATTTACTGCTATAAACTAGGTACTGCTCAACTCAAGTGATTTCCGCCTAATGAATCTGCAGCTAGTATTTGTTGTCCTAGACAGGTTTTTAGCATCTCCCAGCTATCAAATTATCTGGCATTATTATTATTATTCATTCTGTTAAACACAACAAGGCATCGTTTCTCCAGAATTGTAAGGCTAATTAAGAAATGCATATATTACACCTATATATGAGCTGTATTGAGAACATTCATCATAACTAATGATTTACAGCGCTACGTTGGATTAGCAGAGCAGAACTGGGCCTCATCTTCAGCAGACCTGAGCCTGTGATTAGCAGTTAGTCTTTCAAAGTTCACAGGCTTTTTCCAACACTGCTTCCTATTTGCAACTTCTTGTCCCCAGAATGGCAGGCCATTTCTCACAAGGTGCTCCAAAACTTATTTATTTTGGGACTGGTTCCTAGTTTTATGAACAGAAGTCTCCTGCCTGCACGTCTTCTAAATAATTATAGCATGTTTTCAGTGTTTTTCAATACTTGATAAAGCAACAAACAGATGATTCCAGCAAGACATCTACCTCAAAATTTTCCTTCATCCTTAGCCTTTTTTCTTGTTTAGATCGTCAGTTCTCTGTGACAAGGGCCTTTTTGTAAAGTATACCACACTAGTGTGTGTAGCAAGGGAGACTCAGCAAGCCAGGAGGACTCAAAGGGCCTCTTAACACATTTACAGTGAAAATTTCCTGCAGCATAATAGGCTTGGTGCCCACTGACACCCACTAGAAAGTTGACTAGTGACAATTTGTTATTCTAGTCAGACTTGTTCCCAGCCACTCCTGACATTCAGAATTGTAGTAAGAAAGTGTATTTTTATTATACTGAAAACATTCTTTGAAACAGATTCAGAATTGCTGGAGATCTATTGATGTAATTCATCTCAGCTGAAACTAAAGAGCAGTTCGAGGCTGCTTCTTCCTTTCTGTGTTTGCATATTTGACAGTAGCTGTTTCCGTATGCTTTAAAAAGTGATGTCTCTGTCAGTTATTATTTAATTCTCCTCTCAATCACATTAGGCTGAACAAAGACAGGTCAATTACATACTCTTTTTTAAAGACACTTTCATTAAAATCAAGTTTGATCAAGAATCAACATTATTTGAAGTCTTTTCTCCTGTCATCCCTGAGGCACCCAGAGATTTGCACTGAAGTTTCTTAGCCAGAAGCAGTGGAGAGATTCCCTTACCTAATGTTTCTCCGAAGAGGAAGACATGGCTTGTATTTACCACCATAATATAAATATCTAACGCAAAATGTTGTTAAAGAGCAGATTTTTGGTAGGATGGGACTAGCTATTCTGGCTATATTTTGATCACACTGGAAATACATAAAACAACATGGAAAACCATCAAAATAGTCATAGGAAGATTGGCCCGCTTCCGAGGCAAAAGAGCATCTTGCAGAATTTAATCTACTTTCTGACTGGAAATTGTTTTCCTGAAGCTTGTGTAATATTAAAAACCTTTAAATGTTTGTTATATGAAAATGGCTTCCCAGAAGTTGAAAATAGTGCAACAATTACTTGAAAAGAAGAAAGAATATCTATTTAATAAAGAATCCAACCAAATTCAATTAACAGAAGTTTAGTATATATGCTTGCTGCAAGAGTCAACCTCAAGACAGAAACCATGCTGCGAGTGGAGCTGTGAGATTTTGGATCCAGAGTAACAGACAAGATGACAGAAGATCTAGTCCTTTTCATTTAGCTGGTAGTTCATGACCAGACTGCATTACCTTCTACTTACCTACTTTTAGTAAGGATACCAGAATACATTTCCTATAAGCCTGATTTACGTCTTCAGTCTGCTCTCATGCATTTTGGAGAAGTTTTAAAAGAGAGAGGGATCAATGGAGAACTTTAAACAGAAGATCACCTCCTCTGAAGGTGAAGCGCAGAAACTGGGACAGCTTCCAAATGTTTAACAAAATCATCTACTACTACTGGCAGCTCCAGAGATCATTAGAGTCTTAAATGAGAAAGTAAATCAGGAAAACATACACAGGGTATTTGAAAAAAATACTAGCTATTTAGAAAATTAAATACAAGGAGTGTATCAAAATAATATTAAGTGCTGAAGAAATAATTATGCTGTTGTAGCTCTGGCACCTAAAATTATTAGAATAAAATAAGAGAACAGGGAAGACCCTCCCCCTGTGTCAGAGCTCCACTCAGCATGGAAATGGGAAAAGTGAGTGGTGTCACATACCTGGTTACAGTTCCTTACTTCTGAGACAGGTTGCCCTAATTTATTCTGACTCCTTTAGGTTGCTCTAATTTATGCCATCTGTGAATGACTTAAAAGAATCACAGGCCAGAGGAGGATCAGCAAGCAGAAATTGATTTCTGTCCACTCACAACTCTCTCTTCGTCTCTCTCAGCTATTTGCAGATGAAAATCTCTTCATTGGTGCTACTTCACCAGCTCAGAGGGGGTGATAACGTGGAAACTAATCCAGCCTTACATCTAGGAACCTTACTTCTTTCACATAAGGGATATTTTCTATTTTAAATACAACACTTGAAGAGGTTTACATTTACAGGTGTTTCAGTGCAACATGTTCCTTGCTCTGAAGACTGTCAGAGCAATTTAAGGTATTAGTGTAGGTGATGCTTGGAAACAAAGAGATACCTTGCAGAAGGTCAAAGTAAAATAGAGAGATTGCCTGAAGATTCACACAGTAGTGAGTTTCACAGAGCATGATAAAAAAATATAGAGTATGAAATGTAGATATGAATGAAGAAATTTGAATAGTGGAAGGAAACAAGGCTGAAAATACATTATAAAAATCAAGATTCTAGTACCAATGAACTACTACTCATGGAGAAATGGTATATTTTGTTTTCTTTCCAACCTCCTCCAAGCTTACATAGATTTTCAGAATTAAGTATTCACACTCACCCATTGTAGGTCAGTGCTACACAGATATTAAATCTGAAAATCCCACTGAGAACATGACAGACTTTGTCAAAATACGGTCTTGATGCAGTCTACAATAGAGCCCAAACAGAAAACTACAATTTCTGTGAAAGTATGTAATCTTTCCAGCTTTTTGATAAATATTTAGATTAAATATCTTACAAGCAGAAAATCATACTCTGTCTGACCTCTGTCACAAGACACTTTGGGGCACAGAAACTCATCTCATGCACAGCAAATGGCCACTTCTTGTGCACATAAAAGATGTTCATACCCTGTTCTCATATGTATCCACAAATGGAAAAGAACATGTGTATAGGCAGAGGTGACAGTGGTTTACAATACAAACAGATGCTTGTGAATACTGCCTGTGCAAAAATCAACAAGCTTAAGGGTTTCAAGAACAATGCATTTGCAGAGTAGCTTTTCTTATTTTAACATGCCTAGCAGTAAACAGTGACTTACATTAATGGATAAATCATATCTATTTGTAGTATGAAGTCCGCAGGACTCCTGTCAATCACTAGCAGTATAGAAATATTCATAGGCTAATCATGGCTAAGCTAATTTTGGCTCTTTCAGAGCCAAATTATGGTGTTTTGTGCCAAACCTTATTATAAGTTAATTGCAATCCTAGTGCATAGTCAGGAATTCGAGAAGCAATACAGAAAGGTGTTGCTGCACCTGGACACCATTCAGACTTATGCTATTCAGTTTTTCATCTTAAATAGAGAAAACAAAGCACATCAGGCATAATGCCATTAAAATTGATATCCAAGCTATCCAAGAGATTATTGCAGAATGTTTTGACAAATTAAACATTAAAAGTCTCCATTTGCAACTCAGCTGCTTTAGAAATAAAGACTGAAGGATAGTTTGTTGTTCAATTCCCAACTGGCCTCCCAAGACCTAAAAGCAGACTGGCGTTGTTACATAACTTTAAGCTAATTACTCTGTGTTCTGTATGTGAAAAACAGTAATGGCAGCCCTATTTAGACTAAGCTCTTTCTTTTGACATATGTTTATTGGAAGCTGCTGAAGTGCAAAGCTAGTTTGGGTCCTCAGCAAATTTGTTTTTAATCCTTTCACCTACTTCTCCACGTGCATATATAGCTTCACATTAGCAAGCCTCACAGCCACCTTCTTCCATTACTGTTCTCCAGGTAAGTCATGAAGCAAACGTGGTTAAGACTTTTAGATGAGCCTGTGTCAGAGCTCCACTCTACTAGCCCTTCCTGTAGGAGAGATGTCTGGTGTTCCCTTTGAAAATCATATATCATGAACCTAGATGGATTTTTTTCATTATTTACACTTTTCTTCTGTTACTTGTCCAACAGGAGCTCAAATAAGCCCCAGTCCATTTTTATTACAGTTCAAAAACACTCATTCATCATCACTTTGACAGCACTGGGATGTACTCCATTGCTTGAAACACTGAACACACCTGACGGGTCCACTTACTGTCAACAACCAATATGGAACTGCTCAAACACACGGAAAAGGAGGAAGTAATCTCCTACCAGATCTTCACTGCATCAATGTGACACTCACTTCAGTGAGAAGTTACCAGCTAGTGTGGTGGGATGTTAAATTCAAAGAGTAGGGGAAAAATCCTTGCTAACTTGCCAGAAGTATCTAGAAAAAAGGACACCAAAGCGAACATGGAAGCTTGCTTCCATCATAGTATATAAACCTAGAAGTGGTATGCACACAGCCTTTTCCTCAAATCTACCCTCCATTCCGATTTTTTTCTTAACAGTATACTAAAAAAGCCATTAACCACACAGACATTCCAGGCTAAAAAAAAAAAAATGTTGGGGAGAAAAAAAAATAAAACTGAAGCAAGGCAAACTTGCAAGGATTCCAATAATTTGACTCTCTTTTCACCCCAAACTGTACACCCACCTCCCCAAATAAAATTTTTTTTAAAAAAAAGTATATTGAATGCAAGCCCTCAACCATAGAATCATAGAATAGAATCATAGAATTGTCTAGGTTGGAAGAGACCCTTGGGATCATCGAGTCCAACCATCTACCCTACTCTACAAAGTTCTGCCCTACACCATATCCCCCAACACCACATCTAAACGTCTCTTAAACACATCCAGGGATGGTGACTCAACCACCTCCCTGGGCAGTCTATTCCAATGCCCAACCACCCTTTCTGTGAAAAATTCTTTCCTAATGTTCAGTCTAAACCTACCCTGTTGGAGCTTGAAGCCATTCCCTCTTGTTCTGTCATTAATTACCTGTGAGAAGAGACCAGCACCAACCTCTCTACAGTGTCCTTTCAAATAGTTGTAGAGTGTGATGAGGTCTCCCCTCAGCCTTCTCTTCCTCAAACTAAACAGTCCCAGCTCCTTCAACCGCTCTTCATATGATTTGTCTGCTAGGCCCTTCACCAGTTTCGTTGCCCTCCTCTGCACTCGCTCCAGCACCTCGATATCTCTCTTGTATTGCGGTGCCCAAAACTGGACACAATACTCGAGGTGTGGCCTCACCAGTGCTGAGTACAGGGGCACAATCACCTCCCTACTTCTGCTGGCCACGCTATTTCTAATACAAGCCAGGATGCCGTTGGCTTTCTTGGCCACCTGGGCACACTGCCGGCTCATATTCAGCCGCTTGTCAATTAGAACCCCCAGGTCTCTTTCTGCCAGGCAGCTTTCCAGCCACACCTCCCCAAGCCTGTAGCGCTGCATGGGGTTATTGTGGCCCAAGTGCAGAACCTGGCACTTGCCCTTGTTGAAACTCATACCATTGATGTTGGCCCAGTGATCCAATCTATCTAAGTCTCTCTGTAGAGCTTCCCTGTCCTCCTGGGAATCAACACTCCTGCTTAACTTGGTGTCATCCGCAAACTTGCTGATGATACACCCTATGTCCTTATCAAGATCATCAATAAAGACGTTGAACAGAAATGGTCCCAACACTGAGCCCTGAGGCACACCACTTGTGACCGGCCGCCAGCTGGATTTAAATCCATTGAGCACCACTCTTTGGGACCTTCCAGTCAGCCAGTGCTTGATCCAGCGGATCGTATGCTCATTCAGGCCGTGCGAAGCCAGTTTTTCCACAAGAATTGTATGGGGGACAGTATCGAATGCAATACACTCAGCCCTGTTCTGGATCCAGCATGCCTACTACTACGTATCTCCCTGTTTCCTCACCAACGATCTTCTATAACAGCTTGGTGCTTCTTTTGACAGGAGGAAACAAAGTTGACCTATTTTTGACAGTTTTTAATGAGATGAGGCTAAAAAAAGTTACGAGGAAGTCTTGCTGAAAAGGATTCCTCTAAGTAGACATAAAAGTTCTAGCAATTGTTCCTCCAGTGGCCAAGAGGTTTGATCAATGCAAGTTGAAACGTGTTTAAAAGAGCAGGTAGAAGAGTAGATATCAAACTCATCTGTGTTAAATTCTTTGCCCAGACTTACATTTCTTATTATTGCTACAAATCGGAACAGTGAGCAAATCAAAGTTGTCCCCATAATACCAAAAAGCCAGAGAAGGCGTTCAACTAAGTAAAATACAGTATCCTGATCACAGCACAAGCTCTTATTTCTAGCTGATTTTGGACCAACTGGAGTACTCGCTCTTTCCAGTTGTCTGAAGAGAACAACTAGCCAGCTTATCCCAAAAATCCTTCCCCCTAATCAGTCAAAAAGGCCACGTAGAAAAAAGCAGATTCTAAACAAAGAGAAAAAAAAACGAAAACCACCAAACCCCCCCCACACACATACAGAAAGAAGCCTCCCATGTGTCCTGTAATTGATCCAATATATTGAAAGAAACATCATCTGGTAGCTGGCCACTCTACTGTGCACACTGATAAATGACACTATTTGTTAGCAGGATCCATACTGCTTCAAGTGCTGATGCAATTTTGAATGATGTAGTTTCACACTAACTTCTACAACTATCTGTTAAATTAACAGCAAGCCTTTTACTTTACAAAAGTTTTTGGCCGCTTGGTCTAAAAGCAACTCTGGTCTAACTACTCCTTCCATGCTTGGGTCTAAATCAAATACTGGTAAGTTTGTCTTAACAAGATCTAAACATAAATCTAAGCAAACTCTTAAGCATGCAGATTCCTCTACAGCAATATTCTGATCTTTAAACTTAAAGACTGTCATTAACTTGACACCCTAAGAAATGTATTATTAGCCTCCTGAAATGTCAAACTTACTATTAAAGCTAAAATTGAGGTCAGTTGGTTTTTGACTGCCTGACTTTTGACAAACTGATCCTAATAATTTTCTTGACTTTACTGGAATAAGTTCCATAACACAGCAAGAATAGCTTTGTTTTTTAATTTTACCACAAATACATTAACCTCCAGAAAAACTCTTCTGACATAAACATCATTGCAAGAGCCATAAAAAATACAGACAGAAAGAAAAGCAAATTTAAGGATGTTAATGGTGAATAAAAATAAAACAGAAGATAATTTCTTCACTGGCCCCAAGGTCTCATTGGCTTTTTGTGACTTCAAGGAGCAGAAAGAAAAATCAGGAACAGCCAGGATCAAACTGAAGTATTTGGCAGTTTTATTTAAGAAAAGAAAGTATTAAGCCACTTAAAGGTTAACTGATATGCATGAGTTATCATATACTCCTTGTCTTCAAGGTTATAGACTGTTTAGCAGAACTCTGCCAAACGGCAGTTATCTGAAGGGAGCTAGAAATCATCTCTGTTGATGACAGACCTCTGAGCAGATGGTAAGTAAATCAAGGTCCTGATGTGAAATGTTAAAGCTTTTATGCTGGAAGACACTGTTAAAGCATTATCCAGGTTAAATCAGATTCCATGAAATACCAGTTTACTAGTAGGCAGGCGTGAAGTCTTCCACTGAGGAATTCTACAAGTTTGGTGTCTTGGTTTGTTCGGGGTTTTTTTGTTTGTTTTTTAAAGACACCCTAACAGATTATTTATAATTTGGGGGGGGTGTGTCCCTTTTGAGTAGTCATTGCAGCAGTTCTATCAAAAGGGCAGGGGACAGAAGGACCATTTGTTTATTTGTCATTCAAATAATTTCTGTTGTTGTTTAATTAGGCTAGTAGCATATAAGAAAGGCAGCTTTCGTAAACATCACTGAAAACAGAATTGGGCAACATAATGGGTTTTTTCTAAAATTTCTACTTAGATATGCCCTTTCCAAACATGTTTTAGAGCCTGAACATTTGGAAAGGATCTAGTATATCAGAAACAAAGTAAACACCTACTTTTGTTTTAAAAACTACAGTTGCCAAAGGGCATCTGCTAGACCTGCACGGGAAGACTAGGAAAAGCTCTGTAAGTAATTTTGTGTAACTACAGATGGGGTGCACCAATTGCATTGAAGCAAAGGGAGCAATAAAGCTCCTTTGACTTGCAATGCTTCAAATCAGCTTGACTACCGAAGTTAAAGATAAAGCACCAAAAGCTAGCATCTTCACAGGAAGGAATAACATTTATTAGTTTGATGATTTGGACCACTAAAATGTATGAATTGTTAACCTACATCAAATAGAGATTATGACGTAGATAACTTTGCTAATGGCTCTATCATGTTCCATGGCTGATCCAAGCTACTCATGTTGCAGAAAATTGCCTTGAAAATCATGTTGAATTGATCTATAACACCTGATTCAAGTTTATGGAGCTATATACTCTGCTAAATTCAGTCAAAACGCTCTCAACAGCAGCCATGACATTGTTTCTCCAAACCCTAAAGGTCCCATGGGAGTATTACAGGGAGGTGCTCAGAAGAAAAAAGTCATGAATCATTCAGAGAACCTATCCAGAAGACTTTGATTTAATCAATTACAGAAAGTCACAAGCTACTAGAAGACCATTCTTCCACTGGAAAACACATAAATACGTGTTTTTTTTCTTAAAATTTTTCTTTAGACCCCTACACTGAACTTGCAACCCAATTATTTATTTGACAGCTATAGAAACAGCCCTTGTATACTCTTTTCAGTGGCCTGAAAACCTTCATGTGAATAGAGATTGCACTATTGCTGCTTTCTTATGTAGCGATAAGCACTGGTCTAGCCATGTATTTTAAATTTTCATCCTGTCAGTAGCAGGCCTCTACCTTCTTTCCCCAACCCCCATCTTGCACATGAAGATCCATAATCCCTGTGCTAATGCTTCCATTGTCCTTTAACTTCTGGAGTCATTTCCAGCTTATGCTCCAAGGAATGGGGGGGAGGGAGAAAGAAAAGTACATTTTTGACAAAGACCNCCCCCCCCCCCCCCAACCCTTTAGTCTTTTCATTCACTCTCCAAATGCATTGAGATTAATAATGCCTCTGGGCCACTGTATGCAAACCTCCACTGTGCATGCAGAGAAAAGATTATAATTGAATACCCTATTATGATGGGCAAGGAAAAAGAAAAGCAGACAGACAGACAGGGCTCAAAGGCTGAATTGGCCTGGTTTGGCTTTCAGCCCACAGCACCTACAATTATCCTGCAATGATTTTTATTTATCTATTTAGTGTTCCCACTAGGCAGAGAGAGAATCTAGTATTAATTTAGTGCTCGTGGTTACACAGAGAGCTTTAAATTGAAAAAAAGTTATTCAAATGGATAATGAAATGTGGCTGAAGCCCTGATGTCCTGCTTTGAATGAAAATAGTACAAACCATAGCCCTCTGCAAATGTTCTACAGTCTGATCATTTATGCAAGAATTTGCCTAAATTACATTTTATAGAACAGCCTTACCAATGTAGCAGTGTTAGACCTTTATGCAGATAAGCAGGTAGCTGTTGCCAAGCATCCCAGAACCTCACAGCAAAACAAGAAGTGAAGGACAGGAGCAGAAGAGAAAAAGGAGCTCTGACTGAAGAGCTTGCCTAGGATATATACAAAGGAAAGCATGAAGACCGAAAACCAGGATGGCACCTCCACAGCTATTCGTGTATAGCATCTAGATGAAGTCATCTAGTTTGGTCCTAAGCATCTCACCTATTTATGGCAAAACACCCTCTTTCAAATCAGTACAGGGTATTGCTAGCAGCTATTTTGTTAGATGAAGACCTTGCTAGTACCAGCATCTGACTAATGACCCTGAGCAGCACAGGTAATAGGAGCAAGAAAATGAAATACCAAATCAAATTTGCATCTTTAGACCATTGTAAATTCAGATGAGCTTCACAGAAGTGCCTGCTTGAATTAAGCTGGTGCACTCTTCAGATGTTTGAAGCTGCATTTCATGATAGCAAATTGTAGCATAAAGAAAATAGTTGCTTTCTTAGGTGTAAGTAATTTCATAAAAGCTTTCCAGAAAATATGAATATAAGAATTCATATTAAAAAAAAGTATGTGAACAAATTCAGAGAGGTAGCAGAAAGCTGAGCGTACAGTCAAGAATGTGCAAGTGTTAGTCAGGACAATTCAGAACCGTTGCTCCAACAAACACAAGAACAATTCTCATCTATGATTTGAAGTTTAAAATATATTCAATAAATCTAAGGATCAAGCTTAACTTCCATGGAACAATAATGCTGCATTCCAGAAAATAATCAAAATTGATTATCTTAACTGTATTGTCACTGCTTTTTTGAAGATATACTAACCGCCACAATTGCTCCATTACTCACCGCAGCGCATAAAATGTCTAAGGCTTTGGAAAGCAAATAACAGAAAAATATGGATTAAACTGATAAAAATGATAATTCCAGACATGATTAGATTCACTGTGTTGTGTAGCCTGCACAGCAGGTGGGGGATCCTTCAGAAGAATTAGGGAAAGGTTTAGAGAAAGCAGATTAATGGGGAAAAGATTAAATGTGCTCTAAAAGCAGGACAAAACATATTTTTAAAATGACAATTCTAACGCGGTGTTTAGGGATGCTCTGGAATGGAAAGTACACATACTCCATTTAAATACCAGATGCACAAATGTCTCCTACTTACAATTATGCAGTGCATTGTATGACTTTAAATCATAAGCTGAATAAGCATTCGACATTAAGTGGTGCTAGTGACAAATATTAATCAAAATATAGCCAATAGTTTCTAGCACACAGCAGTCAAGCACTATTTTCCCCTTCTCCGCATGCAACTTTTTACAAAACTGATCCTACGGATGAAGGCCTACCAATCTATTTTTATATCCAGAAATATATTACAGTTGAAAACAAAACACAGTAATAGCAATTTCTAGAGCCTTGAATAACACACATTGATGTCACTGCCCTCTCTCCAATGTTGGGGGCTTTCTATCTTAGGAAGAAAACACCGTGCATTTAACTGGCTAAGAACAAAAATCATAGTGGAAAGGGCCCACTTCTATAGCCTAAGAGGAGAAATACTGTTTAGCTGCTGAACATAGGTTGCAGTTTTATCTGCTGGCACCAAAAGAGGAGACAGCTGCTAATGCAAGACCTAATGTAACTTATAAAAGCATTAGCAGCAGCAAAGCAAATATTTTAGATTGTTGTTACCCAAAATTTCCCACTCCTTTACATAACAAAAGGTAATAGCAGTACATTTTTACATCCAAAACAGCAGAAGTTACAGTGCCTCCAATGTCCATGGGAATCTTAATGGCTCCCTCCTTGCTTTTTTGAAATTTAAGGGGTTTTTGTAACTGTTGAGAACCTCCTTGGTAACCTTGTCCAGCTTTGCAGCCACCATGACTGTATGTTTACAGATTACTCCTTAACTATTTAATGCAATCACAAATAGTAGGAGGCTCACAACAAAAGTCAAATGGAGTTTGCCACACTGGGAAACAGATTTTGATTTCCAAAGTTATGACAGAAACACCCACATCTAACATCATCTCACAGGAACAACATTCCCTTTTCCTCAGAATCATCTAGTAGATGTCTATCACCCAAGGCTGATTACCCAGAAAACGCAAAAAAGGCAGCCTGAAGTAGAGGTATTGTAGCTGGTTGCTTCTACTCTACAAGTGAACTGCCGGCAGGAGCTTTTGGGGCAAGCCAACCAGGCTGGCCTGAGCAAAGCAGCTAGCATTGCACTAGCAGAAGGAAAAGACTTCTGGCTTTTCCCACACTTAAACTCAAGCACCGTTTGAGTCAGCCAAGTCTCACTCAAGTCTTAGCATGCCAGCCTGTCTATTTTGTTGTCTGTGGTAGGTGAACCACTTTTAATCTGCTTTCTTCCTACTAATTTGTATTATGTGCTGCTTAGCATCATTTTACCTGTGTCCATGATGCTTCTCAAACCTGTCCCTGGTTTTTAACTCTAGAAGTGCAACATCACTCAGAAATCCAAAGTCTTACAAAATAAACGCCACAGCACTAAGATTTGCATATCACTCTCAAAGTGAGCACATGGTCTTGCAGTCTTTGTCCGTTTTTCATTCACCCCAATCTCTTTTGTTCTTTTGTATCCATTCGTTATGTTATGTCTGTCTGTATGCTATAAGCTCCTCCAGGCAAGCATGTCTTCTGTATGTTCTGCAAAGTGCTTTTTCGGGCAGTAAAGCAGAAAGGATGTTGCTCGGTTTCCCCATTTGTAGAAGCAGCACACTAACACAGTATTCAGCTACCTCACAAGACAGCTTGCAAGTTAAATTTGTTAATGATTGTGAGGCATGTGGAGATCCTTTTATGGAAAGCGCTACGGAATTATGAAGTATTGTCATAGGTCAAAAGTGAGGCTTACAGCTTCATGTCCCATTCTAAGGACAGACTAGTGTCTTTCCAAAATTAAAGAGGGGTTTAACTACAGAGTAAAAGCATTCTTTATATAGCTTGGGCATGTTAGTTTGGAAGTATGTAAAGGGAATGCTTACTGAGTACCCTGGGATCATCTAGAGAAAAAAGAAAATAAAGCGTTTCCTCTTTTTCCTCATTTAACATTAGGGCATCTGAAAAAGTGCCTTACAGGATGTCATTAAACTCAAACCAGGTTTCTTATCTAGCAATGTTTCAAAAAAAAGATACCTATAATTTTATAGCTTCTGTCCAAAATAAAACCCATCTAACTACATACTACATTAGACACGCAGAATGGAATGTTATTGTTACAGTCCAAGAGATTTCAGCCAGGCACTATGATTTTATATTTTTTTTTCCATAATTAAATTTGAAAGCGCTCAACATGCCATTTCCTTAAATTTTTCATAAGAGCATAAAAAGTGTTTGGCATAGATTCAGCCTTGTTTTAAGCTTCTTATAGTCAGTCCTCCCTTATGGTGACTATTGTATGACCAAACATCAGTTTATAGGGGTTCTCCCCCTCAACTTGGGTTTTTATTTTATTACTGGGGCATATTCTGAAATTCTAAATAAGAAGTTCTCTTCAGTCTTAAATACTGGATACTCTCTATACTCATAATAGCAAAGGACATTTAGAATCAGCAGTACTGCCAGAACGCTCTTACTAAATTGTGCTCCTCAAGCCTCTGCTAATCCCACAAAGCTGTATCACACTCTAAACTACGATCCACCCCCCCCCTCCCCCCAAAAAATGAAGCATTCCCGACGGTACTCTCCACTGCTACACCAAGATGCATCCTCCTTCCCTTTACTCCCCCATTCAAGGAGGCAGCCAAGCAAAGCTTTTGTACAAGGCACTACAATATGACATACACGTTAAACACATAAGGGTAACTCCAGGGCAGAAGGAATGAGGAGAAAAGGTGCACGCGACAGTGAATTTGCTAGGCTTTCTACCATTAAACTACAGTGTGAACAAGTTGTCATTCTCCTCCACCCAGTGGGTAATGGAATAATTTTTAGCATTTGCAATACTTAGAATTACACACTGCTGAAAAGCAAAACCAGAATACACACACTATATAAAACAATAGTTAGAAAAAGTATTTACACCTCCTTTTTTCCAGTTTGTTGCCTTATTTCCATACCCTGCTCTTTTATATATTGCATATAACAGCTGTACTCACCATACACAAGTCCTCAGCATTCCAGAAGAAATCTGCTCACGGAAGTGGGACATGTTGGTCTACAGTGAGAATTTCCATCTTTAGCAAGACTCTTGCCACAGAGAAAATCCCCTCTTGCACTTGCACAGTTGACTTCAGGTAAGATTTAACCTGCAGCAGTGGGGGGAAAAAAAAAACAAACCCCAGTGTATTTACTGTAAAATATAGTTTGTAGGAATGCAAGTAGCTTAAGAGAGCTGGAAGGAAGACAACTCATTTGAAGCCCATCACTGATGTTGACAGGCCAGGTGACAGCTGGTGTCACCACCACGTGTGTATACAACTCTCCCTTTGTCTTCGTTACACACTGCCATTTTCCTGGGACAACTGTCATATCGTCATAAGGCTATTAAACAGGACCTTACTGAAACCACAGAAAAGCCACAATAAAATATGAAAAGCCACGTAACTCTGAGCAAGCAGTACATGTCATGAAGCCACTCACCCTCTACAGTTACATAAATTAAAGTACTACTTTGCAAGGTGATGATGGACAGGGACATCACGGAAATAATCCAGCTGCCACTTAAGAGTCAAAATACCAGAAGAGAAGCGTGTTAAGTGAAGGAAGCCACTAACCAGTCCTGTCAGGGAGTTGAGGGGCTCAGCTAAGGGATGTTTTTTGAGCTGTTCCCTCAGCCCAGGAGCAGTCAAACCCCGGCACCGGCGGGGGTTCACCGCCTCACAGCGGGCAGAGGAAAGGCCCCCGCCGGCACCTCTCCTCACGGAGCGGGGGGCCGGGCAGCCCCGGGGCCGCCGCGCCTTTCTCGGGCAGACGTGAACTTGTTCGCACTTGACCCCGGCGGACCGCTGTAATGCTCGGTGACTGAATTGATACCGGTTTATGAGGTGACCCGAGCCGCCAGCCCGGCCGCGACGAAGGGCTCGGCTGCCCGGGCGGGTCCCGCCCTCCGCCGGGAGGCGGGAAGCGGCCAGGCACGCGGCAGCGCAGCGCGGGCCGGCGGCGCTGAGGCGGCGGGGACGGGGCGGCCGCGCCCCAGGGGACGCCCGGGCTGTGCCGGGAGGGCTCCGCGCACCCCGAGCACCCGCGGGGAGCGACCCCGCCGGGGTCCCCGCGCTGCGAGGGGCCGCGCCAGGCTGGTTCAGAGGACTAGAAATCCAGTATTTCATTCCCTGACAATTTACTGCCAGGGCTTTGAAGAACTACTCCCTTTAGCTGGCACCTCATTTTTGTATTTGTTCTGCAAAGTACTTGGTCATTAATCACCAATTCCTTGGGAAAATAAGCGGAATTCAGTGATTTGCACACCTCCACACCATCGGGGATCACAGGCTGGACGTGCTCCAGCGTGGCTTCTCTCCACGGGTGAGGGTGGCCATATTGCCCTTCCACAGCCATTTCTCCCTGCCGCACCGTGGCATTTCGCAGCGGCAGCCGTGCATCCGCAGAGCTGCCCGTGAAGTACAGTGGGGAACAGTCACAGCTTTTACTACAGCTTGATAAAAGGCAGTGGAATGAGCCTGAGAGGTATTTCCCGCACGTTCTAGATGGAGAGAGGATAGGCTCTCTTCATACAGCTTTAGGTTAATGAAACCTACACGCCTCGCTTTCTAATGACTAAAGCAACAGTAAAGAATCACCTCGAACATCAGTGAACACCTCTCATGTGGTTCAATTTATGACACTGGAACACAGGACAATAAAAATAAACATTTAAATGTGATTAGTACTTTAAAAAAAGTGTTTCCCTACCTGAAGGTTCCCCACAGTTCCCAAGAAAGAGCAATGGATAACACCCACCCCTCTCAATCAACACACTCCCAAGTATTTCTGTACATTTTTTTCAGCACTGAGTGATTTCCATTAAGACCCAGTTTTGGGAGTTTAAAAAAAAACAACAAAACTGCATTTGAACTTGCTGACAAAATAGGCATATAACCAAGTGTAGTAAGATTATTTTTCACTTTTCTTCCTTTGAGAAGGATACAGAAGTTTTACTCCAGAAACAGCCTGAATACTCTGTCTTCTCCATGCTAGCTACAGAGTGGCCCAGTCAGTTGTTGGCACCCAGCCTGAGAACGCAGGCATACGGTATGTCACAGCATCCATATAAAAGCTCCAGGACACTACCTCTCCCTTCTTCAGTTTCAAGAGTTTTCTTCCATGCCGTCCTCTAATTGACATACTTTCAAACTTGGTGAAGACTCTGTTCCCCATCGTATTTCCCCAGAAGACTGTGCAGTGTGAAGAGTTCGGACATGGTTCTTTGCTGCATTGTATAATTGAGTTGCTTCATATTCCAACAAGCTTTTGTGCTATTTTAGAGCTGTCTTGAAGAAGACCATGCAACTAGTCTCAACTGCAATAGTATGAAACATCTGGGAGTAGGATTATTTCTGTCATGTGCTGCCAAAATAATATTTTGCTTATGGAATTAAAATTTTAGGGATTTTCCCAAATCCATATAATGTTCTTGAGTGCTTAAATTTGCATTATGACATTTACATTAGCATATACACGTGTAAAAGACCATCTTGCCAGCCAACTCCGATTGGTTATTCAAAAGCTCAACTCCACCTAAAGCTAGGATTAATGTATGCTCCTGAAACAGACTTCAGTTACACTAACAGATTTTCTTCAGCTAAGTGCCTTTTCCCATCTGCTTTTACAATTACATCTGCAAGTGTCTTCAGTGATCACCTTGCCGTAATTATGGATGCCTTCCCAACTCCCTAGACAGGGACTGATTCCCTGTTTTTTTAGTTTTGCTGTTTCTGTATACTTTGAAGTTTCAGCTGCTTAGTAGATATGACCACAGCAAAATGCTGAATGTCATGCAGTCAAGGAATCACTACTTGTCCTAAACTCTTTTCAAATACGAATGCTTGCTGAAAAAACAAACCAGCTTCTAAACACTTTGCCCATATATCCAAGCTAATGCAGTACACGGGTAAAGTAACTCTGTGTTTTTAATCGCAATGTTTATTTTCACTCTTTCAGCAAAAATAAGCTCTCCTGGTAAAAGGAACATTTTGCTGTATTGTTTCTAGATGTTAGAGCGGGCAGACCAGCAGGCCAGCGCTCCCACTTAGCTACAACCCCAGATGAGAACTGAAAAAATTTATCCTTAATTCTTACAGTTAGAGATAATCAAGAAAATACTAATTGTATGAGAACCATTCAATACAACTTTCTCGAATTCGTTGACAGTCAAAACAATAGTCGTACAGAATGTGAACTACCCATGCATTTCAGTTGAATTGGAAGTTGAGACTATATTGTTTGCTCCTTCAGTGTTGAAAGCAGAAACAGCATGCTCATACCCAGCTTCCAAATTATTTCCCACACCACTCCCAACACCGATAGTTCCCAAATGCCCTTTACTCAGCTGCCAGAATTTCTCACTTCCCTGTGACAACCTCTACTGTGCTACTATATACATTAACACAAATCTGTCACATCAGAAATGAGAAAGGGAGGGCAGCGTAAAATAAACTCAGTTTACTATCCAAATATCTGACAGAGGACATATCATAACCGCATCAGTAAATTTCAGACTTCATGAAAACTCTTGCTGATTATACTAGGAAAGGTGCCACAGAATACCAAGTCAGTACCAAAAAAACCCCAACTTGTCAGCGCAACGTCACCTCACCAAGTCTGAGCTGTACCAATCGCCATAGACTACAGGCATTTACGCGCTTCCTATTTCTTAGAACAGGTTCGTATGCGTTTGGCTTTTGTCACCGAGGCAGACACTCTTGAATAATTGCATTGGAAAGTAACTGCCCTGCAATAATCTCAAAGAAATGAGGCTTCAAAGGCCTGTTGCTTGCACAGGCGTCCACGCTGCAGAGCTGGAAGCAGGTAGTGCTGCCAGGCTCAGAGCTGCCTACCCACTGCAGCCCCGCTCCCGCCATCCGAGTGAGCCACTGGCTCTGTCTGGATCACAGACCTGAAGGCTGCTGTTCCACACCAGTGCAGGGACACGCTCTTCATCCCAGAGTTTACCTGCCTAACCTTTCTCACATTTAACCTAAGAATTTTTTTCTACCTTCTACCTTCACGGTAAGAATAAAATCAACAGCTTCACCGGCCAGGAGAAAATTGGCAGACTGATAACTGCAAGGATAAAACAATAAACAAAAACTCTCTCATTTCCCACTTAAGTATTGCAGTAATTATTTGATTGTTCTGTTTGAGCAAATTAAAGGGGCTGCCCAGAAACATCCATCAGAGCCTTGTAAATGCCTGTTATGCCTCTTTACACAACCCCAGAAGGGAGCATGGGCCTGGCAGATCCCTGGCAGATCCCTGGCAGATCCCTGGCAGATCCCTGGCAGATCCCTGGCAAGGCTGATGGTCAAAGTTAACTGACTTGCAGGAAGCTAGCAGGACTCAAGGTTCCTGATTAAATCCTCTTGGCGAGCCATAAAACTCAACCAGATTTTTCTTTCAAGTCAAAGGGTCCCTCTACAGAAATGTTTTCCCCAGAAATATACTTGTTTGTGTCTATAGCAGAGCCCTCATTCAGCACAAGACATCTTTTCTAGTCAATTCCCCATAGCCTTACTTCCTTAAGATCTGTTTAAAGAGCATGACCATAATTTCCTGAAGCAATATTAAATGAGATCATAACATTCACACACCAAATAGAATTTCTCTTCTTACACTCACCTCCTATTATAACCCAATCTATATGACCCTGTTAGTAATTTTATTATACATTACCCAGTGCTCCCACATATTTTATGCTCTATACTTAGTTTTAACACCCTATGCACATACAGTTCACAAAATGGAGTCATTTATTTTTAAATGCCAAAACCATGCAGCTAACAAGCCTTTAAATTACCAAAGCTGTTACAAAGGTCATATTTGCTTTTGTTTCCTTAAAATTATGTATGACATATATATTTTGGTGGCTTTTGTTCCTGATCATTCACATTTGACATGGGAAGTATATGACCTTTTAACTCTTATTAATAGTTTATGCTACATCATATGTACATTCTCCATCCTCCTTCTCTCTTACCTAAACTGAGTGGACTTTGCCATCTATTCATAGGCCTTTAAAAGGCTCCAGACCTCACATGCAATATACTGTGTTCTTTCATGAATTATTCAGTGCCAGCGTTCTTCCATCATCCATCTCTGGCTGGCTCTATTTCTTCCATCCTATTGAGGTCTTGACTTATGAGCAGAATCTCCTGTTACTCTTTCTCAATTGTCACACTTTATTACAATTAATATTAATTATGTGGATTCTCATCCAACATGTAGCTTTCTGGGCATAAAAGATTGTCATGTTGTAATGTTCAGGTTTTTTTCTTTGCAAACTTCTATGTAATAAAGCATTCTCCTGTCAGGAGCTGTCAGCACCACATATATCTACTTGATAATAACCGTACAGTAATAGAGTTAGCTAAAGAAGTTGCGCGCAAGCCGACATGAATTCCCATAGAGAAGCCAATCTTGTAGCTTATCCATGATTTCCTATGGCTGACATGCAGTTAAACACAAAGTGTTGCAAACAGCCTGCTTGATGAAATGAATAACCTGTTACAGCCTTGAAAGAAATGCTGGCCTAGGATGTTAAACTTCCATTGGAGGCTTAGGTATAAGTAGTAGATTCTGACAAATACTGTTCACACGCATGTTTGCAGAATGAGAGCGTCGCATGAATATTAATGAAAACACATTCTCGTAAGCATTCGCAATCCACACAGTAAGCGTAGGAGTCTCTGACCCTTCAAGTGCCTTGTCCATGTTAGAGACAAATCTGATGCGATTTTAAGCTAAGGTATTTCGTCCCATGGTTGAAAAAGCAGGAGCGCTATTTTAGCTATACAGGTCAAAATCCACAGCAGACCTAACAATAGATATAGGAAGAAGTGGAGAAAAACTACAGTGGTTAGAAGACAAGCAACAATCAGATATTCTGCACATTCTCATGTAATATCATTGACTTCAAAGGTGGCCATCAGTTAGGGATTACAAGCAGATTAACAATAAAACATCGGATTAAGCCTGATTAAAGGGTTACACTTGAACTGAAAAGAATACAGGGAAAAAAGCAATCTAGAATCTGTTGGTCCATGTGGAGTAATGGCAGATACGAATAAAAGCCACCATACATGTACTGCAAGGAGAAGGTTGCCAGGTCAGGAAGCTGACACACAGTGGTGCAGCGTGCTGATATGAAATGGAGAGGGTTAAAGCTCAAAAATACATCATGCTGCACGGGACACATTCAGAGGAGTTGAGGGTACCAACAAAGAGGGACTAAAACATGAAGATTCAACTTGGCATGCAGCTGTGATTTAGAAACAAAGTATGATTAAGATAGTTCAAGCTGGACACGCGGTGAGTGTAACTAGGGAAGAACAAGCACTGCTGCCCTGTCGGGTAAGTACAAAGTAATCTTTTCCCCTCAGGTACAACCCAAAATTAAATGTGAGAAATCAGAGAGCATCACGGCCCAATGATGCCTATTGGCATAGTGCTGGCAAGCAGCCAAGAAGAAAAATAAAATCTGTGTTCTTGCAAACTATTTCTAACTACTAGAATGAAGCATTTATTCCTTGCTGCAGCAGTATTTGCAGTAAAAGGAGTAATACAGCTAGAGAGCACTAGTCCAAAAGCATACTACTGAGCACATGTAGTTATCAGGACAAATGCAGATCAAGTATAGATGTGCTGGGTTTTACCAGCTGAGCTAAACATGCAGTACCCTAAGGGGAAAAAGTAAAGCTGAGCACATGATATTGACAGTCTGTTGCAGTTGTCATCCTGCCAGCCAAAAGGAGCCACCGGATACACAGCAACGATTCTGCTTTCCAACATAACTAACATGGAAGGCCACAGAATATCAGTGGTCTGTGACAAATGCTCAGTTATCCCGTCAGGCGTTTGTATCAGCAGCACCTTCTCTGCTCAAAGGTCAGCACATGTTGGTTTTGCTGCTTTGGAATTGTCTGTACTTCTGATTATCTTTTTTCCTCTCGCTAATAATACCTTTAAATTGTATGCTGTTGTTTATGTCGCCTGTTTACCTCAGAGGCACAAATATTTTGAGAATTGGGGGGAAAAAAGATACCTAATACAGAAAAGAAAGTATTAGAGGGTACAGAAAAAGACAACAAATTGAGTACTGGACTAGTTACAACTTGACTGCCAATGGCTACGTTGTAAGATCAGCCAAGAACAGCATTTTTCCTAAATGGGATCAGAAAAATACTGGCGCTTTTTTTTTGTCTGAATGAGCTGTGCATAAAGTCCCATTTGGATAATAGAACTGTTCATCTTAACTTAAAAACTGCTCCAAGAAAAATTTTCATCCAGAGTGGCTGACAATTTCCACAACTGAAAGAAATATTCTTACAATTTTTGTTCACATCATGTGATTGAAACAGATTACCAGTAATAAAGAGAAAGCATGAACAAACTCATTAATAGGTTTTTCTACATCAAATAACCCTTTTCTAGACATGATACATGCCCTTGAAGTCCTGAAGGTTCTAATGTGCTTCATGATAGTGAAGAGCAAAGTGAAATGTGTTCCTTGAAATTCATGCTGACTAGACAGCTTATTTCCATCACAAAACTAAAACAGCAGAATGGCCTTGGAATAAGTTTAAAAACAATCTGTTAATATGTGGAAAAAAAAAATTACTAACTTTGGCATATAATTCCACCTGCACGATGTATTGCCTCAACAGTCAGGTTTCTCAGCTGAAGTTAGTAAGTGACCATAACTATGAGTCTGAAAGCTTGTTCTCTACTGGTGACATTACACTTCCAGTATCCACCAGTAATCTCTCAGGGCACAAGCAGAAAGGTCAGCATAAAGAGAGATTATCCTTCACAAGAGGGAAATGTTTTCCTCTCTCCAAGAATGAGCTTTATTGTTTGCAATCATACCAAAGCTCCTATCCACGGGGAGCAGAGGGAAGGGTCTAACAGCAGCAAGGGAAGTGATAATAGATTAAAAATAAATACATTAAAATATATTAGCATGCCTATGCCATAACATTACGGACACTTTTTAGCACATTTACTAGACTGATCAGTCCCCAAAGTTGTACAGTACTTAATTAATTTGAAATATTTTTTTTTCCCCAAAGCATTGTCCCAGGGTAACAGGATATCTTCAAAATTCATTTCCTCTAAAATTCACAAAGTATTTCTGTTACAAATACCAGAAATCAGGACTCGGTATGCAAATGAACTACTGCAAAGTAAACTGGGGTGTGAACTTCGGGCACATGGGCCTCTCCAGCGTAACTGGAGAATGCAGGTTGTGCAGGCTCTCCTCCAGCAGGAAACCTGTTACATCAGGGTAAGAATGCGCACTCAGGCAAGTGCTGCAGTGGCGGATGCACTGTAACACACACCCTGCTTTCTCTCTCAATGTTTTATGCACCCATGTCCATTAGAGCACCCTGTCACCCAGTGCAATGAGATACCCTAACAACCAGCCTGAGCTTCCTCTCCAGGTGAAAATTCATCACTGAAACCGTATGCCTCGCAACGACTTACAAAGAAACACACACAGCTTTTGACATTTCTGGGCTTTTGATCAGTCAAAGCACTTATCTGCTTTAAATTAATTTTCAGTAGTTACATGAATTTTCCAGGTAAGAGACATTATGCAAATATTTAATGTTATTTAGTCACACCTCAAAAATAATACTGTTAAGCAAACTTGAACACAGGTGTGGATTGTATCCTGAACCAAACCTCCCTGAACACACTTAAAACCAGAACTGTTTTCCATGGGCACTGGATGGATATTGTGATTATGTTGATATCAGCACAGTAATTAAATACCGCATATCTTTGAAACCCAGTCGGTGGTGTCTTGTCTCAAGTCACTTCTGACACTCCTCTTTCCCACTGTGCTGTTTAAAAGTTTCCCACGAACATGTTAACTTATCCATTAAAGGATAAGTTACCTTACCCTACCTATTTGTAGATGCAGGAGGCTGCTTGCATAAGGCACTTCCAAAATGTTCTTCTCTCCCTCCTGGATTGAGCTATACCCAACAGAGCTAACATTTCCCTCAAGACCACCTTGTCAACAGCTGCTAGAAAAGGTACTACTTTCCACCTCACCAAAAATCTGGCTGTAACAGTCAAAGCCTCATCTGGTGGCTCAGGTCAAACAGCAGGACTGCAGTCCAGCAGCACACTACCACAGGTTTACACTGGCGAGTAGACCCCGTGGTTATCTCCAGAGCACCAAGTACATGGCATAAGGACTGTGTTAAGAACGTGATGTGGTCGGGAATACATTTGTGCTTAGTAAATCCAGTCCTGGCACGCCGTCCGCCAGGAAGCCTGAAGCCAGTGACACGAGTACCCAGCAGCAGCTCAGAGGGGCACAGAGGGCTGCCCTGTGCCATGCCCAGGGCTGGGCTTGGACCCCCAGTGCCCATGGCGGTGCCCTAGAGGAGGGGGCATGTCTGCCTCAAACTGCATTTCTCCTAACCAAGCTGCTACCGCTCTGGAAGTCTCCCAGTCCCCTTAAGAGGACAGCTTTTCCTTTAAATTAATGCAACTGAACACAGCTATGCCTCTAGAGCCTGCCAAAACTGCTCTGAATACAAGCAGGACAATATTCCCTTCTGCTGTTTCCTTCATGCTGATACACTTCAGGTTGTGCATGCATAGAGATATCTCGTCATAAAACTCTATACACTTATTTCTCAAGACACACAGAAAGCAGCTGAGGGAGAGGAATTGTGTGTTTCAATGCATCTAATTTAAAAACAAACATACATGCATCAACAGATAGTGTTTACAAGGGAAATATACACAAAAGATGACCTGACATCTTTATCACCTTCTTGTGTCAACGGGTGGGCATCTGCTCACCTTCCCTTGACAGCATTTGCCAGGCAATAAGGAATGAAGCAAATGGCAGATTTTTATTTTTAAATCACTTTTTCCCAGACTGTTGTGGTAGTGAAAATGATCATATCTGTTCCATAATTTGGCCTAATAAATCGTAGTCAGGACTTTAAGGTTACACTGATATGTAGCCTCTCACCACGTAGTGGTTGCAGCCTGGCTTGAAGCAACTAGCTTTCAGGCAATATAGGTACCAACACATAAGAAACAGAGAGAATTGGACCGATCTGGTTTACCATCCATGCAAGTCCCACCTGCTGAACAAGATCTGCCTCTCCTTGTTCCAGAATCTGAGAAAGCAAGGCACTTAAAGCGGGACCCTTATTATACATTTGTCCAAGTAGTTTCACATGCACCTAAGCAGTATAAAGCATAACTCAATTATGCTTTCATCAGATCCAAGCGTGAGATTTTTTTCAGTTTGTATTCTAAATTTGGCACAACTTGCTACTTTATGTCAATAAAATACATCACCTTTTTGTATTGATGTCTGCTTAATTTGCAAATTCAGTAGATACACATGACATTCAAAGTGTAATGAATCATGCATTTTTATAATGAATCCAATGGTGAATGTAAAAAATCACTCTTTGATCTTTCTTCTAACAGCGCAGTTATTCCTGGATTTATACATAGTAAGTGTTTACGGATTACTTTCAATTAAGCAACCTGTTTTACTTTCTATTTTGTTATGAAAGTAAACCCTTTTTAGGCTATAATGAAATAACACAGGGCTCAGTACTCCTACTTGAGTAGGTGGCAGTTTAAGCTCCTGATCCTTAGTTTGCGCTACTATTGCTGAACGACTGCCCCAAACCCAGCAAACAACCCTAATTAGCACAGGACAAGAAGAGGACCAGGGCATGAAAGTTAAGATAAGCACAATACTACAAGAATTTCACCATTTCTCTGCTCATTCTGCCTCACTAGCAGTATCAGACCAAAAAGCAACAGACAACTTAGTAACTTGCACTGTTCCACAAATTTCAGCAATAGAAGAAAATTTATTCCATGCTGCTGTTACCGATCATAGACCCAAGATGAAACATGACAGAATACGCACAAACGTGGAAAGTAAGGAAGAGAATAAGCTACAGCAAGGGTTTGTGACAGCTTACACCTTTAACATACTCCAATAGCTTACTTGTTTCCTTATTATTGTACAATTGTCCTTTCTAGCCTGCAATGCAGCCATGAGAGCTTTACAGTTCCCTAATAGGTCTCTCACATCCCTATCTAGGGCTGAAAGCCTCACTACCGAATTTTTCTACTCCCTAACCCTGGTTGTTTTGTCTTCCCTGTTGTGCCACTTCTTGCTTAATCACCTATGCTGCTGCTGTTGCTCTGCGAGTTGAGGTAGCGAGGGAAGGAGAGAGAAAGGCTGGAAGAAGTTGGGATGATGCATCGAAGCAGCATTGCTCCAGCTCCTCCATAACATTAGGGGGCAGGTTGTTTTGAAGCACTTGTCCTTCTTTCTTGAAGAATGTGCCTTGGTACCCATTTTCTTTGGCGGTTTTCTCAGAAATTCGTGTGAGCCATTCTAGAGAGGGCAATTTATATTTGCAAGTAGAGATGAAAGATATTACTGGATTTCAAGTGTGGATTGCAAATCTATGTTCTGATTAACTGTAAGAGCCATTTGTTCCACAAATAAACACCCACTGACTGCAGAAAGCAATAGGGCTCTTTCATACCCGCTATTACGTTGCTACAATTGCTTGCACAGGGATACAAACACAACTCACATTTCTCTGAAGTTATTCAATTAGAATACAATGCACCCTCTAGATCTTAGCATGGAATTAATTCAGTAGACTATTTACTAGCAGAAAAATATTGGACACCATATTGTAATCTGTGCAACACCTACACTGTGAGATCTGCTTTGTTCTGGACACTCAGAAGAAAGGACAAGATGCCTAGGCTGTGATTTAATTAATTTTTCATTTTATTAACTCACTACATCTGGGAAGTATCAACAATAGCTTGCATGATGCTAACCAAAGATCCCATCAGCTGTGGAGAACTGCTGTTTCTCACTCACATTCACTGCAATGTGTTTCCTATATGTTAATTGGACCCTGCCAGAGCCACGTGTTGTGAGCTAGTTAAGGAGAGTGACAAAGGTGCTCTCTCTAGATGCGAGAATTTTTACCGTATGTCTCACCCTCAAACAGCCTTGGCTTACCTGTTAGTAAGCAAGAGATCACACATGAAACAAGCATCTGCCAATCTAGCTGTACTCCTGACTGCTACGACAGGCAACATATTCCACTACTGACCTAGAAGCTAGCAGGAAAAGTGTCTTCGCAGTGCCAAAGTCAGCAACTCCTTATTGAAGGGGTGACAGAAAGCCAGACCAGTGGAATTTCCCTTCCCTCCCTCACGCAGCATACCAACATCCAAGCTCTTCCACGCACCTTACGGTACCAAGCCGTATATCAAAGAGGAAAACTTGAAAGGGATATTCCTTTCCCCACATTCAAGCACAGTCCTCTACCTGAGCACTGCAGAAGTCACACTGAAAATGAACTCCCAAGCCCTCATCCCAAAGCAGTTACAGTCGCTTTAGATGCACTTACTGCCCAGTAACCGCTCAACCAAACTCAAAGGTGATATGGAAGGTAAGATACTTATAAAACGTGAATGTATGTGCATATACATAAATCAGGTATATTAAGCTATGTCTGAAGTTATTAGAGGTAAATAATGCATGTTGGTGGTCAAAGTAAGCAGCTTCTGCTATTCAGTTCCAGCTACCAAAAACAGTGAGTCCATACTCCAGTCTACTGTAATGAAATACATATCAAAAAGATTCCTACAAAAAAACAAAGCTTAGGAGTTACCTTCTAATTGGAGTAACGACTATAAATGATTAAAAAATTTCTGCATAACTGCTAAAGGTAAGGCATGCAGTAAATCTCCGGTCCAAATGGCATCTTGTTATGTGGAACTTCAAATCAAGTGGAACAAACAATGGTTAGAGGCATGTTATGTTCCACATAATGCTCTTTTGTATCTATTGTTTAGTTTATATACAGATCCATCTTGAATCTAGTTATCTAGTAATTAAAGCTTTGCAAAATTCAGTTTTGTTTGCGATACTGCTGCAATACACACCAATTCATTTCACACGCTTTTGCAGTGGTCCTGTTTTGCTTATTTGCCATTACTTGAAAATAGACATCTTGTACTGCAATTTGAATGTACAAAATACATTAGCTTTATTTCTTGTGGCTGATATGAGAGACTTGTGCTTGAAAAATAGAACCTTTTTGATACCTGGAACCGGCTATTTCACAAGATATTATTTTCATTCTTTTCCTAGAAAATTCATGTACCAGCACTGCTGGAAAAGCGTCCATTAGCACAGGTCCCTTTGTGAATTAATTTGAAAAGCTTTTTGAATTCTGAGTAGAATTTTATTATGAATACTTTACGTAGCATATGCTAATTTTGCAATTAGGACTAAATATTGCTCTTTGTTTCTTTTAACTAGTTTCAAGGACATTAAACATTCACTGAAACAGTATACTGTTTTTCTTAAGAGTTACCTAGTTAATGTCCCAGTTTATGATACTACTCTTATTTTGGGATTCCAAATGTATCTGAAGTAAACTCTATTGGAAGAATTTTAAGTGTAAAAAGTATTTGTGATAGAAACAGCCCAACAGGCCCAAATTTAGATTGACATCTTTCTTTCTTCTAAGAGCCAGGTAAAGAAAGCAATTTACAAAATATTCTTTACTGCTGGTCTTTGCAGTTCAAACAGCCAAAGTGAAAATAAAGAGCTCTGGAAAGCGCCTGGCTCACTCTAGTTTAGAAAACAACTAGGCAATGAAATCTGAAAACCTTGCAGCTCTGCCCAGGGTGTTAGCTTTTAGAAAGCTTTGGAATGTATCTGGCTTAAGCTTATTTTGACGTGCCAGATTATACCTATATAATCAAGAACACACCAACAGCACCAGAAGCTTCTGTTATCTAGTCTGACTACAAGGCTGATACAGTATAAACATCTCCCAGTCTTCCCACTGTGAGCATCAATAACATATCAAGCAATCACAAGAAATAGTTCTCCTGATCAAGGTTTGTCTACAAAATAAATGCATTTGATGCACCCCAAACAATCTCATTCATTTCCATGCAGGATCTTGTATAACTGATAAAATCATCCTTCAGCTTTTCCCATCTGCTGACCCATTGATTCTGACTTCCTCAGCACTCGCCCATTTCTTGCAGCACCTCCCCAAAACTTTAATATACCATTAAATACTTAACATGGTTCATGATCATATTTTCAGCCATTACATTTGCACATTCAAGTGAAACAAGCCAGAAGCTACTAAACCCAATCAGATCAAAGTTATGAAAACAGCATCTCTGCCTGTGCTTTCAGACAAACCTGGGGTAGAGGAAGAAGAAAGGCAGCACACTAGAAGCTCTCATTACCACCGCCAGTCTTCTTCCTTCATTCCTCTTCCCTCCAGAAGTTACCTATGCCTGGCTGCTACACTGAGAACGTAGCGCACGATTTGAGATAACAGAGATAAAAGACAAGATTGGCCAAAATCTACAGGCTAGGGCAAGGTGTTACGTGAGTACCTTGACAGCCTCCTCATCCTTTATGCAAAGGCGGCTGAACCCCGCCTGAAGGGGAGGGCAGGTGCTGGGCCAGCCCCATAAACAGGACTGCACGTCCCGAGAGCTGCAGAGAGGCAATTGTCTGAACAGGCTGCCGCGATCGGAATGGTATGTACGTGCCTGGGGAAGCTGACTTACTCCAAGGTTTCTGTGCAGGCTGAATAAAGGAATGGAAGACAGCAGGAGAAGCCTAGTGGCGGTGTCTGGGTTTGGGGGGAGAAGCATGGCATGTGATGTGGGGTCTGGAGGAGGTATTAAGCCGGATAATCTGCTGACAACCCTTCCAGGGGCCCCATGGGAGTTCCAGTGGGAATGATTTTCCTCAGGCTGCAGCTACTTGAAGAAAAGTGTTTTGAAGATGGAGTTGGTCTGCTTGAGTCATCCTACGTTCTATAGCCAAAGCTAACCCTACCCATGATTTTTTTGTTTAGCCTAGTTTGAAATACTGGAGCTATAGCTATTGGGCAGACACCTCTCCTAACAAGTTGTCAGATGTGCCCTGAACTCCTAAGGTGGTGCTGAGAAGAGTATCAGCCTGTAAGCTCATGTTAAACCTGTCTTTGCAATCAAAGTCTGAAGTAACAAAACACAAAATGATGTTAACATTCGAGAATAAAAGGTCACGTCCCTCCAGCCAAGCTTTGTTCGATTTCCCTTCTCAAGTAACAGCTGGCCTGTCATGGTCCTACAGCCAGCCTGGCCTGAAGACAACCCCAGGACAAAATTTAAGGAAATAATCTCCCTGCAGCAGGCCAATATAGGCAACACACAACTACTATTGCAAATATTGTCTCCCATTTTCCTCCATTTTTATCGCACTTTCTCTGCTCTTGCTGAGAGTTGAGCACGCCCAATCTATTTTTCGAAAGACACCGGTATCTTGTTTCTGTATGGCTGAATATCAGCCATCAGTAGCACCAAATCTCAAAGCAACTTCAAGTATTTTCACAGATGTGCTCCACAGGAACAGAAGGAAAAAGATTCCTGCCATACCCAACCTGACAGCATAAGAACGTTTGCCCAAAATTGCTGTTTCCACCCAGCCATCCCCAAGTTCCATGCTTAATAGAATTAAGGACGTCTGACAGATCTAATTAAGTCATCATGGGCATTTTATCCTCATCTTTTACTGTGTCAAAGGAAACTACCATTTACTTTGTATTATGGTAGTATGGAGAGAACATACTACAAAGTCAATAAAAACATTAGTCCCTGCATGGAGAAACAGTCCCTCCCCCCAGAGGGACTAATTGCCTAATTAGAAGTTCCTGTTCTTTTTACTGCTCTTCAATCACAGTGCAAGAAATAAGGCTATTTGAACTCAAATATAAGCTTTGTGTGTTTATGTATTGCTATGCAGGTTATTTATACGTTATGCAGCTCAAAATCTAGCCAAGGTTATTTAAGCTCGGGTTCCTTTGAGGTTAGCTGTAAGGGAATTAAAGGTATTTTGTAATTTAAATTATTCTCTCCAATAACTGATATGCACCTGTCACAGAATAACTGGCCTCATTAAGGGAAACTTAGTCCAGCCAGGACAGTGTACATGTGGCCTCCTACCTCTGCGCCAAGAAAAGGACCTGTGTCACCAAGAGAAGCTGGACTGGCTATGGAAGAGGAAGGCTGCGAAGTGCTGTTGAGGAGCCATGGTGAACGGAGGCAGAGGGGCTGAAAGGCTCACACAGGGATTCTAGAGGGAGAACGATGAAAGCTGAATGAGCTGTGAGGAATTCAGGAATAAAAAGTAGCTGAGAGACAGGATCTTCCTCCTCATCCCTTCTAAAAGCACCAAAGGTTATAAGGAGGTGAAGAAACCAAGTACCTACGTACTAATCCTCAAGCAAAATGAAACCCTGCAATGTAGACACTCTACTGCCTTACATGGCTTCAACAAAGTCTGCTCATAGTTTAACTGAAAATAAATATTGGCTAATGGATAAGAGATCAAATGTGACCTGAGGCTGGTTATCAGTCATTCTGGTATGTAGATAAAACAGTGGAAGACTGTGCTTGACCAGAAAGGAGCAACAAGAGCAAGTCTGGCAGCATTTTAGCCTACCTTAAAGTTGTAAGCCATCCTGCACAAATATTATGTCTTTCTATTTTACCAGATGGCTGTTATCATAAAAGGAGTCTTTGGTCCCTGTCACAACTTTTCATCACTGTGTACAAAATACAGCAAATATTTGCATCTTTTAGCATCAGTTACAGAGAATTTGCCATCGTCTCTGGTGTGTACGGTAACATTGAATGGTAACATAACTGGACTGATGAATATTGCTTTATGCCTGAGAAGATCTACCAACATTTTTTCTATATCATATCCCATTCAGATTACAAGGTAAGCTCTCGCACTCGGATAGCATCTGCCCTTCCTCCTTACATCATTCTGAAAGATGCATGTATTTTATTTGGTTCATCTTGCCTTGAACTGGAAAAGAGGATTCCTTGGGGTCCCAGCAATTAAGCTGGCAGTGACACAAACAGATGCCTACACAGCACCAACTTCTATGCTATCTTAGCCGGGTGAAGAGGTTTTGGCGCACTGTGAACCTGCTGACCGAACGCTGCCACTCTGCTGCAGCCACACGCGCCATGGGAAGAAAGGGTTGCGCTCCTCTGCGTGAAAGTAGTTTCCCATTGGAAAAAAAAAACAAAAAACCCTCAACATTCCTGAGTTAGCGATATGGATACTAACCCTAAAACTAAATTAAAATGTATATGCACATTATTGCAAGTCTGAAGGTTTTTTCTTCCTGTGTACAGAATTGTAGGCCTATAATGTGAACCAGATAGCATCACGCCCACTGCTACCGCTCTGCAGAAGGAGGTGGTGTTGGTGATAATGGATGGCAGAATCACACTAAACATTGTAATCATGCTCCCAGAATTGCAGTACCTGAGAAGTGCAGTTAACACCAAGAATATCTTGCCAAGAAGATGCCAGCAAATTTAACAAGTATGGAACTTCAAAACTTTACTTTTTCAAAAGCAGAGTACTGAATCCTCACAGAACCACTGGCAGGGCATATTTTATAACTACCAGAATGTTTCGTTAAATGGGTAAAAATTCAAGCGTAGAACTAACAGCTGCTATAACACTGAGATGCCCGATATGAGGCTAGTTTCTGGTATTAAGAATACATCACTCGTATTGTGCAGTACGAGAAAGCACTGACTGAAATTCACCTGTTTATGCAGAATATTATCACATAAAACTCAATCACCAGCTTGCATTTAAGTAATTTAAAGCTTGTGTTTAAACTTTCAAGTTGCCAGAATTAACAGAAATCTTAAGCAGTCCCCATTAAGATCAAATTAAAACAGTCTACAACACTCAACAGAACTCCTCCAAGTGTTCCTCATGACTCTAATTTCTAAGTCTTGCAGTTGCTGCTTACATTCAAAAGGACAGAAAGCAGAAGGTTTAGAAATAAAGACATAAAGTAATTCCTTCTGTATCATTTACATTCCCTAGGAGGAAGACTCCCTCCTAGGAGGGAGCTGAGAAGTCCCTCAGGTTGCTGCAGAGCTAACTAACCTGGCTGATGAAAACTCCTCACTAATTCATAAGCCTGCAGATTCACATATCTGTATATGTCAAATTCTGGAAGAGATCCTTGCAAGATTGTCCATCCTAAATATCACCTGTCACCACAAACAAACATACGGTGCTTTTTTACTGTTACTGAGGGACAAGGTTACTACCATCCAGGCAAGAGGGATTTGAGCCACTCCTCATCTCAACTTGTTGCACTGGAATACAGAACCAAACACGGCTGCACCGTGGTGGCAGA
This sequence comes from Ibidorhyncha struthersii, assembly GCA_013398815.1. NCBI lineage: Eukaryota > Metazoa > Chordata > Aves > Charadriiformes > Charadriidae > Ibidorhyncha > Ibidorhyncha struthersii. Next base: position 2,510,076 of record VZSZ01000921.1, on the reverse strand, counting down.
CCAGAGACGATGACAAACACCACATCCTTGCAGCGTGTGTTAATGCAGTACAAACAAAACCCTCTGTGACAAATTACCAATCCTTTTCACCTCTTCTCAGTTCTGCACATGGAATAAAGTCTGAGACATGCAAATATGCTCCCATCCTTGTAATCTCCCTCTTTAATGTTCCAGCTTGGACAGACACTTGCTCTGTATTCCCTTCTAAATTTTTATGGCCTTTAGAATTCAAACATTGAAACCAAGTTTAAGACCTAAGCAAAGAACACCACCTTCTCTCCCATTGCTCACTGGATTCTTGTTGAAAGGTTATTTTGTAATTCTGTCTCATATCCGCTCGCATTCCTACTTAGGCCCTCCTACTAGGAGTATATCATGCTCCTTTCCTCAGGTTAAGTGCTAAAAATACATATTTTGTTGGATTGCCATTTAAAACTGTTTTGTCTGAAAATCAGTAGAAATAGATATTATAGTAGCAAAGGAAAATGTTATGACAGCAAGAAATAAAGTATAACGAGAATTTCAGTGCGTCTGTTCACCATACAATTCAGAGACCTGAATAGGCAACTGCACATCATCTGCAACTGCACAGAAAAAAAGCTGGTTTACAGTCAAGTATTTGAGTAAAGAGACCTTATTCTTGATCTAATGTATCAAATACAGAAAAATGCAAGATAGACGTTGCACCCAGAAGTATCATAATTATCTTTTATATCAGATGTGGTATTCACACCCTTAACTGCACTGCGCAGCCTCCAGTCAGGGGAGCGAAGGTGCCATGGGGGGCAGCTGCAGGCGGTTATTCCCACCGCCAGCCCACAGAGATGAACAGAAACTTCTTGGCCAGCACTGACAGCCATTCCTGAGACAGCAGAGTGGGCACACACCTCTGCTTCGCAGTTTCTATAGTACATTGTAACATTCAATTACACTACAGCAGAAGTAGACTATCCTAAGTGTGTAACACAGCCTAAATCCCATGGAACAGTACTGCTGGTATTTTATAACCCATGAAGCAGTACAGAACAGCTACAGTAATGCCTCTTTTAGCAGGAAGAACGGAGCAGGAATTATTCCTGGGCAGTAAGTGAAGCTCTCTGACAACTGACCTACCTGTTATCACAACACCAGGAGAAACACGTTCTCTTGCTGCTGGGTGAGCCTCAGAAGGGGGTGCAGCTCTGGCCCTGTGCCGAGGGTGCAAGCTCCTGGCACTGAGGAAGCGAGGGCTGGGCACAGCCGTCGAAACTCAGAGCCATTTTTGTGCCATCACTCTCAAAAGCTCAACTAAGCGCCACAGAAGTTGAGACCCAGATCCCAGCTTTAGGCTCCAAGCCACATTCTCACACAAGTGGCAGAGCGTGATGAGGGCCAGCCGCTCTTCAAGGTGTCCACACCAGCAGGGTCCATTGCAGGGCACAGGTATAGCTGTGGCTGAGCTGGAGCACGCATCCAACAGAGATCAAACAGGAGCAAAGACCCTGGGCTGAGCTTAAATGGTCCCCTGGGGCTATGGGTGAGATGTGGGGAGGCCCCAGGTAAGGCTCATCAGTACAATTAAGGGCTGTTAGGTGCCTGATGCAGAGCTGCCTCCCATCCAGCAAAGCATCCGCTGTGAGGGTACCCTCCCACACCCAGGGAAACAGTACACGATGCTTCTAAAATCCCTGGTTCTCGTTTCTGCCAAACCAATTCAGAGTTTCATTATTGACAGGCAGCAGACCATACACTTTTCTACAGTATTTTAAGCTTGCTTAAGGGTTCACTGCCTGTCATATTTTGGCATCCTAAAGCGAACAAACACCTAGCTGAGGAGCAATTGAGTACTGGGACTCAGTCTTTTGTGTGTGTGTCTAAAATGACTTTTTAAAGCCAGTTCTTACTTTGTTGGAAGTGATTCCCTCTTGTCCCAGCCTCTTTGAGAGTTGCAAGCTTTTTGCCTTTGAGCCACCTGAATTCATGGGTACACACCTAGTTTTGTACACCGCTCCTCACTGTTCCTCGCTCATCCGTGGCACCCGAGTTACGGGCGCACAGGCAGACGTTGGAGGCACTTGCTCGGCTCAGAACCGGGCTTGCAGCCGGGCCCGGCCCCAGCACCCACTAATTGCCTAAGAAGAAAGTAGGTTGCGAACGAAAGCGTGACAGGCACTGTCACACAGGGTGATGAGAAGGAACTGTGGCAGTAGAGAAAGCACAAGGAAATAAATGTGGATAATTGGAATGATTTAATTTGCTAATGTTGCATAAGAGGCGTAATTAGTTCAGTAACAGTGAGAGAAGCAGAGGAATCAGACTAGTAATCACAAATAATTACGTGCCAATTACACATAGTAAGGCGTTTTTGTTGTTATTGAATGGTCAGAATTTGGGAGCTAGACCAAATAACAGACCTCACATTCTCTGTTTCAGTCACTTTTTCTTTCCTACAGCAGCAAAGCCTCTCTACCTTTTCTCTGGTAAAAGAGAAAAACCAAGATAAAACAAGATGTGATGTGCATCCAAATTGGACAGTGTTCTTATCAGGAAAGATAGACTTCTAGCGTCTTTCCAAAGCTCCCTTTCTGTAGCCAAAATCTTTGTCTTGTCCACACTGTCAATACCATCTGCCAGCAGCCTCCTCAGCTCATAAGCCATCTGCCAGCCACTGACCTAGAGCTTTGCCTGCGCTCGCTGCCATGCTTGCCTAAGCTTCTGCGTTTCCCCATCTCTCACTATCCTCCTACCCCGCTCTCACACATCCTCCCAGAAGAACTGATCCAGACAAATATTACTAAGCCAACGAGAATGGAAGGAGTTGAATACTGATTGTCTCTCCTGTGTAAAAAACCCTCTTTTTATTTTTTTCTGGTTATTTCCTAGAATATAATATGGACTATTTGCTTTGAGTTGTTCTGCAATAACAAATTAATACAGTACTAGAATAATTCCCTATTCAACATGAAGCAGGAACGAGTTGATTTGAATACATTCTTCCTAATGCCTAAAAGAAAAATGAAGAAAATGGCCACCCATATTTATTACTATACTGCATGACGCTGGTCACAGATTTGCCCTCCTGTCTGACAGTCTTTAGCTGAGTGAAACTATAATCTCCCCCGATTCAAAGTTGGACACTCTTACTTTAGTTTACTGCCATTAGATAAAGGTATAACAAACTAAGAATATACTGTATATAAAGTAGTACAATGCCACCGCCACCACCACTGGAGTTTGAAATTCATATCTACTGAGGTAAAATTTTGTCCAAATCTGAAATGATATATTCAGGAATACATTAACAGTTTCGTGTCTTTCAAGTTTGCACAGAAGAGAAAGGTGTTCATGACAGCCTCCACGCCGATTCCCACACACCCATAACAGCATTTAATGAGATTTGTTATATTTTGCTCCGATGGAAAAAGGGCAGTCTTTCAATCGCAGATAATACACTACTACTATGAAAGTCACTATCTGGAAATCCAGATCATGATTATTTTTCCTAATGTAAGAAAGTGCCAAGTACCTCTTTTCGCAGAAATCTTTTACAGTATAAACCATGGCTGACTCCAGCAGCTAACATCACCATTCCCGCAGAAACCAGTTCGTTGGATCAGCTGTTCTAATACTAGTTTTCCTTACCATAGTTATCTTGCAACTTACTTCTGAACAAGGTTTTAACATTCTAAAGCATGTATTGCTCTTACCTTTTACTGAGAGGCAGTTTTAGGCAACATTTAGGCTGTCTCTGGCATTGTTTGTAGCACATCAACTCTTGAAGGTTTTGAACAAAGACATTACAGTCATTTGTCTTAGCAACAGGGACAAACATAAGAATAACATGGCACAACTGAAAAAAAAAACCCTATTTTGCTATCAAGAATATTAGAAAATGACTTAGTCCCCGATCACTAGCCTGCACAAATATATTATCTACTCCCAAATGCATAAAAGACCATGCTGCTGACGTAACCTACTATGGGTACACATCCCTGAATCCTTAGTAAAATTAATTGGGCCAGTATAATATATGATCTAGTTCTTTTGTACATTTACCTCATTTGTGTAACTTCTGAGAATATGTCTGTGTTTCCCTGTAGAATTGCACAGATGAAGCTGTTTTGTTAACATGGGATGGGGGCAGAGGAATATTGCTTCTTCTTGAACTAGGTGACAAAGCGGGGACACAGCCCATGCCTGCTGTGTTGCATCGCAGCGAGGGGGTTGCAGCTGTTTCCTGCATGGTGCTGCAGCTTCTCTCCTGTCCTGGAAACTCACGACACAATTAACTGGGTCTGGGCCGTGCACTCTAGGAGCTGCAGAGGTGCTGCAGTGCTGTGCAGAGGCTTCTCATGGGGAACAGAAGCTTTTCTGCCCCTTCTAAATTTGTCTGCACACTTGCGCATTGCAGTGACACCATGAGGTCTTTCCTGCATTTGTCGAGCCTCCTTTCTCCTGCAAAAGAAGCCTGATTTGAGGTATTTCAGATAGATATGAACAGGTAATAAATTTAGGGAACGTAATGTAAGGTTGTGGGGGTAACGCACGAGTTTAAGTGCCCCATGCCCATTTGCTAGCCTCCTAGTCCCAGTCCCTCTACACGCAGGGCACCCGAAAGCGCTCCCCTTGTGCGTTCCAACGCAAAGAGCCATCTTCCCTGTAGCTCTTTCACCTCTCTACAAAGACACGTCCATGCTGCATGATCTCTAACCATTTCCTCACCAACCCTCACCTGTCCATAAGAGCAGCACAGCATCCCTCTGGGCTGCCTGATCCACAGCGACACTGCGTCAGTTAACTGTTGCCTTAGCTAAAAGTTTGCTTTCCTCATTTTATTAAGTAAAACAAAGGGACTGAGTGTCACTGGGGCTTTATTTAGCCTTTTTAGAACTTACACTTGTAAGTTTCCTCGAATACAGGACAATGACACATCCATGGGCCCTTATGGGATGCACCCATGAGCGCTGAGGGAGCTGGCAGATGTTATTGCAAAGCCACTCTCCGTCATCTTTGAAAGGTCATGGAGAACAGGAGAGGTGCCTGAGAACCGGAGGAAAGCCAATGTCACTCCAGTCTTCAAAAAGGGCAAGAAGGAGGACCTGGGAAATTACAGGCCAGTCAGCCTCACCTCCATTCCTGAAAAGGTGATGGAACAGATAATTCTGGATGTCATCTCTGGAGGAAAAGGTTATCGGGAGTGGTCAACATGGATTCACCAAGGGGAAATCATGCTTGACCAATCTGATAGCCTTCTGTGATGGTATGACTGGGCTGAGAGCAGTGGACGTTGTCTACCTGGACTTCAGCAAGGCTTTTCACACTGTCAAAACAGCCTCATAGGCAAGCTTAGGAAGTGTGGGTTAGATGAGTGGACAGTGAGGTGGATTGAGAACTGGCTGAATGGCAGAGCTCAGAGGGTTGTGATCAGCGGCACAGAGTCCACTTGGAGGCTTGTAACTAGCAGTGTTCCCCAGGGGTCAGTACTGGATCCAGTCTTATTCAGCATATTCATCAATGACCTGAATGAGGGGACAGAGAGTACCCTTGGCAAGTTTGCTGATGACACAAAACTGGGAAGTGTAGCTGACACACCAGAAGGCTGTGCCACCATACAGCGAGACCTGGACAGGCTAGAGAGTTGGACAGAGAGGAACCTAATGAAGTTCAACAAGGGCAAGTGTACAATCCTGCACCTGGGATCCATGCACCAGTACAGGTTAGGGGTTGACCTGCTGGAAAGCAGCTCTGCAGAGAGGGACCTGGATGACCTGGTGGACAACAAGTTGACCATGAGCCAGCAGTGTGCCCTTGTGGCCAAGAAGGCCAACGGCATCCTGGGGTGCATCAAGAAAAGTGTGGCCAGCAGGTCGAGGGAGGTCATCCTCCCCCTCTACTCTACCCTGGTGAGGCCACATCTGGAGTACTGTGTCCAGTTCTGGGCTCCCCAGTTCAAGAAAGACAAAGAACTCCTGGAAGGAGGCCAGCAGAGAACTACAAAGATGATCAGGGGACAGCAGCATTTCTCTTACGAGGAAAGGCTGAGACACCTGGGTCTGTTTGGCCTGATGAAGAGAAGAGTGAGAGGGGATCTAACCAATGCTTATAAATATCTAAAGGGCAGCTGTCAAGAGGATGGGGCCTGACTCTTTACAGTGGTGCCCAGCGACAGGACAAGGGGCAACGGGCACAAACTGGAACACAGGAAATTAAGGAAAAACTCCTTTACTTTGAGGGTGCCAGAGCACTGGAACAGGCTGCCCAGAGAGGTTGTGGAGTCTCCTTCTCTGGAGATATTCAAAACCTGCTCTTATATTCCTGTCCAACCTGCTGTAGGCGAACCTGCTTTGGCAGGGGGGTTGGACTAGATGATCTCCAGAGGTCCCTTCCAAGCCCTGCCCTTCTGTGATTCTGTAATACACTTGCTTAAAAAAATGCTTCTGATTTCTACCCCCCATTCCCCCTTCAGGTATAAAAATGTTCAATGTTGAATACTTTCCCAGTATTTCCTCTGGGGAGGTGCTGGCACGTCAGCCTGCTAAGTTTTATGCCATTCTGTTCGCAAAGCTGTTGTGATGCTTGTAATTTTTTTCTTATGTCTTTTCCTTTAGAGATTGTTTACTTCTTCTCCCGTTGTCTGATACAAGGGAATACTTACCTGTGTCCAGAGAATTCCCTGGGAGAACCAAGAGAGCAGAGTTAGGGGGACAGAAACCTCATTTACAACACTGGAGAAAGAGAAAGTCCCTTGGCCCTTTGCTGCTCTGCAGCAGGAGCTCTCGTTCAGTTGGTTCGTGTGGTCTTTCAGCCACTGGGAAGCGTACAAATGAATCATGCCTCTGAGTTCAGCAGATTTTTATCCCATACCTCTCCCCTTTGTCCTGTGGCAAGTCACAAGCATCTCCCTGGTTTGTAGAGAAACTTGTGATCCTTCTGCAGAGAGCATGTCGCTTTTATTTCCCTAAGGATCACAACTATGGCCTTTATGTTGCTTGCAGGTGCATGAAATGCTTCAGGCATTCGACCCCAAGTCAGCTCAGATAATGGAACTCAGATATTGAAAAGGAATGAAAACGCCAAATTATTCAAATCCACTGCACCGAGTAATTCACAATTCCTGCTCCCATAGCCCCACTGGCTGTTGCAGTTTTCCTGTGTGTATGGCAGAAGGAACAGATTTAATTAGAGGAGGCTTCCATTCTAAAAGTATCTACGTTTGTAAAAGGCAGCGTGATCTAATGCATGAGGAACTGTAGGTGGACCCAGGAGAACTTATGTACCTCAGTTTCCCATCTGTAAAATAACAATAACGTTTTACTAAAGAAGTCAATGTTAACCCGATTTATCTGCTGCTAAGAGAGATATACAACAACTACTACTTATATATTTGATTGTTCCATAGATGGAACCAAAACAAGGGACATTTCATACCATTTAATAACTGGGTGTGGGTACCCCAGAAATTTGTTTCCATAATGAAAACTACTTGAAAGGGTCTTCTCCTCCTGTTATAAAATACCAGCATATATGAGTTTTCTCCATATCTCAATTTAATATGGACAATTTCATTAGTACTTCATTGTAAAGATTAAGGGTAATAATCTATAAAGTACATCAGAGCCTTTTGTTCTATCTGCTCAATAGAGAGATACCTTTTTCACCTTGATGCCCCTTGTAGGACAAAGCCCCACTACCTGTCTGCACAGCAGGTTTCCCCAGGGAAATAGTTCCCATAGGGGAACTATTTCTTCTGTGGACAAATACAAGTAGTGAATCTATAGCACATCAGTTCTCTGAAGGTCACAGTGGAAGAACCTGCCGAGGCACTTTCCTTTGCCCGCCACAACTTGCTATGATTCAACATACTGTTCAGGATTCAATGGACATAGAGAGAAGAGAATCTGTACCTTAATGAATTGAGGAGTTTTAGAGCCTTTTAATAGGCTATCAAAGCTTGCAATTTGAGACATGAAAGCCTACAGGTTATTAAACTCTACATTAGTTTTGCAAAAACCCCATTCACACAGGCAAAAGATTGTATTACAACAGCCATTTCTACCCACCATCATCTGTGGGTCGACATACTAGGTCTTCACTCACATATTTTCCAAAATTGCTTTGGAAGTGTTTACTTCCATCCTTGTTTCACTGGGTGTTTGAACATGGAAAAATACAGTGCCTTTGTGCCAAATTACCCATGATTTCCAAAAATAGTCCTCAAAACACTTCCGAGTACAGGGGTAGCTAAAATAAGATACAGACTTGGTGTAATCTGAAGTGGTTGCCAGTTAGTTTCAGAGACATAGTCTAAGTCAATTCCCAAAGTTTCCCCTGCTTAGTGAAAGATTTTGCTTTTCCACTGAGGACTGCAAGACCTAAGGAAGAAGGCTCCACTGCTGGCTCTGGCTTTGGCCATATAAGGGGCGCACACACTGAATTTCAACAGAAGCCTTTAGGTCCACTGTCAGTGTTTCTTCTTTAAGAAGCAGAAGCAGTCTCCTCCCAACATTCACTTAGCTAACATCTACCTGAAGCTTTACTAGAAAAAGACACATAGATCAGTCTTTAGAGTGGTATATGTCACCCATTTCTCTCACAAGTGAGAGAAAAAGGGAAGTGTTTATAGAGCACTGAGCTCAGAGAAAAAAGTTGCATTCAGAGCATCTAGTGTTAAATCCTAGAGTTAAGCAAATAGCTCTCCAGGAAATTTGATGCAAGCCATGTGACACAGAAGTGTGAGTAAGTGAAAGGAATAGCTTTCTTTTTTGCCAAAATGAGATCAAAATTATAAAAATAAGAAATTGTAAAACCATTTCTGATTCTGACTATTAGAATCATAGAACACAGAATGGTTTGGGTTGGAAGGGACCTTAAAGATTACCTAGTTCCAACCCCCCTGCCATGGGCAGGGACACCTTCCACTAGACGAGGTTACCTACAGCCCCATCCAACCTGGCCTTGTACCCTTCCAGGGATGGGATGAGAAGCAGCGGGAAGCTAAGGGATGCATGCAAATGGCCGCTCAGTGACAGACCCCGCACCGTCCCACTCTGCCCCCAAACAGTAATGGACAGACACACTCCCGAATCAGATGTTGGCACAGGCAGGCTGTGTTTATCAAGCACACAGAGGCTTGCAGAAGAAAAGCACTGGGAAAAAATAATACAAACTTGAGGCCAAATTTGATGATTTGATTCAAGTGAGAATAGTTTCCCTCTTCAGAAAAAAGAAACAAGAGAAATACCCTTCTGTAATTTTACTCTTTTTGCTTGGTAAGTCTCTTTTCTTCTGAGAAACAAGTCTACTTGGTAGCTGTCTAAACAAAGAAGTTGGAACTAAGAAAATAATGTGATGGAATTGGCCCCTTGTGGCAAAATAACCACAAACTGCTGACTATTTCTATCAGTTTCTTTATTCTTAAAATAAATTTAATACTATTTTTAGGGAATAAAAAGTTAGGATATGAATTGCAAGGTGATAATAATAGAAATTCCCTGCTCAATTATATTTCAGCTCTCAGGTAAATCATAGGTTTTGCTTTCATGACACAATAACTGGTTAGCGCTTCTGGCGCAACTCTTCACGGAAATCCAACAGTTTGTTCCACCATGTACTTACAAATGAATGTAAAATTCTCTTTCTGCAAATATTCTTCCTAGTAAAACTTGCTCACCAGCATGCTCACATAAAGATAATATGAGCTGTGGGAGTATTGTGATAAATTCATTTCAGTATCTGAATTGGGATCTAAAATAGATAAAAAGGGAAACCAGATTTATTACATCCACTGCAAACAAAGTCATTTGAAGGAATAACAGCTTTATGTTTATTTAAACATAACTGAACCAATTATTCTTCAAATGTCAACAAAATCTTAACAATAGTTCTCTGCTCTGTGGAATACCACGCTCAGGTTTCGCTGTAACTCTGACTAAAAGTAAGAGTGGTATATGACAGAGATCACCTGGTAGGGCCACAGTTACCATGACAAAGTTGAACTGGGCATGGAGAGATTTTATCATTTAAAAAATTTTCACATTTAACAAATGTTCTACCAAGACCTCTCTAGGTCCAAAACTGACCTGTTAAAACAAGATGTTATCAGATACCATATCTGCCATCTTTTTACCTTCCTCCACTTTTCCTCCAGCTGTTTCACACAAGCTCCTGTGATTGTGGTCTTCTATCCAAAGCCAAATTCTACCCTTGCAAGGTTAAACTAAAAAAGCAAGCTAAACAAAATACGCTTCCAGGTCTTTCCCTCGGCTTTTTGTGCTCCTTCCACCTTCCTGATAAGGTCTCACTTTTAGTATGTGAACAGTATCCTCTTCTCCAGGCCTTAAACTGGGTCCCTGAATGCCTACGTTTCTCTCCTGTTTTAGTCTTTCCCTGGCATTTTCCTTAGACAGCTTCCATATAGATGTAACTTTTCCTTGGAAAGTAATATAGAGCAATTCCCACCATGATCCTCCCTTGTCATCCTTCTCCTTTAGCTGTATTATGACCTTTTGTCCTACAACTCCCACCCACTTCCAGCATCTAACTTTGATTTCTTCCCAATCACCAGGGCCACCTTAAAAAATACCCACCATCAAAATTGCTTTACTCTGAAGGCAAGTCAAAGCTAATAAAACTAACTGTCCTTTCAAGTGTCTAAAATCTTGATGCATTCAGCATGGTAAGAGTAATTCAGATCTTTACCTTTAAAGCAATATTATTTCTCAAAAGATGGCAACTTAAAATGCGCATCTACAAGGCCAAAAGAAGTAGTGGGAGTGATTAAGGTCTTAATCTGCATCCAGCTAAATACTCCTCTAACTTCTCTCCAAAGAAGTAGAAATGACACAAAAGATACAAAGCAGCACCTTGAATAGCTTTCAAAAACAGTAGAGAAAAAAAAGATGATTTTCCCTGAGCAGCAGCAAGGGAGGAAGCTTCTGGAAGTCAATGCATCCATAAAGGGCAAGAAGCGAAGAAGGTTTTGCAAGAACACCAAACAGCGAAAAATCTAAGAGCATTTGAAAAGGAAAGACTTTTGATATGTTTGTTACCCATGCCTCCACCCATCGCATAGTCTCTAATCATTAATACAATGAAAATCTCTGCTGTTTCAAGGACCTGACTACTCAAGTTGGCCAAAAGGGAGAAGTCGATATGAGCAGATGGTAAAAACTGTAGGTGCCCTAGGAAAGATAGATTACCAAGAATTTATGATACGGTAATTCTGTTTCTCTGAGTCACAGCAATGAATCTACATTTTTAGATCGAGGACTCATTGTACGTCTTATGCTCAAAATACGTCAGGTTGGAACACTCAAAATATATAAATTAAGAACCATAATGTGACATTGCTGATTTAAGAACCTTAGGGCCAAAACTGTGCTGTCATAAAAAAACCTCACCACTACTTACTATCTTCAAATGTGAAATTGAGATAGATATATATATGTATTGTCATTTAATGTAAACTTTCCTTGAATCAGCTATAATAAACAAGTAGAGAGATATACAAATGGATTTAAAAATGGACACAAAACAAGGCTTCAAGAAAGAAAAAGATAACATTATAGAGGTTGAGTAAAAGAAAACTTCCGAAAAAGATGACTACGGTCATTGGGTCTAAATAATGTGGGGCATCAATAATCTGATTGGGGAGAGCACAAGAACAAGGCTCAGGAGACAGGGGTTGTATTTTTTGCTTTGTTTCCTTAACTTCAGTGAGGCCATGTCATGTCTCAATGCCTGAGCTTCCCCACAGAGAAAATAAGGAACAAAGACACTGAAACCCGTACTGAAGTATTTAGAAATCTGCTGATGAGAGAGCTTGGCATTATGACTTTTGCAATATCTCCAACTCGTCCAGGAATGGATCTTCTGAACTGGTCAAAGAGGCAAGGAAAAGGTTAAAAAAAAAATAATCAGGGGTTGGACTAGATGATCTTTAAAGGTCCCTTCCAACCCAAACTATTGTATGATTCTATGACTTAACCAATCCACAGAGATGCAATGTGTACCACACACTAGTAGGAAGCAGTGGAAAATTAAGATAGGAGTTTCCCCACGGGAGCTGTATCCCTGGTCCGTTTCTCTAGGTCCCAGTACACGGTGGCGAGTGCCTTGGGCAAGCAATCCTACAGACACTGTAGTCGGCTGTGCAGAATTCTGTCTTGTCTTTTTTCCATGAAGGCCCCAAAGCGTGAGATCTCTTGTCTCTTTTTGCAGTAAAAGCCTCCTGGATCACTGAATCCCACAACTGGAAAGCAGATCACTACAGTAACTCAAAAGCGGTTAATGACAATGCTTGCTTCTCTCAGCCTCTGTTAGTGGGTTTATTATCATTGTGGCTGTTGTTGTTCCGATGTGTCATAAGAAGCTATATGCACCAGAGACTTTGTTTGATGGAATTTGCTTTCTTGGCTCCCGGTGAAACCATTAGCCAGCACTCTACCCGGATCGCCAAGAGCATGCGGGGCCTTGTAGGGGACTGTTGTTCCTATTTATCTGTGGCCAAAGTCCCAACAACTTCGATGGGAGGATTTGTCTCTTGGCAGTAGAAGTTTTATTTTGCTCATTAGCTTGCTAGTGAAAAAAGACTCCAGTCAGATGTGAATATACAGATACATCCAAACCAGAGGCTTCCAAGGCTCTCTATTCAGCAAAAAATTCACTGCTACTTTTAAAAGATTCATCATTGTTTCCAGAGCTGAGCAAATAATTCATAACTTATTCACTAAATTCAGCCTACTTTGGTTCAAAGATGATCAATGTGAAGATCATAATTTCCTCAAATTTATTCATCTTTGAATGCGATGAATATGTTAGCACATACTTTGCTCTGTGGATCCTGATAATCCAACTGTAAACTGTATTCTTTGCTGTGATTTGTCAAAGTAATCAGATGGCACTTAGTGTTTGATCAGTGAGTGTGAAGGTACTGCCAAACAACCAAGATCGTTTCCATATTTGTGTCCATAACACTGTAACACTCAATCTGATAACTCAGAAGCTGGAACGTGAAAAGTAAAAATGGCCTCAAAATGGAAAACAAATTTATTGTAAAACTGATACACTTTACAGAGATGTAAAGTGTATGGCTCAGAAGGAAAAGTTACATGCAAATTTCAGACACCTTTTCTGCTCTCCAAATCCTGCCTAGGTAGATATCGAGGACAGTATGTTTCTTTTACTCTGCTATGACTGTAATACTACTTATGTCCAACAGAGAAGCTCAGAGGGACAAAAGGGGTCTACAGCTGTATCTGTGACTATGCAAATCTTCAGCTCAATTATTCTGTATTTCTACAACAAACTTTAATACCTTTTCTAGATCAGTCTTTTATTGGTTTAATAAAACATGTTTTAATTCAGGCGTTACAGCTCCTGTGAAGAAGCTATGATGCAGAGACCAAAGAATCAATAACTATTTTTATAGCTCTTAAAGAAAAGCTATAGTAATATCAGTGTAAAATCCCCAACAAAAACTATAGTCATAGAACTACCCCTTTTATTATACACTTCCAAGTCTTTAAATAGAAAAAAAGAACAGATGCCAGAGCAGAGCCATATGTTTTAATTGTAGCTGTGTACAAGCATGATTTTATTTTTTCTGACAGAAAATCTATAACTTGAGTAGGAAGTTACTGAGTGGAATCCTCAATGCCGTATTTCTGGCTAAAGAAGTAAACTCCCTATAGAACATGTCAAAGTCAGAGCTGAGAGATTGAGACATTTTGATAACAATTCAATACTTGTCTCAAAACATCCAATTGCTTTGAAGTAATTGGTGGGAGGAGACGAGCTATTAATATTGGATTTATTTGGTGGCATTTGTCTCTTACACTAGAACTAACCACTAGCTCCCCTTTAAATTGCTAGCAGGTAGCATGCAATTAAATCAATGGTTGGAATGCAAACTACCCTACTGAAATAGCCAAATATGCCCCTTGCTTATTATTTTTTAAAAAAATCAAATCTTCTGAGTGTAGATGATGGGAAAGAAAATGGTTAATGTCCCTGCAAGTTGAAGTCCTGGCTGCAAAAATAAATTTTTTTGTAAACTCTTACTTGTAAGAATTGCATTTACTTTCAGCTTCACCAGATCAACTTCAAAGATGTAAAAAACACAGTCATGCCCCACCAGAGATGCCATCAGCTGAATGGAGAGGAAGCCTTCACTGTTTGGGCTTTCACTAAGGTCTTCTCCAGGACAGGCTACTGTGGGTTTCTGCTACAGTTACGATGCTCTACTTGTTACGGACACAGCCAGAAGGACTGATTTGCTTCTGCTCAGTCAGCTGCAAAACTGGACAGAGTTCCTCTGCTCTCAGCTCTGCGTATGCACTAACAGGCTGGTGGATGTTTGGAGGCAAGAGGAAGCAGCTGGGTTTGGTACCACCTTCTGTTTCTTTTGAGTTGACCCTGTGCTCGTCTCACTGCTAAGTTTTGTAGCCCCTCTTAGCTGCAGTTCCCTGACCTAGAGCCAAGAGTCTTCTAGAAGCTGGAACATTGCAGGAAAACACTGGTTGCACATGAAAATTGGCCACAAATTAAAACACAAGACGATTCATTAAGCAAATATTTTCAGAAGATTAAGGGTATGGACGCACAAGTGAGAAGGTAAAGCTTGATGCATAAACCAGAAGCAAATACCACTGCACCAGCTGTGTGCGTTTGAAACTGTAAGAAATGAGCAGGCTGTACGCTGAAAAGTCCATCTGACAGATTAGCAAATTCAGCATGGATTTGTCCAGACTTAAATCTGTCACTGGTACGATCATGCTAAATTGCTTTTAGGAGTTCATAGCTTTTTGAAACTGCAACAGCTTGACATGGAAAAGTGAATGTGTTAACCTGAAGCAAGGGTTTAGACCGAATTGTTTCTGTGAAGTGCCATTTATGCGAAGATCCAACTAAAAAAAAAAGAACAGAAGAAAACTTCCCATATGATTCAGTAACACTTCTGATGTAATGCTGGGTTAAAAACAACTCACATCAATCAGGACCTTGCTGAAACCAATCAACATCCGTATTATTGAAGACTAACATAATTATCCATTTGAAAAAAAAGGAGTGTTTTTCCTACTGATTTATCAAAAGCATCTACTGTAGTAGCAGTGTTAGAACTGTCTCAGCTCCATCAACTTCTCAACACACTGCATCTGATCTCAGATACTTGGACAACATAACTAATGACAGGCTGCAAGTCAGAACTGTTGCCAGGGATGCAACCCGAAGAATTATGAAACATCCAGGAGGTTAGAGCTCATAGATGGCATAAATTTACAGTATAATATGTAAGAGAGATAAGCAGAGTGTATTGCAGTTGCGGGAAGAGGAGCTGTTTATTTAAAGGAAGCAAACGGTGTTTTCTGCTTTTGCTGTTGATCGTTCTTAAACCGTTCAAATTAATGTAATGACTAGAGGGTCTCTGACCTGGAAGAACAAGGCAAATTCTCTGTCAACATGAGTGATTACCTAAGCATAGAGACAATAACAAGAGATATGCAGACGCAGTTAAAGCTAGGAATCAGGTTTTATAAGCCTTGTACAACTGACAGCAACAATCAAAGGTTACTAAACAGGGGAACACAGTACCAAGGAAGCATACAGCAGCTGCTGTCTGCTATTACGCAGCACTCAGCAGGACACCTTGTCTTCAGGTGATTTCAAAACACCGATGGTAATTCTTTCTGCGCTAGTAGACTTTATCAGCCAGATTTGGAAAGGGCAGCTACAGACACGGCACTGGGCATAGTAGCCTCAACCTTTCATGTCATGAGCCAGAAATAAAGCTGTGAAATCAAGCAATTCAGATCTGAGGCCTCTACTATTGGCTGGAGGAATGAGCATTCCCTACCCGGCCAGAGCAACCCTGTCTGAGGCCACCGTAATGTACCAGCTCCCTGGAACGGGTACCTGAGATCTCTTCACTAGAACAAGAAGTACATTTTGGAGAGGAAAATAGTGAAATTGCTGCTTATTCAGATCTAGAACACAGGTAAAATCAAGCAGATATCCAGCAAGCTATTGTACATCACTGAGAATCTTTCTATTTAAACTTTTGTGCTTCCTCTGCTTCGACGCAGGTTTTAAGTGTTAGGTGACAAAGGTACAATATCCATGGCAGGGTGCCCTTTTCTTGAAACTGCACATTGGCTACAAAGATGAAAGTCATCCAGACCATCATACACTCTAAGCCTGCAGTATCACAGCAGCCCATCTCACTGTGGTGTCAGGCTGTGCCCTCTTAAGCAGAGTGTGATAAGGAGCACTTTGGGAAGCAAAAGTTAGAGGAAGAGAGAGAATCAACCATTTTTTTCACTGTTTTGTCCCTCTTACTAGCCCAGAACTGAGGACTGTGGGTGGTAGGAGGAGGTGCCGGTCCCCTTGCAAACCAGAGGCTGTCTGAAGCGGCCCTCTTGTTCAGAAAACGCAAAGGTTTGGCTGTGGTCAGCCCTGTGGTTCTGCAGTGCCCTTTCTTCCCTCCCCTGCTGCAGCACAGGGGCAGGCACAGGTCCCTGTCCTCACAGAGGTTTGCTCTGTAACACAATGACACTGGAGCATGGCAAGTGTGAGCCCGCTGCCTTTCACATAGAAATCATAGACTATTATAGGTTGGAAAAGACCTTTAAGATCATCAAGTCCAACCGTCGACCTAGCACTGCCGAGGCCACCACTAAACCACGTCCCTAAGTGCCATATCTACACATCTTTTAAATACCTCCAGGGATGGCGACTCAACTACCTCCCTGGGCAGCCTGTTCCAACGACAGTGATGGCAAGACCAAAAACACGAAATGAGGAAAGCGTTGCCCTCTGGGCTGGGTTGCAAGAGCACTTTGGGAATTAAGAGTTCACACTGTGCCTCAGTAGCACCCGGCTCAGTAGGACAGGGGACACCACATGGTGACAGACAAGCACCAAAGGACAGAGACCACCAGACCAGAGTCCTGCACAATTTGTCGCTGCTTCCTTTGCTGTGGACACCTCTAGCCACAGCTGGGCTACAGCCTTTCCTACAGCCCCTCACCTGGCTGCCGGTGCTGGAGCAAGCAGGACGCCAGCAAGCTTCACAATTATGTTCTCCCCATGAAAGACACCTGCTGCAATTCCTTTGTCATAGCAGGGCTGTGATGTGAAAAGGAAATTGGGTTTTATTAAAAAATTCAAACTTTATGAACACACAGCCCCCTCCCCCTGCTATCAAATGCATTTCTACAAACAGAAAATCTAACTCTGCAGTAGGGTTTTTTTTTCTTTTTCTGGATCTGAATAGTGCAGAGGAGACTGTGATATAAATGGAAACATAACAATCATATAACAGACAAAGCAGCGCTAGGCTGTATCGCTAGATCACTATGGTCTCCTTCATGAAAAGGAAAAGACTGGTTGACTATAAAAGAAAATATTAAATAGCTGTAGTTTACCTATAATGCCTTTAAAGCGTGGATGGCCGTTATCTAGGGGATATTGATCAGAGAGATAACATGGGTTATGCACTATTAAAAAAGAATAATAAGACAAGGACGCATCTGACACTGTCAAACAAGAAATATTTGCTCTTTCAGGTGGTGACCGGACCAAGACTCTAGTTCTTTTCTCAGCACTGATATAATTATTTAAAAGCACCTGTACTTTCAGCATAATGCACCCTTAGCTGCTTTATTCTAGACAAAGTAGCTGGGCATTCTTCTTTTCATCTTAAGAGACAGTCTTTAATTTTTGTTCAGAAATTGCTTTTAAGTGGTTTTAGGAATCTGCTTGTTATGCTTCTGCAAAGGTATCCATAAAGACATCAAAGTGTGGGTGACACGTGCAGTGACGCATCTTCCCTAACTGGCACAGACAAATCAGTGTGATTACGCTGAGGTTACATGAGCATCCCAGAGGTCAGATGCTTATTGTAACTAAACAATTTGACATTAAAAAACTGAGCTGTAAAGCTCACAAGAATAGACTTCTTTACATCAAATATGACACTTTTTTTTTTTTCCTATTTTTCCTTCTCTTTCTTTCTTTTTAACAATTTTGCCACTGGTTTGGTTTAGAAAGAGGTTCCAAGCCAGACCAGTGCCAAGGAGGAAATAAGCCTGCGAAAGCAGAGTACGTGGCAGGCAGTACTTCTTGGTCTGAACTCAACCTTGAGAGATTTTTATTATAAATCTGTTGAAATACCAATTTGATTTTCACCAAAGGTACCTTCTCTCTCTGCCAAAAAAAGTTGCTTTAAAGCAGGATCAGCTTGAACTGTCCAGCTTTCAGTTTTCACATGAATCACACAGGAAAATGCAGTACTTGAATCCCTGTTTCAAAGATCTCTGCCATGTCTTGTGGAGTTGTAGCCTCAGTATCAAATGTTCCCATTCATCTTGGGGAAGGGAAAACAGGGTTTCCCTTCTCCCATCCTAGCAAGTTATAAAAATTTCATAGAAGCTTTATGTGAAAACAAACCAACTTTCCTTCCAGGAAGTGATAAACCTGATGTTCTAATGACCTATCCTACAAAAATAATTTTTCAATATCTCTGAGGGGTTTAAATTCTGTTCCCCCTTCCCTTTTCACCAATCTTTGTCTTAAAGGGAGTGAAAATTTGGTAATACTACGCCTTCCCCATGTCAGCATGAAATTCTTGTGAGTACCCTAAATGCTGCAGCATACGATTTCAATCGAACACAAGAAGAATGTATCCAGTTCTCCCAATTTTATCGTAAGGCATACAATATTTGAAATCTTTGATTCATATGAATCTTCGTTTTCTTTCCTGTGTAAATTTTAGCAATTCCGCATGCAGAGAAAAGAATGGAACTACAATCCCAAGACACCCTCTAGATACAAACACCAGGAAGCAAATGAAAATAATCTGCAACATATAAAAATCATGATATTTCAAAGAATAACAACTTCTTAGTTAATACTGCTCCAGAAATAGTAATTTTGTAATTGCATGGTCGATCCTAGGAATGCCCAGCTAGGACTTTAAACACCTGTGTTAGGTCCAAGAAGTGTTTTAGAAAAAGCAATTTCATCCCCATGCCACATCACCAGCTCCAATCAATATGTTTGCCACAGTATAATGTCTATTAAGCATGTCCCTCGGTGACAGAACTATGTACAACATGGACACAACAGTAAAAAAAACAGAATAAAAAATTCCACAGTATCTAGTCAGCTTCTGTGTATCCTTCCAACTTCTCTCTCCTCACTGTCTGCAACCCATCACAAAAGTGATTTGTGCTTGGGAGTGTACTCTAAGGGCTGTGGCGCAGGAAAATGTCATCACATGTGTTTATGGTGCACCTACTGTGGCCAGGCCATTGCCCATTAAGACTACCCAACTAAAACAGCTGGTTTCTGCTCCTTAGAAGCACCATTTGCATAGTAAGGGCCCTATATTAATCACGAACAATATAACCGCATAACCCAAATTAACCCTAAAAATAACTTCCAATACAGAGATGTG
The DNA here is from genome assembly GCA_013398815.1 of Ibidorhyncha struthersii. Lineage (NCBI taxonomy): Eukaryota > Metazoa > Chordata > Aves > Charadriiformes > Charadriidae > Ibidorhyncha > Ibidorhyncha struthersii. The sequence continues at coordinate 2,490,641 of VZSZ01000921.1, read as the reverse complement.
AAATACTTAGTTCATGCGTGTTTCCTTTCACGAGAGCCTTGTTACACCAATTACTCTTACTGGTTTGGCAAAAGTTAGGTTTGCTGAGTGCCAAATTCTGCACACAGATGTATGTGCCTGGCTACCGCTGAAATAAAAATCAGAGGCTTTGACTTCCACTTTTCTTTTTATCCCTCTGGTCTGGAAGACAGTCTATCAATCACAGACAAATTGAATATGATGCACACCCACGTGCACGCCCAAATGGCTTTATGTACACAAAAGAAAACCGGGCCATTTGCATTTAGAAGTGCTTTTATGAGGTATGCATTTAGTAACTATGTTTACAGCTGGGGTCTGGGAGACGATTGCAGGAATGGCATCCAGAGAACTGAATACAGCACTGGCAGTTGAATAAACACTTGCAGCAGCCTGATCCTCATCCTGAAAGTGGGCGGTATCCCTTTTTTTTTGGAAAGTATACCACATCACAGGGCCTGGATGGTGCTATTCCCCTTTCGACCCCTTCTCCATGCTCTTTCCCTTCTTCCCATTTGGCTTCCTTTAACACTTTCAAGGCTCTGGGCAAAATGGCACAGGAAAGGAATAAGAAAGAAACAGGAACCCACACAAGCGAGAGTTCTTTCTGTGGGATTTTTTTCCCCATGTTGGAGTTAGTTGAAGAGAGAAACTGTTAAGCATTCAGCTGTGGGCTTTTTCCAAACCTCCACCCTTGGGTGTCTTTTCAACCTTGTTTTCTCCCCTGACGCCCGCAGTTTGGCTGGTATGTTCATAGCAAGTGCAGTAAGGAGCTCTTCTGTGAATTCGATGCCTCTTTGAGGATCTGAGGTAAGTACCAGTGCCAATCTAGATGCCTCCAAGCTCATCTTCACAAGAGAACTACTGTCCCTAAAACCAGTGAATGTGTTACGGTGATTCTCAGCTCACACACAGACGTGGTGAGTACCGATAACAGCAAGCCTATTGCTAAAGCAGAATGATGGTTAAAATGTAAGATTGTCAAGGTTTGAAATAGCAACAACAGAGAAACCCTCCAACACCAATTCCTGCTTAATTGCTGAAAAAACTTTTAAGAAGTTAGTCCGTAACCAAAAAACCCCACAGTTCCACTGTATTTCAGTGGCTGAAGAGATTTGCATTAGGTATCACCTTTGAGTCCGAGCCCACATTTGACGTTCGCATGCAGCCCCTAGTAACTCTGAGCGGAGTTCTGAAAAGCAAGAACAGCCCAAGACTGCACACACAGTAATGAGCTCCAGCTTCAAAATACGGCTCCCTCTTCATAAAGATGAACCTATAATTCTGTCTTCAATAGCCCGTGTGGCTGAGGGGGAACATAACGCTTTGTAGGCTAAGTTATCAGGTTAAGTACAAATTTCAGAGAGTCTGAGGCATGTAACAATGTAAAATTCTGCTCAGAACTATAACTGGAATGCTCCCAGTCCGCCTCTTCCCCATCATTATTAGGCAGTAAAAGGGAAAGTAGGAGACACAGAAAATAGGTGTGCTGCTTACCTTGTTTAATTTTACCATCTTACATGAATAAAAAAAAGAGATGAATATTTTATAACCTTTGCTTTCATCATAAATAATTTTGTGACAGTTCAGCATTCCTGTAGATTATTTACAGCTTTTTGGTTGATGTGTGCTCCAAAAACATAAAAAAATAATAACGTTTTTTTGGATATTGCCACAGTAGCATGAACATACCTTTCAGATTTCCTATAGTCATTTCAAGGACACTCCAGGCTGAGGGTCCACAAACTCTCCCTTTTCACAGAGCTGTTCTTTAATAAAGCACCAACTCTTGCTCCAAAAATGCCAAATATAGTTGAGAGAACTCCTTGATAACATGTTTTTGCTAAAAACTATTTATATTCATAGATTCCTGACAGTTTGCTTCGTTTTGATAGTCTCTCTACATTTACCCTTCCCATTCTAATTTTTTTGGTTTAAGATTTGGAAAAACAAACAAAAGCTCTAATCAGGGAAAAAGATATATAACTACGTAAACGACTTATTCTGTGCACACAATTACATGTAAATAGCCATGAATCTTTTTTTAAAGCAAGACAAAACATAAAATAGACTGCTTAGCTGTAAATTTAAACCTATTTCACTTTCAGGCTTCACTGCTTCCAGTGTGAATCAGCCTATTATCTTTAAGTATGAAATTAGAAAAAAAGATTTGCTGTTTGTGTACAGCCAAAGATTAACATTTCCCTGAGATTAACAGTGTGTTTCTTGAAGATGGGAAGCGTATAACACCAAGAAACGCATTTTAATACTGCTTCTCAAGAGCATTTTTGTTTTTATAGCAAATGCATCTTGAGATTAAGAATATGCTTGAAAAACAGCTAGTGAAAAAGTGATATAAACCAAACCAATGAAGCTTTGTGGTGAAAGCAAAACAAATTACTACACGGCTCAGAAGTTAAAGACTTAAAATCTGCAGTTTACAGTGCATTTGCTTGCATCTTTTTATGGTATGCAAAATAATGCATAAAAATTCAGGATTAAGCATATTTAAATGTCACTTGAATCAGAATTAGAATAATTGTGAGAATGTTATAATAAGGCATCTGTTTGGAGCAGTATCTGCTCTATAATTGCCTGGTCAATATTTTTAAGTTTGCTGAGGAATATCTAGCCAGAGGAAAAGCAGAATACATCATTGTTTCTTCCTGCATGTCGCCCGAGCCTTCAGTCATTCCAGGAATAGTAAAAGTATGAAAATACTAACAACATGTGATTTCTCTGCTAAGTTGGCTTTGGGCTAATTCTCATCATTGGAAGACACAAGGACAGAGTAGGCTACCGCATTTACTTCCCAGAGATTTACATACAAGACAAAAGTGAAATATACTCTTTACTTATTTCCTCCAATCTGACTGATTTTTCTTTCTTACTGACCTCCTCTCTTTCTAGCCCCCAACGGGCCCCGCAATAGTGCTAGGCTGCAATAGTGTCCGCTAAATGCTGAACAAATTCTGATACCCCTGCCCGCATATGGTATTTTGTCATCTCAGGACCAAGCAAAGGTGGGCAGTAAGGCAGGCGAGGAAGGAAGGGCCCAATGCCATTACTAGGTGCTTCATGACCCTTCTGAGGACATCTCAAACTGCCCAGGCACTGGTCAAATCATCATAGTGAAATGCTAGGCAAAGAGATTGCGGGAAAGTGGAGAGTGTCCCTGGAAGGCTAATCTGGGATGCGGTCATCTACACTGCTCATTGNATGTGTGTGGAAGGTTTGGAAGTTTCAGGGACTCAGTCCCTGAAATTTTTGTGGTCAAGTCCTTTACTTATAGTCACCTAAACCTTGACAGAAAGCTCTTCAGACTGGAAGGCAAAAATCAGAGGAAACACAGGTTGTTTGCAGTTCTAAGTACAGTTCATAAAATGTGTACAATTCAATCAGTGTCTGCAGTGCTGGATAAACCCCTGGTTCCTACTTAACATGTAGAATCTGAGGTCTACATGTAATTTTTGCATATCAAGCAGCCCATGGTGCTCGAAGTTGCGTATATGTGCAGCAAGAATAGTGGCTATCTGCCAAAGGTTTTCTAAACTGAATGAACAGGCTCACACAGACAACATCAACCTGCCTGACACCATCTAGAAAACCCCAGGAATGGGCTTTGTAGCTCCAGAATCTAGCTGTGTTGCCACAAACATCTGTCTCTTGTTTCTATGTTCCTTCCCTCTTCCTCTTTGTTATTAAAATTGCAAAACAGACTTATGCCCACTCCAGACAGCGGAACTGTGTCTGGAGATTTTTAGCAAGGTGTCTGGAAAAGGTGTACAAGTAAAACAGGATATGTTATATTCAGATTGAAATTCTAAGAAAGTTGTTCTTAGAAGGATACAAGTTTGTAACTCTTCAGAGCAAATCTTCTCAGATACCGTAGATACAGCCACCTATAGATAGCGCACTGAAGACCAAAATGCTAAGCCTGCAGCCACAACTCCACCTTCCATTATCACTGAAGAATTAACTCCTTCAGTTGTATTATTTAGTGGCAGAAATCTGAAAACCAATCACAACAAATAATTGGAGAAAGGCTATTTGACCTTTAAAATCAATAAACTCGGAAGTCATGAGAAAGTAAACACGGAGCTCTGTGAGGGTTTTATTTAATGTTATTCACAAGATAATTGTATTTTGACTTATTTTCTATTTTATTGACAGTGTAGTTCAACAAGATGAAAGGTGATCAATAGGTGATGTGGGGGTTCACTGCAAGACATTGCACAGACTACCGCAACGACCAAATGTCCCGTGGGCAGTGGGGGAAACAACAGCCTCTTGGGAAACAAAGTCAACATAAAAAGGAGAAGACGTGAAAGCAAGAGAGTTATCTATTTGAGAGTACTGAATCAGTGGAAGGAATGACTAGAGAATGAGAAAACAAGTAGATAAGAGGAGATTACAGACAGATGCATCACATACGGGTTTTAACTCTGCTGGAGCGGACTACCTCCACCCTGGTCTTCTAGGCAAATGACCAGTTTGTTCTTTCATTGCCTAACGGTCATACAGAGCAGCTGAAGTATATGTGCCTGAGCAGTACTTGTTGTGGGCAACCACTGCAAAGCAAGGCAGTTTACACATACACACTCCTCCAGATATAGAAAACAGATCCAAGAAACACACACTCCTCCAGATACAGAAAGAAAACAAATACACATGCCACTTCTCAGAGATGGAGTACCTCAAAGCAGCACTTTAAACTGAGTACTCTGGAAGATGAATGTTAGGCTTTCAGAATATGTTATGGTAAAATAGAAAATAGGGAGAGAATAGGGAAAAGAAACACTGGCAAAGAGCTGCTGCATGCATCTTCTCACCACATAGCAAAGTTCTAAGAGAAAAGCACCAAATCCCAATTATTACCTAATGTACTGGCATGTTCCATCTAGTAGCTACCAAGCCAAATGGGATGTGAAGGAATGAAAACGGACACTCCCACAGCTAGACTGCACGCTGAAAACAAGGCAGGCTTTGGATTTAGACTGCATCAGCACAGCCCCATGTGACGCTAAACCTGTCACAGCCTTCAGCACTTCACCCAACCTTCTGAAGTAAGCAGTGTAAACACAGAGCAGCCTGATCGAACGAATCACAGAGGATGTAAACACCCACTCTAACAAAGAGCTTTGCAGGGTAGATTTGACTACTTCTTCATACGCCTTGGAGCTGAACTTTCTCAGAATAGGTCTATGTTTAGATTTCAGAGTGCTAAGCTTTTTAAGTGAGACTTCAAAGGCCAATGGATGGGGTGTAGCAAACGAGTATGAACAAACCGGACAACTGCAGGTACTAACAGATGAACAGATTATCTCTACCCTGGTCTTCTAAGCAAGCGACCACTGAACTAAGTCTTCATACAGATTGCAAATTAAGGGAGCCTTAGCCTCCTCTCTAGGCAGACAACTTTAAAGGAGAAAATTAACCTCTGTGTACTATAGCCAATAAAGTATTCAATCTGTTGTAAAGACTGTCCAGTTAAATAAGATTACTGCAGATTAGCCTGACAGACAGAAACGTAAGTCCAAATACAAGGAAGACCACGCTTATTTCTGGATAAGGCAGTATTGCTAAATACTGTAATGACGAAAATCTGGGGAGAACCTAGGGAAACATAATTTGTGCCAATACTTCTCCAGACGCCAACTTCCTATTAGCAACACAAAACTCCTCCTAGAATGATGACTTTCCACTTCCTAGAAAAAGCAGAATTTGGGAATCTTACACCTCAGAAGTTAGTTACGATTTTTATTTGCAATCAAATGCTGGACTAGGTAAACCGGTTTCCTACTACAGAGGGCAGGACCTAGTAGCAGGCATGATAAGGGTCTTGTTGCTCGTATATAGGTAATACAGGTAATATACTTCACTGACCCTCTGACTATCCCACTTCTTTTGTAATGCTCCAGTGGGAGAGAGGGCCAAAGATGAAAAGAATATAAACCTCCCAAGGAAGAGAATTGATTAATCCCTAAATGAGGAACTTACACATCAATTGAGAAAGGTCCCCTACAGAACTGGAGGTTGAAAATCATTCATTGGAAATATTGAAATCCTCACCAACAGCACTTTTTCTTGAAATTTCTGGAATTTGTTTAGAAACTGAATTTCAAACTAAACCACAAGTGGACTTACCAAGTTACCGTGAGACTCACTGATATTGTCACACACTATTTTTACAGGCTTATTACCCAGAAAATCTGAAACCTTGATAACTCTGTTGATACTTGTGTCTTTTCAGACGAGTCCTTTTTTTAACTGAAATTTTTCTTACACTTTGCTTCCCCTAATCCTGACAAATAGTGGTTTTGTTTGCAGCAATATCCACATTCATAGGGAGTGACATTCTTCCTAATGCAGATCATTTAAAGCAGAAGGCTTTATTATAGATGCAACATATATGTGTGAGATGGATGGGACCTCCGTGCAATAAGAAAATGAGTGTCAAAAGCAGACATGTCATTAGCCAGTTACTATGATTTATAAGATGAAAATAAATGTTTAAATGCTCTGAAGTGATAAAATGTCAAAAAGAGAGGCAGAACGAATGGCCTAAAATGGAGGGCTCGTTCGAGTGATCAGGTCCCAGAAAGTTTAGTCATGCTGTCCTAACAACAAAAAGTCCCTCCAAGTTTCTCCCATTGATCATATGCTTTCTGTACTTGCCAGCAGAAATGTATATTTAGTAACTCCCTGAAAGATTTACATCTATTACATTGACGCAGAATACAAATGAGGCATTTTAAGTGGCATTTTATGGTTACGTTGTAAAACAAATTGCCACAGCTGTTTGAATTCCTGTTTTACCATACCCATCCTTCAATCTTCTTCAACGTGTCTTTACTATGAGATCCTTCTCTTCGCCAAGCCTCTGTTTTATACCATCCAGAAGCTTATGTCTTTATTTTTCAACTTCATTCTGTGGAATATAGCCACAGTAGCTTCGCAACTTGCCATACATTCCATTAAGCTGAGATATGGTTCCTGTAACTTAACAGAGGAACAGTGCAGTTGCAGTTTTCTCAGATAATGTCAGATTAATCAGTCATTTTTAAATACCAACAGGCACAAAGTATAAAAGTACTCAAAGTCCAGTGTATATAAAGTGCTTTCTTATGCGCTACAATTCATCATGCACCTTTGCCATTGTATCAGTAATACTAATTTTGTCCTTGCACTTCAAACAGCATATCACTTTGCACGCGTTTGTCTATGCACATTGTTAAAGCACGTAGGCTGCTAAAATTCTTCATCCTTCCCCAATCGAAAAAGACAGAAAATAGCCAATTGAGAAACTGTAAAAGCATATGCCCATATTTCTTCAGCATTAAACACCAGAAATCAAGAATTTTTGCAATGTTCATTTAATACTTTCTATGCAAACATAACTGAAAGCAATTTAACTGAGCATGGCATAGTAGGCAGTTAGTCAAATGCATGGTATTAGGCCCTCCCAGTCCTGTTCCTTCAGTGCTGAATGTAGCTTTTCTCCAGACAGTTGGTGATCTCCCAGCTTGCTGCAGATGTGCTATGTGCAAGTTGACATTTATTTTGTCAATATCAACCATAAAAGAATATTCAGCTTTTGAAAGTTGTGCTTATTGATACCATCTTGTAACATAATGCACTGTACGGGAACATTCAAGTCGCACAGTAACCCAATAATGCTGCTAAGATCACACAGTAGTTAGCATCTCTACAAGACCTGGCAAACCTTTTGAAACTAAACATATGACATTATTAACAGTCTGTTGAGCAGGCATTACCCAAGAATCAGTTCCTCAGCAATTTCCACTTTCTCTTCTCTTTCTTCTCTTTCCTTCTCATCGCTGCCCTTCTCTTCTCTTCCCAAGCTCAGTTCTCCTGTTAGACCTAGAGCGCAACTGCATGGAAAGCAGATAGCATATGCACCAGTACAGCACAGAACAGCAGCTCAAGAGCACTGTTTTCTGTCTTCCTAGTGTTATGTTCTCCACTGTGCACTGCTGGTTCCAGTTCCTCCCTCCTGTGGCTAATGCTCCAGGTATTAATGCATCAGCACAACATCCATAAACTATGCACCATAAATGATCTCCTTGCTAGCACTATCCAGGGCATTAACGGATGCCACCAGCATATTCACCACCACCCTCACCATAACCTGTCTAGAGTACCAATAGGCAAGGTCTAACATTCTCTGTTATAGTACAGATACATCACCAACTTCATCCGGCTCCTCTTCACCTACAACTTTGCATTCAGTAACAAACACTTTTCCCGGTCCGTAAACACAGCTAGAGATCTTGAGCTGTCTGTACAATGTGCCCATCTCATTATGTCCCAAATAAGAGATTATTAATAACTGTTAATAATACAAGTATTAATAATACTAATAACCATTTGCTTCAGTGACATGGATGCCACCTTCCCCATCCAAACTGGGAACTTCAGCTCCTTCCTTCATTTCACCACAACCTAAGTGAACACTAGCTTTCCATCACATTGTCTCTAGGGAACTCCTAACGCCCACACCAGTTTCCTAGTGGCCAGAGTCAACATAAACAATAATATGTTATAAACTGGAGTATGTAAGAAAAACCCAGCAGCCACCTAAAACACACAAACAAGTCCAGTCCCTCAAAGGTGTTAGTTTTTGCTTTCAGCTATCTAAAGAGTAGTTTTAACCAAGAAAAACAATCCTTCAGGGACATAGGTCACATCTTTGAGCAAGCCACTCACTACCATGCATGAATTCACTTGGTGTATAAAGGAACCCTGCGCTGCTCATAGATCCACGCATCCAGGTGTCTTCCCTCACCTCCTGCAGACACCTTTCAGCCCTTTCAGCAAAATCTGACGGTGTCATTTATGTGGACATGAAGGACATCTAGTGGAGCCTTGCTTGCTCCCAGCAGAGTGCAGTTTTTAGCCTCTGATCCCCGATTTCTTATCCTTGTTCCGGAAAACCAGCGTATGCTTCTGTTCTCTGAGGAGAGGCAGAGAAGTTCAAAACCATACAGATTTCCTTCTTCCTGTTGTCAGTATGGATGTGCAGTTCCTCTCCGGCATTCTGCCCTCCCTCTGTAGAGCGTGCTGTCTTCTGGTCTTTTTTTGCAGTCTCCTGCACCTACATTACCCTCCTCTCCAGTCAGTCTCCCAGCACAGAGGCATTTCTAGGCTACACCAAGAAGTCTGGAATAGTCGATACCACAACCTGCTGGCTTTCTGAACTGCACAGGCTAATTGGCAAGAATACTGAGCATTTAACCTGTGTGGATCCACCAGGGATTACCGCCATGTAGACTTTCACTCTCTGGACTCATCTACACTGTAACACCTTAGGAATGTAATTCGTGGGCAAAACCCTCTTAATTTTATTCTAGCTCAACACCCTAGCACTGAGATGATGGAGGGCCTGAACTTTCCACAAAAAAAACAACAAGAAGGCTTTTGTAGCTAGGGAATCAAACTCTCATATGGCTAAGCACAATTAAGTCTGCTGTAGAAAAAACCCAAAAGGCTTATTCAGATTGCCTTGTAAAAGCTTAAACATAAATATTTAATTCAGAATATTTTCTAAATTCACTTTCAAAAACCATCATTCACAGCATTTCAAAGGCTGAGGCACAGAGGTGTTTTATCTCTAAAAGAACAAGTAAACAAATGCAAGTTTCCCCCTGTTCGTTTAGCTGAATATGTCAAAGCAAGAAGTTGCTAAAAAATTAGGAAAGATGTAAATAACAACCATTCCAATAGGTGGGTATTTCTCCTGGTAAACATATAACCTGAAAAGGAGGAAGGGAATTCTTATAAACGAGATGTTTCTTTTGGAGTAAAAGCAGATCGCTGTGTTTTCACAGAATCACAGAATCGTCGAGGTTGGAAGGGACCTTTAAAATCATCGAGTCCAACCATCAACTTAACACTGCCAAACCCACCGCTAGACCATGTCCCTCAGCACCACCTCTACCTGTCTTTTAAATACCCCCAGGGATGGCGACTCCACCACATCCCTGGGCAGCCTCTTCCAATGCTCAATAACCATTTTGGTGAAGAAATTTTTCCTAATATCCAATCTAAACCTCCCCTGGCACAACTTAAGGCCGTTTCCTCTTGTCCTGTAGCTTGTTACTTGGGAGAAGAGACCGACTCCCACCTCGCTCCAGCCTCCTTACAGATAGTTGTAGAGAGTGATAAGGTCTCCCCTCAGTCTCCTTTTCTCCAGGCTAAACAACCCCAGTTCCCTCAGCTGCTCCTCATAAGACTTGTGCTCCAGACCCCTCAGCAGCTTTTGTGTCACAGAACTGGCGGAGTTAACAGCCCCTTCCCAGAGGGTCTCTCTCTGATTGCTGAGTGCTACAGCGGGTGCCCTTCAGGGACTGGTGGGACCCACTCGCCTGCAGGAGCTGTGTTCTGCAGGGGCTGTGCCACCCAGCCCCATCCGTCCCAGCCCCAAGAAGGAGCCAGATCCATACATGAGAAGCATGGTGCCAACGCAAGCATGGTCATCATCGATGCTCGCAATTGCGAGCACTTTCCCTCTCTGTTACCTTATTTGAGACCAATCCTATAGCTAGCCAAGACAGCTGAGCCCTGTAAAATAAATCACAAAACCGTCAAGGAATTTCTTGTCTGAGATAATTGCAATGAGGGGGTTGAGCGCAATGGGTATTGCAATCTTTTTTCTTCAGCCTAATCCTAATCCCTCTGTACCTCCCTATAACTCAGCTTCAGATGGCCAAACTCCGCCTGTCCTTACTCTGCTGCAGCTGATGTAACCTCATCCCCACTGACTCCACAGGGCGAGCCAAGGCCAGCACAGGGCGGATGAAATCCCAGTACATTCTTCACCAGAAATGCCACTTCTTCTCTGCAAGACACTGCCAAAGGCTGTGGCGGATCGTATATACCAACTGGCGCAAATCCCCCCATGCTCAACACAGACACAAGAACCGTCTGGCTCACTGCCGTACCCCAAAACGTGGTTCCCCTCCGTCCCCTATTTGCTCTGCCTCCCCTGTTCTGCAGGTGCTGGAGAAATCCGTCCCAGCCGGCAGCTCAACACATGCAGCACTGCACGGTGAGCCCAACACCCAAACACTCCACAAAGGAGTGACTCACAACGTGCTGAGAATAGGCGCAGTTTCCATTCCCAGCTACAAATATTTTTAGCTGCTTTAACAGAACAACTTGACAAGATGACCCGGGAACCATTTAAGAAGAAAACATGATAGAATTTATGGACGGCGCTACACAATGTGGATGTGAAAACTCTAATGCAAGAAGCAACTTGTGCTGCAGCACATATGTCTCCTGGCCCAGGAGGTGTATAACGTTGAGTCCAACACTTGCATCTACTCCACTTACCCTCTCCAGAGGATATTTCATTCACCCTGTGTGTGAAATCAGCATATTCGCGATGGGTAGAAAAGACAGAAAGAGGATATCCTGAATTCACTAAATCAATGATTGAAACACTATCAGCAATGTACTGAATTCTTAACGGTTTTTGAAACAGACTATTTTTTTTATAATTTGTTGTATTATTGTTTTGCAGAGACCAAATTCAAGATTTCCTATGTTCAGATTTTCTCTCTGCCTCACACAGGAGCAGGATTCAGTCCACACAATTCCTCACAGCAGAGCTGACCAATACAATTTTGGCCGTCTGTAAGCTACTAATGCTGTCCTACTTTCTTCCCTTTCAAATTGGAGGGAAGTCCACACTTGATTTCCTTAGTAAGGAAAAAGTTGATCTATCTTACCTGAATGCTGACACAAGTATTGCAAATTATTCTAAGGTGGGATTACAAACCCTTTATGAATTAATCGTTGTCCACTGTATTGGTGGAAACCTTAAAATTAGGCTCTCTAACATAATGCGTAACGGCTCCAGGAGTTACCAAACACTTCACAGAATTCTTCCAGATTGAAATTTTTCATCAACTTCCACAGCATCGTGACTAGGTACACGGCCCTTACAGCTTAGCTTTCCACCCTCGCTCTGGAACAAGTTCTACTGCTCAGACCAACTGTCCCCAAGCAGCACATGCAGGACGTCACACAGGCAGTTAGCCAGTTAGCCATTCTGCTGTTTTCAGCACATTGAAAGCACAATGAAAGGGTTTATGGTTATTTTAAGATAATACTCAAGTAGATTTCCACCAAACACTAGAGATAGAATGACTGCCATCTGAGGAACTGAACACAGGCATAAAATGCTCCTGGGAATTTGCACCACAGTGCCTAAATTTTGAGAGCGAGCAGTTCTTTGATTTCTTGTTGTTTAGGTGGAGAGAGAGAAGCCAGAGTGAGGGGTTAAGGCGGGTCCACATTTCTGACAGCTGAACAGATGTGTCTCAGCCTCAGAACTGAGAGCTTGAGAACGCCAGGTTCACCCGTGATTTTGGGAACGCATACCATGAAGTTGTATGTAGGTAGGCAGTTGTGCTGAATTATGCCTTTAGTGAGCAAATGCTCTTGTGTATAAGGACTCTGATCCAGAGTAACCATTCAAAACCAAATGAATAAAGGGAGTAGAAGTACGTAAACACCATGAACTGCTCCTGTGGCCACACAGGCAGGAGCTCCTTTTGCTTGCTAAACGTGCCCTTCTCTCTGTGCTGTGATTCCTCTAGACTATACAGTTTTGCTACTCTCAGCTAGAGAAGTCACTAATAGCAATAATAAAAGTCACGAAGAATACATTTAACAGCAAGGTACCACGTCCTGTGGAAATTATTGCTTTGTATTAATATTTATTGTTTACCAACTGTATAATAGGAAGGCTAAATGGTCTACTTCAGTCGTTTTGTGAGGATGCATTTATACTTACAATGATTAATAAAACATTTGCCAATAGCTATCTGAATAATATATACATATTTTTAAATTACCCTGTGGGCTAGTCTGTAGAGGAAAGTATCCTCTGTTATGCTGGTGTTTTTAAGCCACTCCTGTCATGCTATTACCTCTCACACAGACACCTTCATTTCAGCTTAACTAAAGCAGAACTTGGGGGTTTGAATGCTCCACAGGAGGAGTTACGCTAGAAAAGCGCATGGTTTAGAATTCACACCTTGTCTTATGTTAGCACAGCTTTCCCAGGGCCCAGATCTGTAATTCTGCTTCACAGAAATTTTATAGACGTGCATGTACATACACTCACACGCACATATTGCTCTTAATTGATATAGAACAACCTGCATTATTGTCAAAGAGCAGCTACATTCTGGCCAGGAAAATTTAGGTTACTACATACAAAAAAAGAGTCCTCCTGTTTATCCAAAACCAAGGATCACATCTGTGCCGACTGGCAGTTAGGCAGAGCCATCTGTCATTTTGGGGTATCCTAATGGGATTTGGCATCAGAAGATGAGGTTCTGTAACCAGGTAAAGATCAAGGGACAAGAATGCCTCGAGGCTTCAATTACCCACAACTTCACATTGTGCTGCCTTCAGAAATCTGTTCTGGGAACCATATTAAGTGCAATTCATTGATGTTTATGGTTCGCATTTGCCGTTCCTGGAAGCAGAATAGCTTGTAAAATTAGCAGCTGTAGCTCTATAGCTGGGAAAAGGGCAAAGAAGTTGAAATAGTGGAATTTTGATTTTATTTCTTGATACTTCTGACTTTGGCACAAATCCAGTTTGACAATGCTACCTTCAAAATGCCCTTTATTTCCAGGTGACCATTCTGTAGTTACAGCCTGTATAGGGTTTATTTTATTCTCTGTGTACGCTTCGTATCCAGACCTCCAGAGACTCCTATTTCTGAAGCCTTTTATCTTTTTAAATGCTGAGTGCCCTCTATTACCAAGCATTTTGGTAGTCATTTTATGAGCTCAGAATTAGATATTTTGTGAAATGAAACAAATAAACAAATCACCCAGGAGAATGTACCGTTCTGCTGAAAAAAGGTGGATAATTCCCCACCCATTATTCAACAGTAATCCAAAATGGGTTATTCCAATTAGAGTTGCGATTTTGTGGCCGAGGCACTGCACTGATGCAGATAGCTATTTGTACACATTAGAGCTACAAAATATCTTCCCTGCCCAGAGAAAGGCAGAAAAGTTCTCAGTAATACTAGTAATGTATAATACGATTTGGAGACAGGACAACTAGTATAAACTTGTCTAGGTGTTATGAAAAAAACTCTTTTATGAAAGAATCCACATTTTTGAGTCTACAGAAACAAAGATGCTATTAAAGCCGAAAAGAAAAAACAATCTCAAAACACCCACAATGAGGTGCCAAACCAAATATTGTTACTGACAGAAGATATCAAGTCTTCAGGCCTGAAATATTTCTAATATCTTCTATTTTAGAATAATCTGTGAATCTGTTTCAGCATAGCTTCGCAACTGCCAGTATAACAAAGAACACTAGTAACGGTGCCTTGAATTTTTTATTTGAGAACTGTCGAAGTTCCCAGCAGTCGTAAAACCACTGCTCCATTTGATTGTCACATGCTTCGAGGACAGACTGCTTAAGCGTAATTCTCCACTGAGAAGCAAAGTCAAGACACTTGGTGATATACTTCATTTCTTCTGAAACATTTCTGGAACAGTTGCAGTATGGATAAACATGGATTTACAAATAAGTTCTCCACTCAGACCTTTGGTTAAACGCAGCTTTAAGAGGACAACATCTAACAAGTCGACAAGCATAACCTGTCCATACATGATTTTTCTCTTGGCCACATACTTCATTCCTTCTTAAAACAGCTATGTTTGGCCTCCCTGCCTGCTCTCTGCCTGGCACACCGGCTCTCCGCTTCAGCCAGCCAGGCTCTCTACTGTCCGGCCTTCCCTTCTGTGACAACTGCCCAGGGATTGCTTTGAACCTCCTGCTCACAACCCTAGCTCCAGCGCTGATTCCTTCTGATCTTGTATAGCTCAACTGGTTATTGAACAGCTATTTAGATAACTGGTCAACCGTTCCCTTTGCAGAATGGTTCCCCCTAATAAAACAGCTGGAAAGTCATTGTACATGTGAAATGAGGTGGGTTGGGATGGTCTGAGGCACCCATGTTAGAAACCTAACGCCAACAGACTGCTACTTTGGTGCTTGTGATTGCTCTTCTCCCAAGCCAAGCATCACAGCATGCAAAGGTTGCCCGGAAACTGGACCAAACAGCAGGATCCTCGAGAGTATTTTTACAGAGTGGCACTATCACAAGAAGAATGTAATTTCCATATTATGTTAAAATACGTCAGCTTTTTCGGTATGCAGCTGGAACTTTCTGTGCATGGTTTTACTAAGAAATAATTAAAAAGAGGTATTCTCTTACCAAGTTTTCAAGTAGCCAATGGTCACAACCAGAAAAAAAAAGCTAATAAATTGGAAGAAGTCCAGGGTGGGAGAGCCTTCAGGTTTTTCATTCCCCCTGTCAATTCCATACAGCTATGTTCAAACAGGAAGAAAAATAAGTATAATTGTATGATGAGCTTCCCTCTTTTACACAGAACACTGCAGCAAATGCACATTAACAGACAGAAGGCAGATTTTTCTATACTGCTACTTGAACAACAGATCTTGACAGCAGAAACAACGGCACTGCCTCATGCTTAGCACCGTCAGAGAGGTGCCATGCGTGGGACTCACTGCCTCATGGCACGGCACGACTTCTGCCCTCTCACCCTCCCCACTCGAGCAAGGCAACATGGAGAGAGCCAGCCCACAGTGCCGAGACACAAAGGACAAAGAATGTTTAGAAGGGGATGCCATGAGTCCCTCAAGCTTATCTGCAGGACCCAAGCAGCCCGCAGCCGCTACCAAAGAGAAAAGCAGGTTGTCAGCAAATACTATTTTCTGCCTTTGAACCTGGAAGAGAATGTGATGGACTCACAAATGTTGCAAAGAAAGAGGAGCGAACATGTCCAGTGAAGCTTTTCTTCAGGATTTAAATATTCCTTTTCCCAAACTTAAGAAAGCTGCATTGTTCATGAAATTTAATGCTCTAACTTGGTCCATTTTCAGAAGGTAAATCCTAAAAAGCTCAGTGTGGCATTTTTAAACAACTGCCACCACAAATCTCCAGAATTTTGTGTTTCTAACCTTGCTTTTAAGTGCTTGCATGACTAATAAAGTGTGACATTGCTGAGATTTGCTAGCATTCTTTTCTGTAACATAAGTTCTAGCTGACAAAAATATGGCTAAATTTAGATACCTGCAGCAAACAAGAACCTTCGAAACAAAAGCAGGCTTAAGGATTAAAATTGGCTATGACATGTTTGTGCTCCAACATACGCAAGTTCACATAACCCCTTGTCTGCTGCCCCGTTTGCAAAGTCAAGGGCTGGCTAGGAAAAATAGTTTGCTGAATGCTAGCTATGAAAGCATTACTTAGTTTGATATGCTGCTGCTCCAGCGGGTTGTGCCAGTATGGCAGGTGGAGCCTGCTGGGTCTTTCAACTACGGAATTTATTTTTTTTTTAAAATAAGCCATTAACTGCAGAAAACCAGACGGAAAAAGACCTCCTCTGTAGATAACAAATTAGTGTTAAGAAACATTGCTCAAACTGCACAGAAGTCTCATACCAGGATCTCAAAACTCTAAATACATTCGGATACTATATTGCATTTTCCCAGTTTGCTACTGTCTATGCGCTCTTTAAATGGGGCACATCCAGCTGAACCCTTGCTTGTTTCTCCTTATATATTTCCTCACACGTCCCTGAGAAGTAGGAAGCGCAGTTCAGTATTAGTTCAATAACAGGTAAACTGAAGTCAATTGACGGTTTATCAGACGCAAATACAGAAGACCTACAATAGGAGTTACACCTAGAAAAGAGAAATAAGAAAGAGACTGTTTAAATCCTGTAGCTGAATTTCAAGTATCCAATTGTCTCCTTTTTTCTTCTGTTTCCTTTTTTGCATTGTGCCAGACAGCTGCCCTCGAAGCCACAATAGGATGATATATAAACACCACTGCTTTCTAATACTTCTGCTGGTAGAATTAGCCACGTTATTTAAATGTCAATTTACTGCAAAGAGAAATTCTTTTAAAAAAGGAAAATCAAAGTACCATTTGAAATTGAATTTTCAAGCCATAAACTTTACCAGGCTAGTCCTGCTGGCATATTGAATGTCTGGTAGGCATCTCATAACAAGGTCACTTTTTCTAGTTCAAACTTTGCATTAAAGCACCCTAAGAAAAACAGTCAGCTCGTGCAAAAGCAGAAACTAAAATAAGAAGCCCAAATAACACAGCTGCTGTGGAAGAGCCTTCTTTTTCCTCAAAGTAAAATTCAACTTTTCCTTTCTTAAAAAAGCCACCCAAAAGATGCTATGACCTCCCTGTAGTAACAGAAATCTACAACATGCGTGAAAACTTGCATATTATGTTTCCTATTTATTTTCTTTGCAACTGTATACTTAGTCCTGGAGAGAACACTTCCTGCTCTAAGTACATATTTTGAATTCACTGTCAGATTTAAAAACAAGCAAATGAAATACCCAAACACAACAGTGCATCCAGAAGCATTTGTAGCCTCTTGTCCTGGGAAAAGCCAGAGCTGCAGCTCTGTGGGAAACTTCTGCAGGTCTGATGGCTTTGTGTTCCTCGTAGACTGTTCGGATCGTGGCAGAAGTGAACACAACTTGCTATCTCTAAAGTTTGCAGGAAAATCCCGTGGAATACCCAGCATTACTGACAGAACTGTTACCTTGTGCCAGATGCAAAAGCTTCAGACTGCTCAGGCCATTCATCTACATTGCACCATGCCAAGCACCTCTTTAGTTCCCTGTGTCTCTCAAGCTTACACAATTTTGTTGATCCTTAAGATCTTTACGTCAAATGAAACCTAGTCTAAATCTACAGAGCAAAGTCACAGGTTTAAATATTCTCTGTCAGATTTTGCTTCGTCTTTCATATTCGGTTTACCAGGAATTGTCTTCCATACGCACCAAGGTCAGTTCCTCCATTCTGTCAGAGGAGTGACCCAGAGAGCTGATTAACCCAGTAAGTCACTTCCCTTTCAAAACATTTTCACTTGACAAATCATGAGCAAAACCCCCAAGTACTTCACTTCTACTGTTAGCAGATCAGGGCAAAGCAAAAAAAAAACCAGCATCAAAAAGACCCCAGCACCCTAAATCTAGGCACACTCTGAGCACCTAAATAACTACCAAAAAAAAAAAAAAATCTCTTTGGGGAAGTATTTTACTAGTGAAAACTACAACTTTCCTCATGATCAGCATCCTGTTCTCATTTTTATTCTGACAGCTGTAGGACCAGTGACACTATTTCTATATTTAATCGAGACATCTCCGGAAGTTTCAGAAATCAGCAATACTTTAAGACAAAAAAAAAAAAAAAAAAAAAGGAAAAAAAAAAAAGGAAAAGAAGAAAAGAAGAAAAGAAAAGAAAAGAAAAGAAAAGAAAGCAGTGAGCTCTTGTTGCCCCCCAGCCCTTCTTCTCACTCCTCCAGGGAATGAAAACGAGGAGTCAGGCAGATTCTGCCAGTCACAGTCCCTATGAAAGGGGACAGAACACAAGCGCTCGCTGCTGGTTTTCGTCTGTCACCCACCAATGAGTTCCCCGTACTCAGCGCTTAGATGACCTCCCACGCAGTTTTCCTGTATCCAGATAACTGCAACGCGAACAGTACTGTTGCATTAGCTGCCATTAGCAAAAAGCTTCTAACAGCAGTGGCGGACAAAGGCAGATGATGCTTCTTTTCCTCTGTATCAGGACAACATGCAGTCAACCCAAAAGGGATTAGCGGAGGCCACATCAGGCTGGAGATGCCAAGTGGGAGGATGGCCCCAGGCAATACACGCTGCCATCCAGGCTCTGGCTGTTCTAATGGCCCAAGAGCTGAGATTAACTCAGCTCCCACTCGGCTCCCCCTTAGTAACACAGCATACGGACAGAAAGCAAGACACCTACTGCATAATCAGGCCTCTCAAAAGCGCTAGCAGAGTTCACAGCAGTTCCTGTGATACCCAATGTCATCAGAGACTTATGGCAGTGTCGTGCCTGGAGTGTGAATACCAGTAAAATTCATCCTACTGCCTCTAGGAAAAAATGCCAGGGGTCAGGGAAGGGCAGTGAAAACAGGCGAACCACACAGGAAGGTACGTTGTCCTCTAACGCAGAGGAAGAGCAGAGATATACCAAAGAAAAGCAGGGCTAAAAATATCAAGAAAAGGGCAGAGGTGTTCGCACAGAGCAGGCATACTGGGGCCACAGAAATGCATTTGCAGCTAGTTCTAACCCACACTGATTGAAAGACAGGTACTTGTGTGGGGAGAGTTGAAAAAGATGTTTTATTTCCCACCTCTCTGTACCTTTCCCCCCCAGTTTGGTAGCAAAAAACC
>VZSZ01000921.1:2385198-2471255 GCA_013398815.1 Ibidorhyncha struthersii | reverse complement strand
GGTCTTAGAAAACCCATAGTTTTTCACTGAGGTTTTTAAAGTTTAGGGACATAGTTCTGAAAAGTGAATACTGGGTTTGCCTTGTTTTTAATTGAAATAACCTCAGCCAGTCCTACTCTTAATTAACTTGCTGATAAACAGATTGTTAAACTACTGTCATGCACAAGGCAGAATAACATAGTGTCATCAGAAAGAGAGCAAAAATGCGACTGGAGAGAATTAACTGTACAGCTCCATCCTCCATGGCCATAGCAAAGCAGAAACACCTAAACCATCCACTTAATACGCAACAAGAAGCACAAAGCTGCAACCTCCTCTTGTAGGGACTGGGAATGAAATGCAAAGCTGCACACCCACAGTCAGTGTTCGAAGCCACCCATGCTAAAATTAGTTTTGGAGCAACTGGGAGTGCAACACAGACAAGCCAATTCACAAACTAACAACAACAACAACAACAAACAATTAAAAAAGACCCAACCAACCCAACCCTTCTAGGACCATTAAACTCAAGCAGTTTAGAATATGCATCTCAACAACATGGAAAGTAGCTAACTGAATCCAGCTCTCAGACACTGGGCTCTGTTTAAGAATAGATTAATTCATTATTTATTTAAATTGATCTAAGTTCAGATTACCTCTGAGAGAGGTGGATCTCCTCTCCTTCCGCTCACCTGTGTTTTCTTGTTGTTCCCTTGAAAAGGCTGCTCAGTAGCGTGGCTCAGGACCTGAACTGGTTGAAATCTTTCTTTTTTCTTTATGGCTTAAATTTCACTCAGATCAACTTCTCATGAATATTAGGATAAGGAAGGGATCTGAAAAAGGAAGACAAGAGAGATGAACTCTTCTTTTTAGTGACAAAAGAAATGTAGAGAGTCTTAAATCAATGGTGAAAGGGCACCCCACTTTGGATGTTTGTTGTAGGAAATATTATGTGTAGTGCACACCTCAGCCAGATCCACAGCAATGGTGGAAAGCACCCCTTAGATGTTATTTTGGATTGTTACTCATTTGTGAAGTAAAAGTGTATTTATGAGAACTTATTTACTTATTGGTACTTGTTGTTCCTTCACACCTCCCCTTTTTATTTGATTCTGTTTATGGAGGCCAGGCCTTCCCAGATGAACACAGGCACTCCTGACACTGGGGTGTTCCCTCTGTTCCTCTCCGGAAGTGCCAGTGACTGGAGTACGTTCCTGTGAAGGCTGGTTTCAGGGAGCCAGTATTTTCTTGACCGGTTGCCCCTGTGAGTGAGGAAGGATTGCAAATTGCCTCTGCATAATTTGAATACGCTAGCAAAATGCTCATTCTAACTGGAAAAGGAGATGCTTTTCATCTTTTATCTTTCATTTTCATTGATGACATTCATGCCATAGTTCAGAAGACCACCCTTCAGCTTGTTCTTGGCTGAGACATAGTGCTTTTAATTTATAAATTATGTCTTCTTAGAAAAAGAAAAAAAACACTCCCTTCTGCCAGTCATATTGTCCTTGTTTTTTAATTACCACCACCAAAGAGAAAAGTCTTTAATGCCTAGAAGAAACGTGCACATATTTTCTACCACAAAGAAATTCATCAATGTTTAGCACAATGGCATGTAATTAATAGCTGTACTTTAAAATTCAAGCTAGACTCATTGTAGTTGTTTGCCAAGAGGTATACACTAGCACTGCCATACAGAATGTATTTTTCCTATTGTTTCTGTTTTTCAGTAGGTAGCAAGACTGCAAATACAAACTAATGCGGCAACAGCACGGCATTACCAGAACAACCGGCTGTAGCAGTCCCTTCCACTACGAAGGCTCACTTTACAACAGTTACAGGTGAAAAATCCGCAAAACAATTGTCTCAAGGCCTCCCACCCTCTTCACTACACAACTGCCAGCTGCTTGATTTTTTTGCCCTTTTTTTTTTTTTTATTTAAAGAATCAGCACGTAAGGATGCTTTACAATTGCACAGAACAAAGCCTTTCTCAGGTGCTGCTCCCAGGTCTGCCCCCTTGTTTCCAAACAGCTGATTATTGTCCTGGTAAGATGCTGGAATAAAATTTTCCAACTAAGTACCTAGTGTTCACTGGCAGAGAAAGGAGGCTGGCTAACTGAAAGGTGATGGGCGGGCACGCACAGCTCACATGAAGGACTCCAAGACACAAGTGTGGTGGTTTTAGCTGACACTAAGTGTCCCCTGCTGTGTCCCTTTTCCCACTCTAGATCGCTGTCCTATTGCAAGGGCAGCTGAAGGCCCATAAGCTTACTCCAAACAGTCTAAATCTTCCAGTTATACAAACTCTTCCTTTAATGGCAATGACGGGTGCAAAAATTCAGTTCAGTCTCATCTCCCCCTCACTTCTGCCTGCCTGCTTGTTTCCACCCGAGTGCTACACATCTCTGCTCTCTTATTTTTGTCCATACAGCTGTGCGTGGAAACTGAATATCTGAAACTATCTGGGTTAAGGGCAGGGAAGCTTTTGATTTGCATTTAATCCAAAGGGTGGGACTTGCTAAGAAGTCAGACATGAGCAGGGGTGACTGGGGTATGGGCAAACGTTTTACTGTGCCACCTGGCAGAGGAGGAGTGGCACCTTCGAGCAGAGTCAGTAGCGGCGGTTTGGCAGGGATGGCCTCAACTGCTGCAGTCACATCTGCCAGGTCTCATCTGCCACTATGCTGACTTCCAAGCAAATGGCACTGGTAAGGTCTGCTGGAAATCAGGCCTCTTATTTACAATCTACTTTGCTGGCCATAATAATGCACAGAGAAAAGCTCTGAAGCAAGTTTTGTTGGCATTGGCTGGCAGTGATCCTCTCCCCAAGCTGTGCTGGTTTGTTTCTCCTCCTAACGCCACCATGATGGCAAGCTGACCCATGCTGGATGCTGGGAGGAGAATCCTTGTCTGCAAGCAACAGACGTGGAAGAGAAAACGGCTTACTAATGTGATACCATATCTGAGGACCTCAGACGCAGCAAGTTCATTTTTCATGCTGTCACATTCATAAAACCCTATCCACGTGTTTTTGCAGCAGATCTACCCATGCATCCTTGTGCCCATTCACACATCCAGTTGGGCTGTCCAGTTACTGAACAAAATTGGTCCTGTTTTACCTCAAACCAGGACAGGAGATGAAGGGGACGTTTGAGTCAGGAGCTTCCTAAAGCCTCTGAAGTGACAAATCCCAGACATCGTATACAACTGGGTTTTTCAGTACTGCTGCTTGCATGAACTGCTTTAGACCAGTATAACTTGTAACAAACTAACGGCATGCGCCTGAAATACCCTCTGCCAGGAGCTGCTGTTGGTCCTGCCGGCAAAGCGTGAAGCAGGTTTTGCTAACTCGTTGGCAGAGCTGACTTGCTACCCTACAGAGACACAAATGAAGTTGGAGCAGCCTTCCAGCAACAAACCCCAAACCTAGGTTTAAGGACAAGTATGGGTGGGGAATGCACAAATCCTTAGTGTAGCTAAGCCTAAAAAAAAAAGCTTATTGTTATTTTGAGCATATTGTTAATTCATAAATCAAACTTCAGAAATACGGCTTTGATCTTTCTATGTGTGTAGCTCGAAATCAAATTGGGATCTGCAGCTGTTTACAAATCTACTAGTTCAGGAAGCAGAAAAAATGGAAGCACTTATTTCTCACCTTGTTTTCTCCTACCTGTAGAGTTTTGCCTTACATTTGCTTGCAGCTTCCGCAGAGCAGGGGCATTATTTTCCTCCTCTGCAGTTGTATAGCACCAAACAACCTCAGCTGCACACTGCAAGCCAGGGGCTGGCCATGTACTGGCCAGTATAAACAAAATCCTCAAAACCTTTTGTTGCCTTCTGACACTTAAAGATCCTGACTGCCCACAGAAGGTGGGTTCCCACTCTGGGCTAAGAGGTATTGCTCCTGTTCTCCAGAGCAGCCAGCCCTCGGCCACCAGTTTTCTGAAGAAATATGAGCCATCTAATGGTCAGCCTGCATCTCTGTTTGCAGTCAGGTGAAAAACTGAGGGTTCCCCAAAGAGATGGAGGGTGCAGAACAGAGAAACAGACAGAGAAAATATTCTCAACCAACCAAGCAATTTCCACAGCAGTGCAAATATGACCAGGTGGATAAAAATGACACTAAAAAAAAACTTCCTTCGGGACCATTCCTCTCCTCCCTTTAACAGCATCCACCCAGGTGATAGTCACAGAAAGGACCACAAGGTGCAACTTTTCTTTGTAAATCCCCAAACCAAGATAAACAGTAAACTACTGAAAACAAGTAGTGCTTCAAATAATCTTTCACTCAGTGATGACTGTTTGCTTTTTGTATTCAGATCCAATTAGTTTTTAACATTGGTAAGACAAGTTCCAAGCTATGGAGTTTGTAATCCAGAGCTTATTACCCTGAAGAAGAAAGTTTAAAGTAAAACAGTACTGTTTTTCTTTTATGTAAATTACTTACACCCCGATTATCTGACATTTTCATCTATTTAAAAAAGTGGAGAGTTTGGTTGTTAGTCTTAAATATTGGGAAATCTATCCAAAAGCACCTTGTCAAGCTGGTCAGAGCTGTCAGCTGTCAGTCTTGCTGAGAAACAATTCAGAGATTCCATAGAGACTAACATGCTGTACACATATCTATAAATAAAAACTTCTATTTTGTTTGTGGTGAGCTAGAATTAGATACACACCTACATACATCCAAGGCTATAAATAAAAATTAGTATCTTGTTCATAGAGTTGAGCTGGACTTAGATATCCTAACTCTGTTTTTACAGATACATACACATTGTTAGTATATACCTAGTTATATCTAGGACACCAAGTTTTAAAGAAGATACCCAATGCTATGGCCCTCTAAGCTCAGGTTAGGATTGCCTGCAATGAATTTCATCTCCCTACGGCCCCTTTTTAAAGGGGAAGAGGTAAGAAAGGAGGGAGGACACCAGACCAGAGAAGGTTCTCGCCAAAACCAGATATGAAAGACACAATTCACCGCAAAACATTTGCCATAACAGACTTCCACCTAGATTGAGAGGGAGGAATAACTGTGACCAGTCCTGATGGATAAGACATTACTATAGCACAAGGTTCTGCTGAGCAGTGACTGAGCCAAACTGAGAAAAAACAAAGCCAAACTGTGCGTGGAGGTAAGCGCCAGAGGATGCCTGGATGGAGGCCTCCAAAAGGATGCTGCAGAAGTCCTCTGTCATAGGACTGAGATCGCAGAGGACACAGCAGGTGGTGGTAAAAAAGGTAGAGGAAAGGTATAATGTGATTCTCAGCTAGTTTTAGCTACTCTCCCTAGTTAATCTCTAGCAGGAAACATACATCCCTCTACTGTTCTGGACACTTGATGAATAGCAGTTACTCAGATTGTGCATGTCATTTCAATTTGCTTGATCAATGCAGCTCAATTTCCCACTGTAATCCCCAAATGGGCAAAAATCCTACACACAGGCCTTCAGCCATTAGCCAATCTCAGCTACAAGAGAGATGTGAGCCACAGTTCTGCAACAGAGACTACCACAGGCTAATGTACACCTAGGCATACCATACGCATATCTACATAATAGATATTGATAGACAATAGATAAATCACAGAATAGACAGGCATAAATACAAGGAAATATAACTCAGATAATAGATAGGCATAATTAGATAATAGGCACTAAAAGATAATAGTTTTAATGGGAGAGAGGGGTAGGGTAAGATCCAGCATGTCTTTTCTCTGAGCTGAACCTCTAGTATCTCCTACATTTATTCACATTAGTTGTCAAGCTATAAAGAAAAAAATTACGTCTTTCACTTACAGTACTGGATACTGCTCCCGGGAGAGAAATGTTTGCTTTGGTGCCAGTTATTTTCTGGCTGTCCTAACAGGAAGAGGACAGAGTGAACCCTGCTCTCAAACATCAGGATTACAGAGTTTCAGAAGGGGTTTTATGTAACTTTTGTTTTAAGCATTTTTCATTTATTCCTGCAGGACCTCTTCCTGAAAGGTGCCTTTGGTGTCACCGGGACTGAATGATGCTTAGGTTTATCTTTAATGTCCCTATTTTATTTCATAGGAGACGAAAAAAATAACTGTTAGCTTGTGCTGTGGCCAACAGGAGCCTCTAAACCATTAAGTGAGGGTTATGGCAGATATTGGCCCGTGGAAGCTGCACGAACTCAACATCTGCAGAAATCCAACCCTTAGATTTTAAGGCATTGCTTTGTACAACTTTAGGTAGTCTTGAAAATGTTTCTCATGAGGTTGGCCAGAGCTAGTGTGGCTTTGTAAGTTCATTCACTCCATCTCACAACTAGCTTCAGTAAAATATATTCATTCGGTTGAATTATGTATTCACTCAGTTGCCGTTTGCTTGCTAATAAACCATGCAGTATGGGGATTTTCTCCAGCTCATGATTTGTAATTAAGTAAGCATGCAAAGTATTTACCTGTAATCTCGTTAAACTGATAGCTTTGGCTCTGTTTATTCAGGACACCGCTTTTAGAAAAGTCCGTAAGGAAGTCTGTCTTGTCCATACAGCACCATGAAAGAGCAACACATTACCACAATCTGAACTATTGTTCATGTGTTGTGCATTCTGGAACACAGCACAGCCAAGCCAGAACCACAGATGGTGTTTTACATGACAGCAGTCATGACTACTGGCCCTCGAGTCATTTTGAAAAAAAAAAAAACAACCCCACAACCAAAAAACACAATCAAACCCTCAACATCTACCAGGATCAGGTCATACTGGAGGAGAGGAGAGAGAAAGAGCAGCATCACTGGTTTATAAATATCTGATTTACACCCTGATACGTAATTATCCCACAGCTGATAGGGAAAATTTCAAACCAGCAGTTAAAGTAAATTAAATATCAAAATAAAGAATTAACTTAATCCAATCAACGTGGCCTTCTCAGTGCACTGCATCATGCCATTTTCATATTAGAAGGTCCAGAGCAAAGAGATTATTTTGTCAGCTTTTAGGGCCCAAATCAGTCCTACAATTCCTTCTTTGAGCATTTACAGCTACAGAGAATACGGCAGCTTTCAAGCAGTTTGTTGTGCCATGTGTTTGTCAGAACGGGTCTTTTTTTTTGATAAAGGCAAGCCAGAACCAAATTTAGCATGACTCTGTGACATCAAAACTAGGCCCTGAGCAAAATTCATAGACTGATTGAAGAGCATCTCCTTGATGAAACAGGTACCTTCACAGAATTACCCAAGTTCAAAGCTCCTGGCTCAGGAGTGGCCAGAGCACATTCTGCTTTTGACTTGCTAAATATCTCAGGTTTGGAAATTTATCAAGCTCAAATTAATAATTGATTTGGTGAAGCGTTAGATTTCAGGCCACTGTATCCTATGTGCTGGATATATCCAGAGTGTCAGGCCCTCTGCTGCACTGGTGCATCCAGATCTAAGGCTGAGTCCCTGCAAGGACACCCTGGGCACACCCTTACTTGCACAGGTGAGGCAAAATCCTGTATCCATGTTAAAAAGCCCAAAGCGAGTACCTTTCTATCTACGTGCCAGAGATTTATGTGATTTATCTAAAGTAGCTGCTTAGAAAAAAGGACTCCATGTGCCTGTGTAACATAGCACAGCACAGAATACAGGTCTGTATCCATCCATGCCTCTGCCTGCCAATGCTCCCGGAAGAAATCCCCTGGGTTAAACTTCACAGAATGCAAATGAGAAAGAATGGTGTTTCTAAGGAGTCCTTATGCCTGACACTTAGAAAAAATATCTACAATGCAAAGCATGTCATACTGCTAGTGGGAATTGCAGGAGGAGAGGGAACATTTTCTAAGATATCTGCAGGGAATATTTTACAAATTGAAGTGTGTTTTCTCTTAGGGGACTGTTTCATCGCTTCACTTGATTATCCACGATGTTTTAACGACCATGTTTTTAAGGTTTTTCCTAAGAATGAAATTTTGAATCAAGAGGCTATGAGATCCCAAAAGGGAAGAGTGTTTTACTTAGGTAGCCAACCGTGACCTTGGGGGATTTCAAATGGAGTGAGGAAAATACAGGAGTCTATGCAAAAATTAAGCAGGCTGAAAAAAGAAACTGGGAAAAAAAATACAATTTGCAAAGTGTTCTAAGGAACTTAAAATAAACAAAATAAAAAAGCATAAAGAGGCATTAAAATAATTCCTTTAATACTCCCATTCAGATCACACTATCCATTGCTGCAGTGCAACCCAGTGTAACTAGACTAAACCCACAAGAAATAGCTCCATTTCTCTGCAGCTACTATTCTCAAGCCAATAGTTAAGCCAAAACTGGAGGCCTGAAACCACTCACTTCCTGATCATACTTTAAAACTTGCCATTGTCACACTAGCACAGGTTTTCTAAAAATCTATCGATTTTGTTGCGCTTGCTTGCAAAGGTGCAAGACCGGGATAACGCCAAGTAAACAAAAGTACAGTAGTTCAAAATAGAGAGGTTGTTGATAGTTTAAATTTCCTTTCAACTCTCCAACTTTTTCACCATAGCCGCTGAAAGCCGTTCTGACACAGACAAAGGTCCAGGCGTTTTAGTCACAGTGCTCCACAGGTGACCATGAGGCTTAGCCAGCCACAACCAAACCCCTGTTACCAGCCTCCCTCGCCCATTTACCCCACAAGTAGAAAGAGAAGTTGCAGTGCCTGGATGTATTAGCAGAAATACCAGACCACAGCTGGAAACACATTGTCCAAAAAAAGTGTATCACTCGTCACATTTCTTCCCAGTGTCTTTCAATAACAACTCAAGAGAAAACATAAAAAAACTGCAATCTGACATGGTTTCTTGATATATGTTGTGGAATTAAGAGAGAGAAGGTTCAGGTTGTTTCATGAGATGGGTAGGAACCTGTCCAAACCAGCGAAACTGCAGGGCAGGAAGGTTTCTGAGAAGAGCTGCTTTTTCATCACCCTCACGATGCAGTCACCTGGCTACTGGCCAAAGGCACAGGCCCCCTTCTCCCAGGACCAGGAGTACCCCATTCCCTTACTGCCTCGTCTGCCTTTATCTCCCACTGTTTTTTCCTTACCAATCGGAGCTGGTTAGGTTTGCAGGAGAGAAACAATCTAAACCCAAGTGCTTCCTAACATTAATCCAGCTTTCCCAGCTTACTGAAAACCCCATTGTGCCCCAGTGAAGGGCTGGAAAGCCTGGCTGCTACGTTCTGCCTGCCGCCATCCTCAGTTGGAATGAAAATCAAACTGTTTCTGCTGACTCCCACTCCTAACTGCTTGTAGCAGACAGAATGAGAGCAAAAAAGGGATTCCACTGAGCAAAGAAACCAGGAGGGCACAGGCGTGGGCAAAGCAGCCGAGGAACAGAAGGCAGCATTTGTTTTGACTGATGCAACCTGACAAAAGCCAAATAACGTGTCCATGTGCACAGCTGCATATTGCTGTAGATGTGGCATGGACCACACAAATGATATTACATGTAACAAATGGGTAATACATAAAGGCGGGTTTTTTCCACTTTCACACATAAAAATTTAATACAGTTCTATTTCAAAGAGATTCACACCATCTTTTTAGGCAAACCCTTTTTATAGAATTAAACATACGATGGGTTTTATTGTGCAAAGTAGCACGGGTTCATGTGGGACCAAGCCGTGAACAGAGACACCACCAGTTGTTCTACTTTAGAAAGTCTAGTTCATTGAAACCTGGGTTAGTAAACCACAAAACTTAAAGAAATGCCTATCTGCAGCTGGTTTAGGTTCCCAGAAATGTGCACTGCATGGTCAGAGGAGGGATGCACAGGGAGATCTCAGCAGCTCCAGTGTTAGCCTTCACTGCTTTTGTTCCCCCAGGAAACGCAAATCACCATCTGGTTACTGTTTTGATGAAGGAAGGGTTAAAAACCAGGTGTAACTGGAAAGAAGATTTCAGCTTCACTGAAGAGACACAGAAAAAAAAAAAGCAAAAAAAAAAAAGCATAAACCTAGCTGCACGAAGCCATCTGGGATTCTCATTACATATGGGCCTGAATTTGAATTGCACCGAACCAACGGCACTGGGGCAACTGTTAACTGGGGCACAGGGGAACTGGGCTGCCCGAGCAAGAAGACTCTCAGTACCAAACACAGCCAAGACTAGGTTCTGACCTAGGTCTTGCCACAAGGATTCAAACGCACCGAATATTAAAGCAGAGGAATGCTGGAACCTCTTAAATGGGTAGTTAGTCTCTCCTCCCCCTTTCCAAGGGCTGTCAGACCTGACCTTCCTGCCTAACAGAACGGGTGAATTATTACTTTTCAAATTCATAGCAAGGTGTTGATTGAAAATATATAATATTGAAATTTATGATATGACAAACTTACATTATCGCATTGCATGACTCAATCTGCCCTTATTTTTCAACAGAAAAAAATGTTTTGATTGAGCAAATCCATTTCCTTAAACTTCAAAACAGGACAGTTGAAATAGTGATTTCCAAAGAACAGCAGAAGTATAAAATATCCTCTGGCAGCTTGTCCGCAGGGTTTAATGCACGGGCTGCTAGAGTGCTACCAGGGTGGGCTGTTTTCCATGCATGGTATGCCTCATTGTAACACCAACAAAATGAGTGATGCTGGTCCTATTTGCCTTGGGATCTAATTGGTGTAACACTTGAACCCCAGGCAAAAGTCTTTTGTTGTGGTTTGGTAAACCCCCCCGCAACCCAACGCTGCCTAGGGAGCAGCCCTCCTACCAAGGCTGTACTGTGCTAATCCACCAGCAAAACTGTGCAAAGCAGAGACAACTAACTTTTCAATCACCTTAAGCTCTGGTCCTCCTCCCCAGAGATGGCAGAGCACGCTGTGGCATTTCTCAATTATTTCTCTGTAAGAAGAGGCGTCGGATTTGCATCATATACAAATCCCAAGTAGAGGATCCCCAGCCGCTGCCCACCTGTCTCTGCTGTTTCTTCCCATGCACATAATTGTTGTGGGAGCACTATTAAAATCTCCAGGTCCTCTAACATCCTAGGAATAGATGTAGGCTGCTTTGCTATACAACATTAAGACTTCTGTCTAAGACTATAAAGGAGACAGTCCTGAAAAACGTACAACGGTGTGTGCAGACATCGGGCCAGCCTCGTACAGGAGGGATCACCCAGCAGTGCCAATCATCTCCACAACAGAGCCAGAGTTCTGTCTGCACTGAAGCCAACGTATTCTTTCAAATCATTTATTACAAGTAATGTGTCCCATAAACTCCCAATGAATCCACTCCGCCACTGAAATGTACGTTTCTAAACCACACAGGATGTTTTCTAATACAATTTGCATTTTCGGTTTAAAGAAAGAAAAGGAAAAGGGCTCTAGCTGCAAGAGAGTAAAATGGTAAGCGCTTTTAGGTTAAAAAAAATACCATGTTCTATATTCCACTCACCTGAAGAGGACAGCATCAATGACTTTTGCAATGTGCAAAAAAGTACAGACCATATTCTCCCGGGCTGAAGCTATGTACATATAGCCAGCTAGACATACAAGCTACTTTTGAGATGTCTGCCTCAAAACGTATTCCAACTCGCTTTCAGTTACTCTGCTATGTTGACATTTTCCTGTGACACGTCTTTTTTACACAGCGTAGTTAGCTTTGCTTGGAAAAATTAAATTATTAGCTTGTGTACAACTTGCTTAGATTATATGATATCCACCCTGTCCAAAATGTATCTTAATTAGTTAAGACAACAGGCATTTTCCAGAATTGGCCTGTCAGATAAACATATCCTAGCATAAGAGAATCTTAAGGGTGATTTCATTTACAGAGCTTTAGTAAGACTATATTTTTTCACCTTCTACATGCAAGCCTTTTCTTTACCTTCTTGAGGGCTGATACAGCTTATCTTCAGGTCACTGAATATCATGAGACATCATTCTTAGAGCTTTAGTAATTTTTATTGTTTAAATATTTAAACTACAAAACCTCTGGGGATGTGGAATTGCAGTAGAATATCTACCAGATATTTAAGGTGGAATACATGACAGAGATGTTTTAATTGTTCTTCTGTGGTGTTCCCTGTTCCCTGCTTTCCCAGAAAAGCATTATTTACTGAGATAAATCAGAATAAAGTTAAATTTAAACATACTATTATGATAAAAAAGAGAGATCATGGTTAATACAAAACTTTATGCTTTCTAGCACCACAAAAGAGAAAAAAACAAATCAAGCCTACCTTACAAAAGCAACCGACCAAAACTGTTCAAACTGATCGGGGACCATAAACCCTGCAACGCCTTTATCGTGCTGATACAGCCCTCAGTACAGATAACGTGGCCTTCTAATTAAGTTTCTTTCTTTGAAATTAACCTCAACACCAGATTTTTTGGCTTTAAAGTAAAGGTGCTTTTGGGACAGTCAAAAATTATTGATGCAGTGTTCACTGTATTACATTTATTTAGCAATGAGGGAAATACTTAAGTCTGGTTTAAGGTAGTGAGTCATGTCGTCATGCAGCTGAACTCTTGAGCTGCGGTGCCAACAGCAATACACACCTGGACCTGGTACCAACTCATAC
The DNA here is from genome assembly GCA_013398815.1 of Ibidorhyncha struthersii. NCBI lineage: Eukaryota > Metazoa > Chordata > Aves > Charadriiformes > Charadriidae > Ibidorhyncha > Ibidorhyncha struthersii. The sequence goes on along the minus strand of VZSZ01000921.1, from coordinate 2,458,776 downwards.
AAATACACAACAAAGGAATGTAATCCTCTGAAATCCAAAATGGTGCAATTTGGGGTTAGGGAGTAAGGGGGTTGCTGCTAACTAGGGGAAAGGAACCACACCAGCTGAACAGTAGACACCCCATTAAGAGCATTTCCTGGGAGTAAATTAAGCCAGACTAGCTATAGCTCCAAAATAATGAGCTTTAGTATCAAGCACTTCTAATCTGTATGCTAACCACTCATTTTTTGTCCACTCAACTCACAGGAACTGCAGGTGTTGTAGTGCTAATAACCCATTTGCACTTCCTATTCCCTCTGTGCAGTAAATTGCTGACCATTACTCATTCTGTAGGTCTTTTAAAAGAAAGAGACAAAACATATATGCAAAACGTTTGAAAACAATGCAAACAAGGATTCAACTGTTGGGAAAGGCTGCTACTTGTAAACACTTTCCCGGACTGACTGAACCAGTCTCGGGTTCTAGATGTGCATGACACAATCCTATTTGCAAGCACTGCCGAGGAGATATGACCAGCAGGAGCTACCTGAATATTTGACTTCTACCATGAATGAAGCCCTACACACAAACGAATGTGTCCTTCCTGTTCAGGACACAAGCCTTAACCTTCTTCCTTCACGCAGCATGACATTCAATGGCAGTGCTCTGTCTTTGAATGCTGCCTGAATATCCTCCAAAGGCATCTGGAAAGCACCGGACTAAAGCTTGTGAGAGAAAGGGCAGAGAGACGATTTTAAAAGACATTGTTTAAAATGCTACCTAGAGCTTGAGACCCAACTTCTGCATGAAAACAGCCATCACATTTCATAAGAACTGCTTCTTGAAGTGGAGTTGTACAGAGCAGAGCTATACTTAAGGAATCTCACCCTCACCCTCCCCACGGGACATGCAGGCAGGCTGCGGTGAGACCGCCAGGAGGTGGTTCTGAGGGGGCAGTGATGCTGCTGGTCACTAGCAGTTGGCAGTGAACGTTGCTTGTGTTTGACAAATGGGAAAAGCATTGTTAAGATGAAAACTTGAGAGGTGAAGGTGAATACAAAGAAAGGAGGAGAAGAAAAGAATTGTAGGGTAATCATAGAAATGGACATGAGGTATTATTTGACCCGAAACTGCAAGATCTGGGAGACCATTTAATGCCGGTTATATCTAACTACGTGACCTCGTTATCCTCCACAAAGCCCATACAGCCAAGAAAATAGTAGAAATATTTCAGGATTTTAGGTGTCAGAAATTTGATTTTGATATTCAAAATTGCCTCACCAACCTTTCCGCTCTCGTACGTGCACACACACAGAGGCAACTTCAACCTGTATCACATTTGATAGGAGTCAGATTGAGTCAGATTGGTCTGTTGGTATCAGAACAGGGATGACATAGGAGCTAAAATCAACACTCAATAACAACAGAGCACCCACAGAGACCCTGAAACCATCCGTAGCCTGTGGACAAGCCTGCCTTACCCTTGACATCAGGGTAGAGAGCGCCTGTTTCTCTTCTTTCTCCTACATCCCTTCCTTTTGCTCTGGAAAAGGACTGAAGTTTTGGTCCTTACTAAGTACAGAACAAGTATTCTCCATAACCTTCCCCCCTACTAACTGCCTGATTTTTATGTTACCAATCTTGTTTGGCAGTAAACCTAGAAGTCTGAGGGATTTATTACCCACAGATTTCTCAGAGCCGTGAGGAATGCAGGAATATGCTCTGTCATTCCTTGTCCTAAAGCCCCCTTCCATCGCTGAATGACAGGTCCTTCTAAGTGCTTCTATATCGCTGTGGGGCACTCCACAGAGATAGCACTAAGTACAATAATATATCAGGGTGGGTAATGATACAACTGTTGCTATTTACTGTTGCAGTGATTTTTCTTTTCTTTGAGTTGTTATTTCTTATTCTCTTTCCCTGGGAAACAGAGAGAGGTTGTTAAAAATTCTTGAGCACAGTCATACGGTAACTGTAATGATAACAGACCACAAAATTCAGGCATTCACATCAGAAAATACCACAGTATACTCTGGAGGGGGAAACAGTCTATTTTTTCCTCAAGAAAATATTTTCTATAATAAATATATCTGGACAGTTTACAAAGTCCTCAGAGGCTAACCAGTTAGCTGTAACAAGTTCTATACCTGACACATTTTTCTTCAGGGTAACTTGCTTCATTCAGAGTTTTAATGTTTAAATAAACTGCTGCCCAAATCAATACTCTACAAAATCATTCACTCTGGGAAAGTCCTTCAATCCTTCCCCCCTGTTTTAAGTCAATTTATATGCTACGCTACAGCTACCTCCGGCTGCATTTCATTACCTTCCCACTCCATCTTATAGCAGCCACTCTGTAGTTTTGGCTACTATTTTCTCAGCGAGGAGGTCCACAATATTTTATTTTGTGCCAACCTGTCTCAGACAGCTGAAAAGCCCTTCTGTCTTGTCTCAGGGTTTTAGATCACTGCTGTATTCCAGCAGAGACGGTGAAATCTGAGGCCAAACAGCTGGAACGTATCCGCTAGTCTTTGCCTAGTGACAGTAACTGAAGAGGTATCATTGCTGTTGGCTTTGATAATCTTAGATAAAGCAGGTGCGGGAGGAAACAAACCAAGGCTGTATTGATCCCATCCTATTTTATTTGCTTCCCATGACCAAGTTTGTAGGTAGCTGCTCTCCTACTGTGATGTTTTTTTAAAGATACTTAAAATGTCTATTAACAAAATAGCTTCACAAAGGTTTCACAGAACAGTGTTACCCTCTTCAAAAACCTTGTAACTTCAATGATGTATAGTCCTAACCTAGCAAAGCATTTAAGTAAATGCTTTAAATTAAGCTGGTGTATATTACTGCGCTAACAGAGATGGGACCGCTCATATGCCTAAATCCTCTTCAGGAAATGCGAAAGTTCATTCTGTGTTCAAGGGGGCTCACCTGAGCAGCAGCAGATGCATAACATATCCCATCTTCAGTACCTTTCTGATTCCTTTCCCCGGCATACAGCACCACAATACCCAGAGATCCAATTAGATGCTGGCTCTCCTGACATGAGGACATGGAGGTTACAGAACGTGCTTCATCTCAAACCACACAAAATAGGCAATGGCTGTATGGATGAACACCCTGAATGTGTCCTGTTCCAAGCCTTGCCTTTTGCCTCCTCACACCAAGGCTGTTGAGCTTCTTTTCCAGCTGTCTGGAAAGAGGATCCAGTTTCCAGAGGGAGAAGCAGTCGTCAGGAAGCGCCTGCCCTTAATGCTCTACACAGCCTCAAGCTCCCATTTATTTAGCTGAGAACCTAAATTTGTCAATACGAACAGTCAGAGATACGTTACAGAAATTTTGTACCTCTTGGAAAGTACCCTGCATACTCTAGGAAGACCCTTCACTCGACAGCACAGGTTTCTGGTGGAACCTCCAGGCAGAAACAAGCCCTTACCACAAAACAGACTGTTACCAGAGGTGGTGCAGGAGATGAAGGGAAGAGATCCAGCTATTTTAACCTACTGCTTATTAGTGCATAATTAAAGACACGCTATCCTCCATCTTTTTCAGATACAGGAAGACTACAGTGATTTTTTTTAAAGCCTTAATCAAAAAACTAGGAAAAAATACAATTACTTTGCGAAAGTTTTTGCACTTACACCTCCCCTTCTCTTTAGAATTGGGGTTGCATTTCCCTGTGCATAAACAGGGATCATTAAAAGAAAGGGAAACGGATTTCCCTCAGGCTCACTTCTAAATACACTTCTAGCATGCCTTAAGTAATGGCCCTCATTTACCAAACTGCCCAGGGCCTAGCTGTTCCCACTGATTTCAGCTGACTCTCCATGTGAACTGCTGAATACACTGAAAGGCCCTTACTCATCACTTAGAAGTTTAATTTGAGGTTCCTGCTTCTGAAAACCAGCAAAAATCCTGAAAATTCACTATACTTGAAAGCCTGTGTAGTTAGTGAGCAATACCTTACATTAATTTTTCAAATCTCTCTAGAAACAGAGCAATGGTGGAAATACTCAGAGCCACAACATCAAACATCTGCATCTAAGGCACTGATTAGTGGTGGATGGCCATCCCCCCTGCTTCTTCGTCTCTACCAGCTGTTCAAGTGCACAGCTGAGCCTCGGAGCTGAAACAAGAGAAAGCAGCAAGTGCACATAGCTGCTTCTTGTCTTTATCTTTGAGGAAAGATAAGCAGGTCTGGGTTTCCTCTCTCTCCTTTTTACGGCAATACAAGATGGAAAGCAGTATGTTTCCATTTAGAGAAAATCATTGTAGTTAACTGGATCAACTCAAGAAATGAGTGTTTGGGAAAAGTGCAAGTTTTGTGAAAAATGAAGCAAACATAAAAAGAACTTCACAGACCAGGAAAACATCCAAAAACTACTCATTTGTTGCTGCTCACTGTTCTGAGACTACAAACAGGGAGAGATGAGAAAAAAAAAGAGACAGAGGGAGAGAAGGAGAAATCTCTAGGATAGAACATTTTTTCCTGAAGACAGCCTTCAGCCCTTTTTGTTTTATTTCTACTTTGGAAGAATGAAATATCCAGAGCTGATTCCACCTGTCAATCACTGTCGACAGCAGCCTTGCTTGGCTGCCTAGTCATTAGGACTAGCTAATACATTCCCTCTCCTATGCCATCTTACACCAGAAAAGCTACCAGCTAATGAGCTCCATACCAGGGCATGGTGGGGCCATCTCAAAGTAATATACCAGAGAAGAAAACTGACCAGAAATATTTCTGAGTTTTTTGCATTGCCTATGCCTGTAAAAATGTATTTTTACTGCAAAATAATCAAATTAAAGACATCTTTAAAAGCCAACTGGAAAATATTAGAGTTTTCTGCATTTGGGAGGAAAAAAATCCAATACAACCAAACAAGGACCTTCTTACAGATTTGCCCAGATTACCAGGAAAGCTACGGGAGAATGCTTACAGAAAACATCATGGAGACAGACCGAGGAAGATTCTGTATCCATAATGCTGTCAACCCAGAATAAACCTGTCAGTTTGTTACATACCCAGGTGTTGTTTCTCTGTAGCTTTTGAGATATTTAATGTGCAGTTCTACTCTTGAGATGCGACACTGTGAAGATGGCACCTTCTTACTCAACAGATCATCTCTGCATGGATTTTCAGTCTCATCTCTGCTTACGTTAGGATTTCAGCTGCCTTTCATCATTACAGTGCTGTGGATCCAAGATGAGTCTGAGGGAGTTATCTATATCCTTGTGTTCACATGTCACTATAGCACAATCCTGTCCCAGAGCATCTCAGGAACTGATCAGGGACCTGAATCCCTATTCAGTCCGAGGCTTGCATTAGCCACACAGCACAACAGAGCAAAAAGGCACTGCCGACACTGCTAAGTTCAGATCCTCAGACCAGCTGTGCAGCCTCATGGGCTTCAAATTCTGACACCACTTACACCTGTGCAACCTCTGGGAAAGTCATAGGCTGGCACAGGTAGAAATGAGGGCAGCATTTGCACTGTGAAAACATTTCATGTGTGAACCGAAAAGAAGCTTATTTCAGAAGGTCAGTTCTTTTGCAAAGTCTGAGCTCTTATGGAAGGCTTTTTTAACCAGGTTTAAGGACTACAGTGGCAAACAAAATGCATGCAAAACATTATATAGGCAAGAACGTAGGCCTCATTGATGTTTCATTTGCAAAGCCACTTTGCAGCAGAACTATTCAAATCAAGTCAGCATCACCACACTGTGTGTTTTCAGAGAGAAAGGAAAAAAAAAAGGCATCTAATATTTCTGTATGGAGATGCAGGGTTTGCTATACCGGAGCAGACAAATTGTCCATTTTCATTCCCTGTTTCTGAAAGCAGCTCGCATGGCGTGGTTTGGACAGAGGCAGAAAACAAAGCACTCACTCACATGATGCATCCAGCCATTTGCACCAGACCTTACCATGGGAGACGACCTTCTTCCAGACCCCTTCAGATTATCTGACAAAACCACACAGCCTCATATTTTGCAGTCCAACCCACCATAAGTTGATCTGAAACTAGGCTCAGGAAATAAACCCAGGAAAGTGACTCTTGAATTATGAGACTTATTTGTTGAAGGAGAGAACACATTTTTAGCCACAAATTTGCAATTTTTTCTTTATAAAGACAGTGTAAAGTAAGAGATCAAAACACCATCAGAGCTGAGTGTTCTGCTTCGAGTCTTCTTGATCAGCATACTTTGTAATAGCACTTCACTTGAATTTAGAGATTCTGCTCACATATTCTAACACCCACTGAGAAGGGCAGGAAGGCAGAGAGACAAGGACAGAAAGTGTGAGAGTCCGTCTGAAAACGGAGTAGCATAAACACATACACATGTATCCAGTCTACATTTTCTAGCATACTTCCTACACAGCTTAACTAATCACCTTTGTGTACACCTAATAAGAAAAATTGCTTTGTACTTCCTGTGGTATAGAGGGATGGTAAAAATTATTCTCTTGGAANAAGGAATACATATAAATAAACTATACCGTGCATTTGTTTGACACGTTATGTGCCACTTTATATCATCTGGAGTTTTATTAGTAGAGCACCTTTGACCTTAAGGGAGAGTATTTCAGGACCAATATTCAAAAGCTACCAAGTCTCTATATAGTGCTGGATAGGACTTTGGAAGTGAACGCAGTATAAAAAGAACATGGGATTAAGAATAAATCTAGCAAATCTCAGAGTCTCCTGTTTTGTCATTTACTGAGAAGTGTGCAGGAAGAGGATGGCATCCTTTTAAATAATTTGCAAGCCCTTTACATTTCAAGTTTTAGAAGTCACCAGAGACCAGACATGCAGCTAGAGCAGGCATAGCGGTACATAAGAGCAGTGTTTTCAGGTTCAGCAGGTTTTGAAGATGAGGCTCCCTTAAAATGTTTCAAATACAGGACACAAGTCAGTACCCATAGTTGCAAACCCCTACTGTGGTTTGTTTCTTCCTTGATTCAGAGGATCATTAAGGTGCTTTGTTACTAATACAGTTTCCAGGATCAGCGATCGGAATCTGTGCTATGTCGCTGTGTGTGCTTGCTAACCTATGCAAGCCACAGAACTGACAAAAGAACTGATACAGGCCCCAGTTAAAGAAAACTCCTGAAGAAGCTGAAAGAACTCTCAAAAAGCTAATCCACCTGAGCTCATTCTTCATAATATGGGGCCACATTATTTTGGCAGCTGGCAACAGAACAACGGAAGATTCACAGCTAGCTGCATAATATCTGGGTGGAAACAAAGCTTTTTCATATGGAAAAGTAATTTTATAGGAGCACTTGTAATTTTTTCCAGTATAATGCACAAACAGCAGGGTGCTTTTTGACAGGGGCACTACCCAGACAGAATGAGAGGATAAACAGAGACCCAGAGAGCACAAATGTCTCTGGGGTCTGGATTTTCACATATTAGGTCATTGGTGGAACAATGGAACAGGACTCAGATCCCTGGGAATCTTCTGCAAGGCCCTTGCCTGTGGTGTCAGACAAGCAATCAAAATAACCCATCTAGGAGCAATGGGATAAGCCCAACCCTCCCACTGGATTACTCAGACATTTAGGGGATGTCTGCGGTACCCCAGCATTCTGGGTGCTGCCAAGGGTAGAGCCATGAGCTGTCAGCCACTACAGCTGAGGAAAGAAATATTTCTACAGGCATAATGTTGGGATTCCAAGAAAGAGTATTTCATGGCTGCAAACCACTTCACAGCAGTCTTTCAGTTTCGTATTTTAATATGTCATCTATTGAGAACAAAGAGAACCATCATGATATTAAAGAAATTTCTCTTTGACCCATAGTGACCTCTAATTCACTGGACTCTGTAATTTGCTTTGTATTGGAGGTTAAGTATAGCTGCTGTAGCTGAGGACTGAAGGATGACATTACATCACTCTGCAGTGTGTTTCTCTCTCTGCAATGCATATATCTCATTTCTTACTAAGATGTACAAAGAAAGGAAGTTCCGAATGCGTATTCATATTAGGATGTGCTCATGCTCTGGAAATGACTTTAATACAAAGCCAAAAAGTAATATTAGCTTTGCCACACAATTTATTCTTAAGGAACAACACTTTCATCTGCATAGGATCATTCTGCTAGCCAAGGATGGTTTTCCCTTCTGTTGAAATCACTTTTCTATTGTGAACAAATAAAATGAGTAGCATAAAATCTTTTTGTAACACCCAAATCTTACTCAAAACATACAGTAGGGACCAACTCTTGCTCTCTGACACTGCACAACATATAACTACTTTATAAACATATTCAATGTATTTCCAAAACTAACTGGTTTGTCATCTAATTGCCCTTTACAAAGCAGAAATGACAGGACAAACAGTGGCCTCATCCTTCCATTCACTTTTTGGAAAACATTAGGAACTCCGGTCTGGGTGTACCAAGTTAGACAATGCAGATTGATGAGGCAGAAAAGACTGAAAAGACAGCCTTCTTCCCGAGATATGACATCAGAGACTTCTGTGTAGGATGTCTTTCATGGTAAAAGGCTTTCTCTGAGAATGCATGGCCCCTTGCTGCCCTACAGAAATAGCTCTGGAGGCTTTGAACAAAAGTATCTTCAATTCAAGTAGAGTGATAGCGGTTTCTAACTGAAGGTGCAATCTTCAAAATCGCAGGATAGCCAGCAGAAAAGAGCTTCCAGGGTGATATCTAAGATTAGACCTGCTGCTTGGCAGTATTTTGGCTCTAGCTTCAGGACATCGCCTCCAAAAGAACTCATTGCAGCAATCAGCCAGAGACACAGATGTTAATAACTAAGGAGGGTCCCATATAACAGAACATGTTTTCGTGCTTTGTTGAATATTCCCAACTGTCTTGCAGAAAAGCGGCACGTGCTATGGAACACCACCCTTTTATGTACAGAAATGTAGACATAGTCGTGGAATTCATGGAAAAAATGAGGATTTAGTAGTCCATTTTTCAAAGTCCTGAATGTGCTAATTGAGCAATGAGTTACAGGTCCGTTACTATGCAATTTCTCGGAACAACATTTTAGAAGATTTGAAGGTGGTTCAATCTAAGTTTGTCAGATAATACATATTAGTGAGCAAATTCTAAGGACCAGGGGTATCTGAGTATCCTGAACAGAAGGGGTTTGAGCCTTAGTTTTGAAAAACAGGTGGACCGAAGCACATCTGCAGCTCTTGGGTATTTGCATATGCAGCAAATACACACTTGCAGATGTCAAGCCTGTCTGCCATTGTTACAACTAAAGGACAATTGCCTAAAAAGCTTTTGGAAAGGAGTTAATTATTTTTAATGGCCTTCCTGCTTACTTGTCAAACACTTTCTTATTTGAGTTAAATGTCACTAATAACTCATTTGTTTACTGTTAGATTCAAAACAGAGTGGGACCAAACTAATCAGTTTAGGTTCAACTTGCATTCTTTTCCAGTTTGATTCACAGAAATTAAGCCTAGAAAACATCTCACAGATCTGCTTTATCCCTCTCGGTGCTTTGTTTCTCTTACTATGTGCCTTCTAGCACAACTCTCTTTTTGGGAGGCAAAAGCCAATGCAGACAATCTAACCACCACTCTGTTCTGGTTAGATCTCCAGCACTGCAGGAGACAGCTTAACATTTACATCCCCCAAATCTCGGCATCGGTTTATACTTAGAACAATTAATAAGAGACATTCCTATTGACATGAAGTTTAGCAATGCTTGACAGAGTTCCTTAACATCAGATTTCACTACCAGTTCAAAATTTTCCTATATGAAAACGGCTGCCTTGCATAAGTTTTTATGGCTCTATGATTCTATAGTCCTGAGAAAAACGGCTTGAAAATAAAAATGCTGACGCAACATTAACTACAGCAGGCTTCTCTAGAATAACATCTTTTGATAACACCTAAAATGACTAGGTTTTAAGGATGTTGTTATAATGAGAAAGGAGGGTGTTTAGAGCTGCAGGTGGCATTGTTTCCAATCTAAGAACACGACTGGGTGCAGAAAATGATGCGTCTCTTACTTTCAAATCATAAATAAGACTATGATATATGTTCCTCTGAAAGGTTACAGACAGAGGAGTAGGTGGAAAGCAGAGGCCAGTGTTGCTGACAGGGATAAAATGGCAAACAACTGACTTTCTAAAATAACATCTAGGTTCTGTACCACAATGTTCAAAGACATACAACGTGGCATTGCATCAGATCCCCTTGGGATTTTGCTAAATATTAGAAAAGGTTGTTAGCCGAATGTCTGATCCCTAGAGAAGACTGCTTTCACAGCAACCCGCATGCCTGCATGCCCCCACCAGCAAGAAGAAAAGAAGAAGGTGGTCTCTATAGCCCCTTTACCATTTGTCTGTGGAATTGGGCACCCCAAAGTACGTGACGGGATCAGGGACACCAAGCCAGCAAAGGGATACGCAAACTTTCAAAATTTTTTTCTTACATGCACATATGAAGCATTAAATCCTTGAATGGAAAGTACCAACTTAGGGCAAAAAAGAAAAGGCAGAAATGATTTATACGTACAGACATTTCGTTGTTTGGAGGTGGGTCAGAGGAGGGCTCTCTCTCTAACAAGAATGAGAGACAGTAGAAGCAGGAAGGAAGTGAGGAGAAAACGGCCTCAGTGCAGGTGCCAGACACCCTTCTAGGGACAGCAGCAGTTTGTCAAACTCTAGATAAGGATACAGGAATGATAACAGCTGAGACGCCCAGCTGGAAAACTACTGTCTTGTTAAACCTAGGATGAATTTACTATCTAGCAAAACCCTTATTTCCTGAATAAACTCATTCCCACAGTTCATATCCTTCTCTCTCATACACATACTGCAACCTTATGGTGCCCGTTCAGTGGTGATGCTTTATGGCTTTATCAAGCTTATCATTTTTCAATGTTGCCTCTCAAATAAACCAATCCGACTGAAAACAAACATACAAACAAACCTCACCACACATTTTCCATGAAGTTTTCAAGGCAATCACCACTGTGGTAGTGATTCTTGTCATATTCTTCTGAAAACACGAAAGCTAGGAGTAAGCAGATTTTGGACTGAAGTTAGAAATAGCATAGTAAGGGGAGGGATCTGAACTCTTTAAACTCACTGGTGGGAATTCAGCTACAGCAATCACTGAAACACAGCAATGTCTGTTCAAGAGCAGTTTAAGAAACCATCATATCTATCTTAAAATATCAAACAATATTGAATTGTAAAAAAAGCACTACAGCACAATACTGAAAAAAATTATTACAGTTGAAGGTTATGTCGGCTTTCTTAAAACTTTCAACAGTTACATGAAAAGAGAACAAAAATCGGAAATCACCATTTTTTATAATAATTTCTGTTCTGCAGGCTGCTTGCAAATAGCTCTTTTCCTAATATTGACAATTTAAATCCATTCCGTATTCCTAAATATACTTGCATAAATCATCCAAAGCAAGTGACAGAAACAATATCCTGCATCTCATCTTGCAAACAGGAATGTGATCTATTTAATCAAATTTCAAAATTGAGTTTAGCTGTCAATGCAGAAAGAAAAAAAAAGTAAACACATCCACACAAAAGGGATTTAGAAAGATAAGAACTGCCTTTCCCCCCCCTTGAAATAAATTACGTATATAAGAGGTGAGACAGAGATATTGTGAAAAGACCTGGTAATGTAATCAAGTTGCCCTTACAAGTTTGCCACCCAAATTAAAATTTTCTATGTCTGGTATGTTCCTTATGTTGATTTCTGGGAGGAAGTTGCAACAAAATCATCCCGGTTTCAGTGATCTGTAGGCACAACGTTTCTGTTTGGCTTTTGCTGAAAATCAGCAGCTTTAGATTGTTTAGATGCAGTGACTAGAAGATAAATAAATGCTCCAAGTCTCTTCATGATACCTGCACCTGTCAATACAAATCCCAAAGCTTAATCCAGGTTGTTTTTTTGTTTTGTTTAGCTTGCACCAAAGGTGTGTAATATTAAAAAAAAAAAAGAGAATGCAAGTAATACACTGCATAGTAAGTATATATGGGTCCAAGAACAAGCATCTGGGCATCTCTAATGCTGGTATTCATTAATACACAAATGAATAAATAGTTTAAAGGCTTAATATTCTTTTATTACTGTTTTCTGCATGCGATATAGTACAAAGTGTTCCTAGGCATTGCTAATGTATCCACTTGGAAAGCACAAGAAACTGGAAGTGAACAAGCAAAACTGCCAGGCAGAAATTATTTTAAAAAGAATATCCCACACATGTCTAAGTGAAACAGTTAGATCAGATCTCAAAAGGTATTACTGACGCAGAGTTTAGCAGGTTTTAGAGAAATGCCCTCTCCGACATGGCTATAATCATTAACAACTTCACTGGAATTCCAACTTGTTTCATCTCAGAAGCTAAAGTTTTGGGCTGGGTTTTTTTTGGGTTTTTTTTTTTTTGTGTGTTTTTTTTTTTCTAATTAACATTGCAAATCAGCACAGAAAGAATTTGCCAGATCTCATCTGTCAAAACACTTACTGATATTGTGCGAGATCTGTGTTTCTACACTTCGTATTAGATGAAAAAGTATGCTGGGGGAGACCTGAAGAGCAGTTAGCTTGAGAATTCTGAGTCAAAAGATGAGCTCACCATTATGGTCTTTAAGAAATTAGTCAAGAACAGCTTTTCCACAAAAGCCAAGATTTCTTCCTTACTCAAGGACCCTGAATCCTTGTCCTATTTGGAAGTTGGTCTTGATCATGCACCGTATAACCAGTTTCTATCCAGATATAGGGATAAAATGGCAAATATGAAACCAAAAATTATTTTTCCTACTCTCCTGGTCATTCTCTTCTCTACCAAAGGACAAATTCTGCCTTGTGAGTTTCAGGGGAAGTACACCATTAAAAAAGAAGGTAAAGGAGGGTAAAAAGTCAACTTTAATTAAATATAATCAATGAATAACTAACAGTGTGCTATTGTAAGAAAATCTAGCTGATACACTCAGTGTGTTGAATGAACACTGCACCACAGATCGCTGCATGAACATATTTTAATTGCTTTGCTTTATTGCTTTTCTAACCCCCTTTTTCCTTTAGCTTTATATTGCATGATAGAAGCCTGAAGACATTAGTCTTCACCACCACCCCTTTCCAGCAAGCTTTTAAAATGCATTTTATATTAATCATAAGAGGGAGATCGAGTCTTGTCTCTTGGCTTTGGGGAGTTAAGAAGGTTGATTGTACAGCTGTTCCTTGAAAGGGTAAGAGCAATGGATCTGTAACAGAGATTTCTTTCCTACTTCCATCGGAAGCAGAGAATGGCAACAAATATCACAAATACTTTGTACAACGTTCAGTTTCCCTGCCAGTTAGTCTGTAGCCTCTCCTTTTCTACATTGCTTCTCAGTAGCAGAAAACCTTTGAGACCAAATTTTGCAGCGAAAAATCATATTACAAATTCTACAGAAAGAACAAAGTGAGCTCTGGAAACTCAGCCCATCGGGGGAGGTGTAGCCATCCATTACATGTGCTCCTGCATGAGAGGGGATACCTTTTATTAAGGTTTTGCCAGGTGAGCTCTGGCAAGTCCTTGGGATCGCTAGCATCTTGTCGGGCAGCAGAAATGGAACCCCAAGCTGTATGAGAACCTGTAATGCTGGTATTTGCAACACGAGAGGGGCCCCTAAGTCACTGACAGCATTATTTATTTGGGTGCTACTTATTTCAGGGAAGAAAGATGTGTTTCAGTTAAGATATGCTTGCAAACATGATGCTGCGTTTTGGACCTCTAGGTACAATATATGGCCACATAAATCTTGCTCAGTATGAAAACATTTGTATAGAATACTTGGCTATGTATAAGCTTTAAATACTCCAGCACTTTAAGAAAAATCTATATTTTATGGATTAAAATATGCATAAGTTTAAATTTATCTGCACATTTCTTCTTTGGAAACTGTTCCTTGAGAATAACATTAATATTTATTACATTTTCCATGTCTGAGCAATTATATGGGCATAAATTCTTCAACAGCTGAATCTGCAGGACCTGAGTGGTTACCTGGTATCCTGTTTATGTCACTGGGACTTCAGGTTGGGACCTGCACAAGATCTGTGCGTGGCCTTTAGGACATCCTTCATTACATCAGCATTAGCATCCCATTTTACACCTATGGGAGGCGAGGTAGAAGGCCCTGGCACTTGTTTGCATTCAGCTTGATGGCCTCATTCCCACCAGTGTATTCGGGGCTGTGGAGCAGCTTCTCCCAAGAGTTCTGAAGGCACAATCCCCTTTTCTCTCCATTTTCTTAGTGTGACCCCTTCAGCGGTCACCAGCTCAATTCCTCTCCCGCTGAGGAAGGCGAGCTGGTAGCTAGAACTACCGAAGGGACATCCTCCGCTTCCCTCCCTGCTGGCACCGAGCTGCTGGCAGCACACTGGGCAGCACGCACACTCCTCGGGAAAGCCAACTCTCATTTCACCACTTTGGTGTCAGCAATAAGCCCGTTCCTCCAAATTCCTCTATAGGCTTACCCAGAAGTTGGCATGCTTTGTTAACCTTTGAGCTTTTATTCTCATTTTCTGCTATAAAATATATATTGTTACAGGATCTTACACAAAAATTGACAGAGCACATTGAATCATCGGATTAGCTAGCACACTTAATTTCTTCAAGGCGGATCCAAGAAAGGAAGCGTTCTATCAAGAGCCCACTGTCAATTCTTAAATACTTGGGTTTTTTCCTCAACTGCTATTACAAGTTCTACTTGCAACAATCTATAAATACAAAAGACATTGTGATGCAGCTACAAATAAGATACAGGCCAAAAAATCATGGATCCATGCTGTCTGCATCCCTGAGAGAAACGGCAAATGAAAAAGTAAATGATGGATCTACCAAATGAGAATGATTCTTCACAAGATGAACAAGTTAACCTCACAGTACCATTTCCATATGTACTTGCTACACAACTGAAAACCCCACTCTTTCTCTAGCTTCAGCAGAGCGTACTTTCAGCTGGCAAAGACAGAACGCTAGCCACTCAGAAAGGTGACTTTTTTTGGACAAATGAGGAAACTTAATGAATTCCCCACTCCACAGACGGCTGTAGTATATGTTAGAGCACCTGCTGCAACTCACTTCATATCACATTGCAGTTATGAAAAATAGTTTGCTATTTTGGAACCCCCTGGCAGCCAGAGTGAATCACTGAGGGCCCAAAGCTCATTTATCTTTTGTCAGAACTGAAGCCAAATGAACGCCATCTTGCCCGGCAGCTGAAGAATGGGGGAAAAAACACTCTGCAAGTAAAAATAACCAGAGGAGCATGCAAGAGTTGCAAAGACAAGTGACTTCTGGCAGGTAATAAAAAGCTTTTCACAACTCACTCAAGCTTTTTAGACCACAGTATTTCCCTGCAAGGTCCTGAGAAAAGCAACTGGGGGAGGGGGGAGAGGGCATGGGGAGATGATCAGGTAGAAGGAGGAGAGGGAGTAGAGGGGGAGACGAGTCTGAGCCAGGCTCACACACACGCTACCGTGGCCTGCCATTAGCTCTGTGACCTGCTGGGTACGTACAGATGGACAAGTTTAGGATTTTAGCTCCAGGTCTCACGTGACAGAGGTGAGGAAGAGCTACTCTGACAGACGCTCTATACCTCCAAAGCAGGAAAGGCAAACCCGAACGCTTGCTTCCAGTCAAAACCTGTGAAAGTTGTAAGACTACACATGGAAGAAATAGGGTACTATACATCGTGACCAGGGGAATAGCTGCTCTCTCAATACTATTAATCAACAGAAACATTACCTGTTCCACTCTCAAAAATCCACGCTGCTTTGGCTTCCCACAGCTCTGTTGAAACCAATACCTTCACCATGCGAATGCTGAGTTCCTCAAGGATGTTACGGAGTCTTAATAGTTTGCAAAAAGCACACAATGCAAGGTGGTAAACCCACTACGTATATCACAGTAGTTCATACGGGATCCCTCTTCATATATTTCCATTTTGAAGGTTTCAGTGAATCACCAACCGAATTACTTAATTCATTGCATTCACTAAATCGAAGCAATGTTTCCTGATGCACACATGTCCCTAGCAAATCCCTGTGATGACTGACATAAAGCAAAACCAGCTCCTCTGAAGTTCTGAAGTCCAGCAAGGTGTTGGTCTGTTTTCCTCAGTAAAGCACAGTAATGACCCAGGCAGAGGTACTATATTCTACCAGACCAGTTAGAAGAGCTTGAAACCTAGAAGGTTTTTGGTACAAAAGCCCTTTTCCTCTTCCAGCTATGCTAGGTGGTCTAATAAAAAATAGGCCTCCTGCAAAACTTGTCATGTTTAAACTATGCAATAACTGTATAATCTGGATGTGAGGAGTATCTCAATAGATGCAGACACTCTATTCCTTTCCTGTTCCCCTTATATCTGGTAATGTACATGTTCTTTCTTTGTGAATAGGAAGATGTTTGGGTTGTCCATTCAGGCTTTAAAAGTGTGTATTTAGTTCTGTGGCCATCAAGGATACAGGAATCCTTGCAATCAGTGTAAGGGAATTTTAAGGCAACCTATTTCAGGGAAAAGGTAAAGCCAGGCATTAACCTAGGTTTAATATGTACGACTGTTATACAGGGTTCATGTTTCTATGAGTAGCTACACGTTCCCCTCATGCTTCCTAATTACCTACAAAGTACTATTTCAGCTATTAAAGATACTATTCAGGTATTATTAGAAATATCCTGAGAGGTGAAATACACCAAAATATGGAGTGATTCACAGAAGGAAGTTACACTTTCAAGTTCAGTAAAAACTGAACATGGTTGTGCCTTTTCTTTCTCCCAGCTGGAGCCACAAAGATTTTCCTTGGAGTTTATAATACAAGCAGCCTTGAAGTTAAATAATGGATCTTTGTTTTCTGTACAATTAAGGGTACCTCTAGTGTAACGTGATCTTCATATGACTCTGATACTAATGTTTTACCTCAAATACAAAACTGAAAACTATGGAACAATGAAGGGAATCAAACAAAAACAGGTCAATGCTTTCAGGTAGAAAGACTTTGAATCAAGATGTCACCAAAATGTTTCATTTATTTTGTTTGCAGATTTTTTAAAATTTATCTCTCTAACTTACAAGTAACCACTGACTTTCAGCCAATGAGCCGAGCACCCGATTTGACTCTGACTGAAAAAGGCACAAGCGCTTCTCTTGACTTCCCTGGGAGTCAGATTAGGTCTTTTAATTAGCTTTTATTCTTTGCCATTTTGATAATATGAATATGAACTTAAACACTTGTCTTACTGGACTTCATCTGGAAAGCTAAGAGCTTTAAATAATTCTCACAAATTCAATTCCTTTACTTGCATCAATTTAAATACAGCACAGACTGTTCATGAGCTGAAACAGAGTCTCAAAAGAACACCAGAAAGCAGGAAAAGAGTGATGTAGCATCATAATTTACAAATAAAACAGTAGTACACCCTCCCTCTTAATGCTTTAGGAAAAAAAAAGCACGGAATTCTTCTGCAATAATGATGTTCATGATACTTTGAATCACTTCTTTAAAATCCTATTCTATAAAATCATAATATATAAAGTACAGAAAAGCCACCATTATAACCCTCAACTCTCCTTTGAGCTGCATCTCAGCAATGACTTTGAACAGTGAAATCTTATATCCTAGGTTTCACTTTAAATTCAAATTACAGAAGTGAATCTGCTCCTCCTTACACAGCTAAGAAGCACTAACTTGATAACTTAGTTCCTAATGTGGTTTCCAAGATGTTCAAATATTCTGCTCCTACCCAGATTCCCTCTGTTACGTCAAAAGTAAACGGAACTGTATAGTTACAAAATACACAGATTACATGAAATATTCAGGTTAATCATGACAGAGAGTATGAAGTTCTTAAGAGGGAGCCTGGTGAGCAGTCAACATTGTCAAATGTGAGATCCAAATGCAATTAAACACCAAATACTCTACACTGGAAGGAATAATCTGAACCATACCAGCATTTTACAGGCTCCGCTTTACATCATGACAGACATGTACATTGTTGCAGACAACTGAATGAAGGCACAATCCCAAACAAAAAATAATAAAAACCCCTAAGATGCAAAATACATTATGTAGAAAATAAATGGGGAAAATAATTTTGATTCCATGCATGTAATTCAGAAACCTAATTTCCCTTATTGGATTAGCTTTTTTCACTTTGAAAAGAAGCAGGAAGACATGTTTCATGAGTGGTGAACACTAAGAATGATCAGAAGCATTGGAAAATTCTCACCATATACAGAGCTGAAAGAGTGGGGGTTTTTAATCTGCAGACAACCTAAGTACAAGACAACTTGACTATTTTAACAATAGTAAACAGAATTCTGACAAGAAGACTTCTTGCTAGAAATACGTTTCTTCAAAATGGTTAGAGTATGATTTTCTTTTTGGTTTACAATTAGATTGTACAGCTTATTTCTGGAGAGTGATGGCCAAGAACTTAGCAAAATTTAAACAGGCTGAGATACAATGCTACGGAAAAAAAAAAATAATCCTGAAGTAAGGTATTTTCAGACCTGGCCTCGGACGGCCTTCAGCCATGGGCAAGCAGTTAGGAGCTTCACTAATGGACAGTTACACACATTGCTAAAGCAGCCTGACTGTTACTGCTAGAAACAGATTTTGTACTCATCCAACACCAGTGATTTCACAGACTACAATCTCTGTTTCTGCCTCTGCCACAGGCTTCTTTCATCACTCCCCTGTACCTCAAGTTTTTCCGTTAGCAAAATAAAAAAAATCTCAATGCTTTTAAGAAGGAAGCTATAAGAATAATGACTGTCACTTTGCCACGCACAATACTTTGGGAAAGTTAGTAACCACAGTACAGAACAAGTGCATCATTTAGGAAACTAAGGACACTTAAGGATAACAAGATGACTGCAAGCATTGGGAGGCACCTCAGAGCCTGAGGCCTCGTTCAGATGCAGTCTTCTGTGCCAAGAATGGATCAATCAAGATATTTGCCATGTAAATTGAGGACAGAGTAATATTGTTAAAAGTGTTTGAAACAGAAAACCATAGAATCAGTAGATGACAATACTACAGATATAAAATTTCACCTGCCCCCATCCTTCCCCAGTCACTTCTTTATTTTTAACTGCAGTCGCAGCTCCAGCTTTAAGCCGGTGTGGCCAATGGGCTCAGTTTGTAAGGCTCTAGGAATCCTCTTGCAATTAACAGGCTGAGGGATTCAAGCAAAAAACCACCTCATCTTCAAGTAGAAAAGATTAACAATTTGGATGGGGCCTTTTACATTTCTGATGGTTCTCATGAAGCAGACGTTTGGACACAAGTAATGTTTGGACTTCAATTTCAAGAGCCAGTTGGTCAGCTACAGGCAGAGAAGTCTGTGGGCAAAGGGGGCAAAAAGCCCTCTTGGAAATCACGTGGGTAAAGCAGTACATCATGCCACAGGGGCTACACTAAGGAGGAGAGGATGTGCGAGACAGGCATACCTCAGCCTTCTGTTTGACATGACACCAGCTCCCTCTTAACAACAGGGATTTGCAAGAGATCTTGATATTAGCTCTCTACTGCCAAGTGACCTTACTTAAACAGGGGTTCCTCTTTCTGGGAATATATAACATCCAATTTGACAAACAAACCTTATATTACATATAATACTATACTAGTCACACTACTGAAAGCTGTTTAGCTAAACTCATTTTATGTTCTTTAGTGGAGTTATTCAGATGTAGAATGCTCATGACAGCATGAGTTTCCTGCTGTCCCAGAGGTGTGTAACTGAGCTAGCAAGCCACAGAATTCATGGGTCTTTCAAATCCTGACAGTTCTCAATTCCACATGGAGACAAAGTCCTTTCATAGCCTGATTAAGTGACATTTAAGGACCCCATAAAAGTCATCAATAATCACTGCTAATTCGGGGCCGAATCCTCAATACCAGAATGAACTTCAAGTCAATCTCCTGCATCGGTTTGGAAGGATTGGTTTGCCACTTGTGACAGTCTCACTTTCTCTGAGATTTCCCTGGTGCTTTATCCCATACTTCTTAGAGGAATGCAAAGACAAATGGTTTCTACAGATTTCCTAACGGCCATTAACCCTTTTTCTGAGCGAGCTTTTTAAAAGTTTAAAGGTGCATGAACTTCTTGTGAAGCAGGTACATTTCATGTGGCAGGACAAGCAACATCTGGTTTGTGCTGCAGCTTGTCTGCGTTTCCCTTTTTTACACGGAGAAAGAGACTCTCTTTTCCCCTCCTATTTTGAAGCCATTTCACCTGTCACCATTTAAAAAAAAAAAAAAAAAAAAAAAAAAATGGGATATTTCACTTGAAATTTTCTCTTGAAAAATATTTATTCATCGAAGGAGTGGTGCTTCTTCCCCCTCTTTAAGAGCCTACAATATAAATTACATCTATCAGGTATATCAAAGCAGGTCTCCCTATAAGCACACTCGGAAACGTTAAATCATACCACCACTGGAAAAGTACCAAGCCAGTTATAGCAGAAATGAGACTGTACTAGTACTTACCCTGGTAATATAGCCTTTGGACATGAACTCAATTAGAGGAGGTACCACAGCTATGGTGCATGGAATTTTGTGAACTGCGTTCTGCTCTTTCTTCTGCCAGAAAGAAAAAAATCTACTGTGTTACTAGAATACTGCAATTCTTTCATATGCAAATATGTCAGGCAACAGCATAGCCTCGAGGGTACTGGCAAAACCTGTGAGGCACCAGACTCCAGCGAGCTGTTCATTAACGGCATGTTCTGATCAAGAGAGCAAACTAAGCATATTTAAGTTGTATCCATTCTCTTCCTTCCCCTTTCCCTTTTTTAAGGGTTTGATAAAGTACAGGACACCTAGACTTACAAAAATTCCTGATCAGTTCTAGTTTTGTCATGAGGAAAAGCAAATGCAATGGATTGGTCAAAAACCAAAGAGCTTTCATAGGAATGTATTGAGTTCAAAGACATGCTAATCAGAAAGGATATCTTGGGTCCACAGCAGACTTTCAGGTCAAAGTGAAAACCTTTCTTCTGTGTCTCCAGTCACTAGCAGCCTGGGATCCACTGTGGGATGCCAGCAGGATGAGAGTAACTCATCAGACACAGGGTTCTGAACTCAAGTCTTTCCCCTTCCTCTGAGCACAGTAGTGGTGGGCTTATTCCCCTCTGCAGAGACACTGAGGGATACTCCCAAATCTGCAATCAGCATGGCTAAATAAATTTCCTATCCAGCTCTAAATGATGTCCCTTGGCAAGTTTCTTTCTGGCAACATGACGGTTACACTGTGTCATCCTCCTGATGTAGGAAAGAAAGTATCAGTTTGGGCAAGACAAGGACAGGCTGGGTTTTGTCCTCCAACAGTCTGACTGGCCCTATTTCTCAGTGGGATGCTCAAAACATTTCAGAGACAACAGACAAACTTTAAAACCGATGTGATGTTAAAAACAAACAAACAACAAAAAAAATGACCCCCAAAGCNCAATTTACAGGTAGAAGTGAGGTAGAGAGGAGAATACATTGCCCCAAGACCATATAGAAAGGGAGGGAGCCAGGAGAGAAGAGCCCTTCATCTCCACTCCTGAGAGAAAGAACCACCTCCTTTTTCTTATGCACGCGTACCATAAAAATTACTTTGCTGCTACCGGTGTGGGCAGAGCGCCTGTTGTATGTTGTTTAAATGATCTAGCAGCTTACTTCCACAGAAAAGTCTTATCAAATAGTTTTAACTACTAAACATCTGCTGGAGGTGTTTCTTATGCCAAACAAATGTCACATCAAGAAGGTCATTCACATTTTGCTAACACCTTAATAAGTCATTCTTTCTTTCTGTGGCTTGATGCTCTAATATTTAGAGACGGTTTGAAGTTTTCTACATTATTAGCAAGCAGCTTGTTCAGAACTATAGAGTGAAGGTTACATTGAAAGTGTCCTTTTTCTTTCAGATGAAGTTCATGTGCAGTACTCCAAAGCAACCTAAGAAGCTCAGTCCTCATTAATATAAGTTTTGAGTCTGAAAATACAGTATCAAAAGATTTTACTCCCTTGCCTGTGCTGCCTTATTTCATTCTCGCTCTCTCCCCTTTCCTCCACATTTTATCTTTGTAGCTGTAATATATAGCTTTTTAATGTTTCTCTGTTTGGGTAACAAGCTGAACTACGCACAATGAGACAAAGAACAGAAAAAGTTATCTGTATTTCAGATTCCAACTCTTGTAAATTCTTCCTGTTAAGGTCTGTCCTTCACCACTTTACATTATGCACCAACAGAAGGAAAATAAAGATCACTAAGGACACGTCTGTGAAACTTGCACACCATTTCTATAGCTTACAGAAATTATTCACTATTAAGACAACACAAATGATCTGTCATACACAGAGAGTCATTTGGCTCTCCATGTTGTAGATGTGACTGTTTTTACAGACAGACTTTGAAATTCAGCTCTGGGGACTGCACTGGATTTTTGACAGGGTATTTTGAGAAGGGTATGGGTCAGTACACTAGAGAAATAAGAATCAGAGAGCAAGACAGATCGCTTTCTAGTAAGGTGGTGGACAGCAACATTGCAGATTCATCCAGCTTTGTGGACAAACCTAGAAGAATTTAGCTAATCCTCACACACAGGAGCAGTGCTGTTACAATTGCTCAGTCAGCCATTCTGGGGTGAACCTGGATCGTTTGGGTTTTAAGACTATTAGGATGGCTTTACTTTTCACCGAGCAGACTATTACACGTTTAATTCAGAAAGACAGTGAATTCTTAAATGTGGATTCCAAGTTCACTGTGCAAAAGAAAACAGTGGACAGTTCAGACTGCTGTGGATATCATCGCTTACCAAGTATCAGGACAAATTAGTTTTTCTAGTAACAGAGATATAGACTACAGCATTTCCGCACACTTTGGGAGGAGTTGTAGAAACCCACTTCTGAGAAGAATAAATAGTCTTTATGTCACCTGTCTTCTGCCCTTCAACTCCCCTATCCTACCTACCTTAGATAAAGAAAACTAAAAATTAGCTGACCTTTTATATGTCTGAAACTGTTTCTTTATTTTACTATAATACACTAATATACTCATTGTTTTGTTCACAATTTCTTTATACCTTCAAACTGAACCTCCATATCTTTATTATTTTCTAAAAAGTGGATTATTCCATTTTGTAGTTCACTGCTTTGAAAATATGCATTTTTAGTTTGCTTTTATGGTTAGAGCACAACACCAGAACAGCTCTTATAAGAGACAAAGCAAAAGGCAAATTACTGGGAGAAAGAAAACATCTTGAGATTCACCTGTAGCTTCGAGCTTTCAAGCAAAATATTGCAATTCTTATAAATGCAATCAGGATTCGGTAAAGATAACACAGTATGTTTTTTTTATAAGAATAAGGCACAGAATAGGAAGAACAGCCTTAG
This sequence comes from Ibidorhyncha struthersii, assembly GCA_013398815.1. NCBI lineage: Eukaryota > Metazoa > Chordata > Aves > Charadriiformes > Charadriidae > Ibidorhyncha > Ibidorhyncha struthersii. The sequence goes on along the minus strand of VZSZ01000921.1, from coordinate 2,435,413 downwards.
ATTTATTTTGATTAATAGCATTGCTTCTTGCCATCATTCCAAAATTGCCTCTGTCCAACTGACAAGTTATTTTCGCAATTAGACAGCTATGTTTGTGTCTTCCTGAAAATCCCCTTTTGAACAGTTGCTTTGCCTTCTTCACGTTTTGCCTTGAAATGGATTTGAACGTGATGGGAGGACATGAAGAATTCTTGCAGCAGAGATAACTGATCATAAGCCAACTGCACCTAGTCCGAAGAGCCGTGTCACACAGCATCCTGCTTATAACAGTGACCAAAAGCAAGTCCCTAGGGGAGAGCATAAATGCAGAACAGGCACATGTGACACTTTTGAGCACTCTTACTGCAACTGAGTCCCCAGCTGTTTGCGGCACAGGGATTTCCGTAGCTAGAGCAGTTGCTGTGTGTTTAACATCCTTCCAAGGATTTCTCTTCCCCAACCTTGGACAGCCTCCTGTACAACAGCTCTGCTGGACTTAGGGATAAGAGTTTCACAAATTAATACAAAGAAATTTTCAAGCCGGAAATATAAGGAAAGAGGGGAGGCATGGCCTCAAGAGTAAATGAGAAACATATAGCCTCACCAAGGAACTTCAGGGGGAAAAAGTGTTTATCCTGCTGAAACACCTGGGTGATCAACACTAACTCTTGAGCAGCTAAGCTGTGAGGGACCACTGCTACCAACTTTGCCTATTATGGAAGATGTAGTAGGAAGGAAAGAGTCAAAGCTGCCATCTTTTGTGGCAAGGAAAAACAGCCTCACAAATCCAAAACAAGCCTCAAATTTTCAGACCCAAACGAGGCATCTCGATGCACATAGTCACACCCTGGCACACGTTCCTTAGCTGGGAGAAAGGGCATTCAAGCCAGAGTGGACAAACCAGCAAGTGACCATGCAGATTCCACAGCTGTGGCATTCTGAATGCTTGCAGAACATCTGTGTCCAACCCTCTGACAAGCCTGCTTTTTGCACACCTCCCAGATTATTTGTGTGCATGTCAGATCACAAGCAGACCTAAAATTCCCTCTTCAGACCATGAGCTCAGCCTGCTGAACTCTACCTGTGACAGCACACTCAAGCCCATGGAAAGGGAACCAGCTTGAAACTCCAGTAAGGCAAAGGGGTTTTAATATCCGATACACAGGAAGCTGGTTATCCCTATCCACATACAAATGTCCAAAGCATTAGTCCTCATTTTCTGCTTTTATGAGACGCAGTTGAAGTTTAGCTGATATAATTCAGAAGGTTTGTTTTTTAAATCCAATTGCAAAGTCTGACCTCTTTTAATGACTCTCAGCAATATTGCTTCATTATATATATGTTAACACCTTTTCATTTCAAGATCGATACATACTTTTAAGCTACTTCTTAAAATATTAACCATTATTGGCAGTAAATTCCAGGGTATTTTTCCAGTCTTCTTGGTGCGTCAGCTATAAAAAAAAAAAAAAAAAAAAGTAAATTATGAAGATGTGTGTAGGGATCACCTTTGGCTATATAGGTTCTCACATGAGATCAGAAAGACTGTAGTATCTTATGGTAACAGCACCATGGGGCCACATACTGTTGTAGAAGACGTGTCAATGTGATGTCTAAGTTAATCTGCCCTTTATGGCAAACTCCTACTGACATTGAAGAGTTCTGCATACACAGAAAGTGTAGATAGAATATAATACAAAAATAAAGTGGCAGTATCAACTGAAGTTCCTTGTTCTCCTGAGTTTGTCAAGGCTTTGTTACTTGGCAGCTTTTCATACAATATTTATTATGGCTGCAATTTTTCCCCATTAACACGTTTTATCTGGGAAAAATGTCACATTTTTCTATTTTAAATATACAAAGTCTGACATTTTTTGTGAGCTCATCTTTAGAAGATCACTTTTTGTTCTAACCTTGGAGCAGTGGGGAAAAGATGCTTCTCCTATCTTCTTACTTCTTTCTTCTTTGAAGTCGATATATTCCCTGTGTTTTGGGTTTGTGTGGTATACAGAATCTCACAATAGAGCGGAAGTCATAGGTGGTGTTCAGCCCTTAAGCTATTATTGCTCAAACTACAAGTGGATAGAAAACTTCTTTGCTAATATCTAAGATAAGAACAAGTCATATATCAAAGAAATGGGTCAGAGCTGACTCCTTGGGCAGCCTAGATTCTCTCTGGTGCATCAGCATTTCAAATTAGCAGGTGCACATGTGCAGTGTATACAACAAATTGGATAATCTACTGCTTGATAGCTCAGAAAACAGTAGCATTCAGTCAGATGGTACTTTATCACTTACTCCACTATAGATGATGTACGACAAGCAGCATGGGAAAAAAAAATTTTCACATGTCATAAGAATTCTTTTAGAACTCACCAAAAGGCAGTTTCTCCAAGCTAGTATTTCTTTTTTCATTTTTTTAATAGTTGACTCGTACAAACTGAAATTTATATCTGCTCATCTAAGGTTCATGCCATGCATCAGAAGTGAAAGCATAATTTTCATTCTTCTACATGAACCAAATTGTTGTTATCCAGTTTTCCACATGTGAAATTTTGTCATCTCTGTCAATGTCTGCGTATCTAAATTTGTATTTCAGCAGTCTGGCTTACAGGTCTGAAACCACGCTGCGCATCTAAAAGGAAAAGATAATTTCTTTCCCTCCTACAAGGAACGTCCCATTGTTATGATCTAATTTTCCTTTCAGAATTTGTCACTATTATTTTTTAATTAGGCACGTAATGCATCTAATATCCTTCATAGCCTTGAATTCCCTACTCAACCTGTGTTCTTAGGGTTCAGAAATACCAGTTCTCCATTTAAATAGCTAGGAAGATCATTCATGGGATAATTTGTTCTCTATGTAGACAGGCTAGTTTCCCAAATCATGAAGTGTCTTTTAAAGGTAACATTTACATTCACATCACAAACATTCCATGTGAGAATCTTCTGATGTATAAATGGATAACATTGCAAAATAAATACGTCACGTTCTGATTTCAGTGTCTTCGGAGTGAAAGGTTTTTTACCTAGGTTTAATGTGTTTATGAATCTGTAACAGAACAGTCTGTTACCATTAGTAGATCAGATTCAACAGTACATGTGCTGTTTTCAGCATCTTTTCCCCTCCAAACATTGTTTAATCACAGTGAAAACTCATTCACTGAGCTGCTTATCCATGGTACTTAGCAAGCAAATTCAACCTAATATGCATTTTTGCAGCTATATAACTATCCCAATGGCTTATGTAGAGATCTGAACAAAAGTGATGCTTTGCCCGTCTTATGGAAAGCAGAAGACATCCCTGACAGAGTATGGAGTGCTTCACAGAAGAACGCCTGGGTACTTCAAACCATAATCTAACTCTAGATCCTGATTATGTTACAACAAGCCAAGCCACTTCCATGTAGCACATCTTTTCTTGTTAGCGCCCATGGCCTTTTCCAAAGCAGTGTGTCAGCAGCTGCATGAAAAACCGCTGAGAGCCATAATTAAAAATACATAGAAATCTCTTTGCTGGTGGCACGGTGAGAATTAGTCAACAATTCTGCTAGTACAAGCTCTGTCCCACGTTCAGCTGTCAACCAGACTGAACATGGGTCTGGACATTATAAACATTCTCACTGTTTGGTCACCACTGCTTTCCCACGTAATATTTCCTATCACCGCGAAGTTCAGTGTCAGCCTCCAGCTGGCAGAATCGTTAATATTAACAGGCAACTGCTCATCTTTAATCACTGAGAATATCTGCCACAGCACCACGAGACAAGCAGGAAGAGGTTGGGACATACATAAGTTCCAGTTCCTGGTAAGAGATTACACTTCAATACTGAATGTTGACTTTGAGATTATGTCTCTTTACCAGAAAGGATGAGAATTGGCAGAAATTGTCACTACTCGGAGTTTATATCTGGAGAACTTACCAGCTACCTATGAATCTCTGCTGAAGTCATTTTAACTGAAGAAATGTTAAACTTTTAACTATATGAAGTCTCACTTATCCACATTCTGGCACATGTATATCTCCTGGACAATTCACTGTTCTCTCTTATATACACATATAAAAAATTTGCATATGGTGCTATCTAGAACTGTACTATATGATATTTGGCATGTACCTGAGCCTTCCTCCCCCATTCAGAGCCAAGCATATTACAAAGATCTACAGGATGATGAAAATAAAGTATGAAGATATAGAACAAGAGCAGCACAGAGTCTAAAATTAAATCCCACACTGCACAAGGAATTTGCTTGTCTTCTGCACCAGACCACCAGATCACAAATCAGACTTATTGGATAATTAATGGGGTAGGCAGTTGTGGAAACTGCAGTACCACTTGACACACAATTTTCTCATCCAGTACATTATAAATGTTTTACTATATAGGCAACATGAGGCAGCAAATATATTACCAACTTGCCTGCTACAATTCATAAGGCAAAAAAGTTGTGGTTTTGTTATCGTGCTGTAACAGTCACCCTGGCTTCTATTCCAGCAGCCCTTCTGCCAAAGTGGAGGGCACTACTTGGCTTTTTGCAAATCCTCATAGGTTGAGCGTGTCCAGGAATCATACAGATTTTGTTGATCAGGAAGGAATTGGAGGAATCTTTCCCTTTTTCAGACCACCTTGCTTTGACCTTAGCTACTCCCCTCTCTTATGTTTTAGTCCCAGAAATAGCTGTGTCAGCTTCAGTTGATTTCCTTCCAGTGCCAGGCTCTCCTTTATTCTATTTCTGAATTGTTTCACACTTTCTACATCATCGGCTCCGTATAAAGAACACCAGTGGAAATGGTTTCTCCATTTAGGCAGTTACTATTCACAGGGGATAGAGAAGTTAAGGCTATTTTACACCAGTACTGGTAGACTCCACCCTCAACAGGTTTTCTGGGGCTAACAAGAACATTCCAGTTAGATAAAATCTACCTAAATTTCACTTCACAGTTGCATCAATGTAGACAGATAAGCTTTTACATGAAAAGCCAACATATTTCTTTTTATAACCGTCAAATTCCTAAGAATAGGCCTGTGCCATCTAGTGGGCAGAAGACTTGCCCGGGGTTTAAAGCAAATTTCCCAGAAGTCCTGCTGTTGTGCTGAGAGGCTGAGTTCTGTGTCGCCCCTCTCCAGCCCCTGTATTATTTCTCTATGTGAAGAATAAGTTCAGATAGAACAGGGTTACCTCCAAGGACACCTGTATACAGAATGTCTCACAGCAACTTGTTCTGAATGCTCTGGAACTGAAAACAGGGATCAGATTAGTTCAATAAATAGAAATTTACTTCTTGATAGATTTACAAATGAGAAGTTCCTGAAACTTCAGCACCTCATGAAGGAATGAAGAGCTAATGCCTACAACTACTTTTTTGGAAAGTATCTAATTTTGCTCGAATTAAATTCGGATCCTATATTTCGTGCTATATATATATGTTGCAAACTTAAAGTTTGCAACTTGGCAAAGTCTTTGAAAATTGCAGGATTTCTGTTTGAGAGACAGTGAGAGTATTTTATAGACATATGCTGAACGTGTTTCCTAACTGGAGTATTTTTGTCTAGGGGAAGCAAGGAAAATGAATTGACAATCTTCATTCATAGTGGTTAGTCCTTCACTCTATAAGGAATCACACTAAATTGACCCTCAGGTCAGAAATATAAAGCGCTGTTCAAATTCTGTGCCAGCAACCATTTAAAAAAAAATACTGCTATCATTATTTGCATTACAGTATTACTCAAAGGCCATAACTGGATCACTGTTCCATTGTGCAGGATGAATACTACACAACTCTGCTGGTTCGAATACCACATAGCACAATTTTTTTAGTGCCATGCTAATTTGACTTTTTCTTAGTCTGATACTAATGCTTTAAAGACATCAGTTTCTGTTGATTTAAGACCTGGGTCTTAAAGGTTTACCACCAAAGGTTTAGCTGTTCCTCTAAAGAAAGCCAAACAGGCAAAATTACAATCCTGAAGTCTATATTTATTGTGCGATTTCATAAGACATGAAAAGATAAATATTTGTTTTCAGCTGCTGTTCCAGTTACTGGCATGTTACCAGAGCATGTGTAAATACTAGTATAAAATCCAATTTTGACAGCATACCCTTCATCCCTACTTTGAGCAGCAAAGATACCACCAAAGTATAGAGCTCATGTCCAGAATATTCTTCTGCCTTAGGAATGATGAGTTACAAGACATGTTTAGGACGAAACTAACTTCTGGAGCTGAAAATTCCTGTTTTCTCCCGAGAGGAACTTAGCTCCTCCCTCCAAAGAAACAGCTGCCACCCTAAACCATCGGAGTTCAGGACCATTAAGCTGTAACAACTGGATTGCAGTTGGTTTTTAGCTCTGCTATCGACACAATGTGATTCTGTTTAGGAGTCAGCTCCCTCGTTCATGAAATGGGCTCTCTTACACTGATTTAGGGCTATGGCAGATCATCTCATTTTGCAGAGACTAATACTTACCAAACATCCATCAGGCCACTATAACTGACAAATTGTGCATCCTTGGTGTGCAGCATAGCCTGCAGCAGCCTGATTTCAGGCTGAAAAATAAGACTAATTACTTCATTTTGTCTCAGACTAGGAGTACCCATGTAGGCAGACACCACTAAGTGACTGGTGGGTAACCATTTTTCATGTTGCAGCAACAGAAGTCCTTCTCCAATTCCTTCCCATCCTCAGTGGGTGGACTTCATTCACCCTCGTACAAGTGAGAGCAGTATGGGGCCACACACAATACTTCCCACGGAAACACTATGCAAAGAGAAAAAACAGCTGAACAACACGAGAATAGCACCTTAAGAAACACTTGCTGCTTGTTGACTCCAAATCCAGGAATCAGGCAGATGATTTTTGACCAGGGCTGAAGCTGGTACAAGAGGACAGACATTTAGGCCATAGCTCACAATAGATGACAGCTCTCCCTAGTGATAGTATTTCCTTACATTTCCTCTACACTCCCCTTATTGCTTGCTCTTCTTCCTCCTTTACTTGTGGCAGCACAGGCACTTAGCCTACTGAGTCACTCAGTAAAATCTGGTCAACACAAAAGCGGGACCACTGAGGAGGCAATATATAAAAGAGCAGGAGGAGGAATACTCTCAACTAGTGTTGTGAACAAAGGTACACTGCCCTTGAGACTGCAGCCTTTGTGAATCAGAGCAGAATTTGGGACAATTCTTTTTGTGTCTGTGTAAGATTCAGACATCAGAATAGAGCTTGATGTAATAGAGCACCAGCAATGGAACAGACGTGGTATCCGAAGACAACTAAACTTGCCAAGACTGCCAGGAAGAAATGAAAGCTTCAGGAGTTTGATCAAAGGGTACCCCAAAATTGTAGAGGCTGGCTCTTTCTCCTCATTTAAGATCTAGACCATGCTGGAGTGGCTGGAGAACCTCCTATCACATGTGGCCAAATCAGGTGGTAAAAGCAGGGATACAGCACTTGCAGTTTATATCCGGGAATGTGATCCAGTTATGGGTCGCTTACATCAGAAGTAAAACAGGCTACAACCTAATTACCAAGAAGATAACTTATGGGGAAGAGGGAGTGAGGTTATCACACAGGAGGAAAAAGTCCACAAAACTCAAAGAGTACACAACACCAGAAAGCCCAAACAAAGTGACCAGCTAGGCTCCTCACCCCCAACTACCTACCACAGCATTTATTCCTCAAATAAATAAATACAGTGAATCAGGTGACTTGCAACAAGGCTGTCATCTAGTACTACCTAACACTGTCACAGACCTGTTCAGTATATACATAGACTCAAATACAATTCAAACAGCATAACATGCTAAGAAGAGTCCAAAACAAAACACGGAATTATTGAAAGAGGAAACCCAACCAATCACCATGACTGCCTCAATGCAGAAGAACAGAAAATTCCCACCTGTGTCAGGTATTGCTTTCTGCTTCTTTCTTGTGTCATCTGTAGAAAGAAAGGAGGGCAGAATGCAAGTTTCCAAAGATGGACAGTTTACAAATCAAGGTGTTCTGGCACTTCATTAGCTCTCTGGAGCATGCTAGTATCAAATTTCTTTCCTATCAGCCACATTGCTTTATTTAGCTGAACTAGGCAGTGTTTATCTGTGGACCAACTGCGTCTAGCCAGGTCCAGACTTTCAAAAACATGTTCTAGTCACTTCCGCAAAAATACTTCCAAGGAAAATAGCCCAAAAAAAGGAAAAAATGATAGTCATTTATCTCTACTATCTGTTTATTAGGTCATTACTTCAAAATATCTGCAGGTCACAGTACTAGTTAATGGCACCCAACAGGACTATCACCCAAAACAGTACCCCCTATTGCATTTGTCTTGCCCAGGATTTAGCAGTCCAGTAACTCTAGTAACATACTGTGGATGTGAATAGCACATGGAGGGGCAGGTAGGGGCAAACATGGACCTGTGGTGTGGGGAACAGGTGGTCCACAATGCTCTTGACACAGGGAAAAAACAACCACAGGGAAAGAGCCTTACCGCTCTGCAAACATCAAGCTGTCTTTATTTGTACAGACTTGCTCAGTGCCAGTAATTTATCAAGTTCCTCTCTGGAAGGAGAGGAGCCAGAAGGGGCCACTTCAGACATTACCTCGCTTTCTACCTCACTAATTCCATCACATAGCTGGAAACTAAATACTGCATGAATCTTGAGACTGAATGTAGGCAGAATCGAACAGACTCGTGTTATCATAGCTAAAAGACAACACACCATATAACACTAGGATAGTCTCCGTGTCTCTTCACCATCCCGGATATCAGACAATCTCAACCGTCTTCCGAGGCACCCATAGAGTATATAGAGCACACCACCAGATTCCTCACACGTACATTTTTAAATAAATGCCCAAACAGATGAAATCTGACTGTAAGAAGCTACATATATTCAGACATCACATAAATACCAGCTGTTATTTTCTTATAAATGCAATTGCCAATATGTAATAAATAAAAGAACAAATCAACACTATACCCTGCCAGGCAAGAATGAGCCAAGATAAAAACTCATCACTACAGTTTTATCCTGCCGAGCTTCACTCAAATTTACCAGGCATAAGCTTCAGGTTTAAAATAACAGTGACTGCAAACTGGAATTTAAGGCACAGCCAAGAACCTTTAATTCTTGCAAAGTAACTGCACTAAGTTTAAAGTACTTATATAGGGCAGAGTTTTGGGGTTCTTTTTAAAAGGTTTTCAATCTAGAATGAAAAGATGAAGTTTGGTGCATTTGTTTTGGGGGTTTTTGTGGTGTTTTTTTTTTTCAACTTTGCCTACAATCTATTTTTCAGCCTTTCTGCTCTTCATGGTTACATGTACACAACAAAAAATTCTCTTAATGTTCCTTGACTGGAAAAAAAAATAGCACCATTCATAGCATTATTCCTTACAGTCAAGTACGCAGTTGAAGACCCAGATCCAGCCTCCAAAAGGTAGCTGCAAACGGGACCAATCCCTAGAAAGACGTTCCAACTGTTAACTTGGCTGATAGTTGGAGGATTATTAGAAAACAGAGCCATCCTGTGATTCTCCCTTCTGCAAAACAGAAAGAAGGGCTGGGTTGGGGGAAGCCTATGAAAACCAGTTGTTGTTTTTGTAAAAAATCAGCATTCTTAAGCTATTAGTGGCTGATCACTTGAAGGAAGTATGCAGCTGTTTTGATTAATGATTGAATTTTAAATATTTATGATGGATTAAGTATGTATCTGGAAATGATTGGGGGTACTGCTGTTTGTCATATGCTTCTCACCAGGACTCTACTGAAAATGAGGTAATATCACAACAGGCTTTAATTCCAGGATAAAAAATTGTAAGAAATTGTAGAGCCAGACATACTGTGGGGAGAAAAAATAAAATAAAAAAGTCATCTAAGTAGTTAAAAGCTGATTCAAGACTATTTTCAGAATATTTTGAAATGAGCTTTTTTTTAAACCACCCCCCACCCCAATCTTCTGATGACTTGGTATTTAAAGTACTCTTGAATCACACCTTTTCAAATGCATTTTAGCATTCAGTAGGAATCTGCATCACCTGTGTTCCACCTGCAGCGTTTCAGGCAAGGATAAACAAAAACTGACTGATGTTAGTAACCGCTATGGTACCTACAAAGAGATGATGGCCAGATTGCCTCCAATTAAATCGTTAAAGCTGGTCATTGCCTATCCAGACTGATACCATGGCTATGGACCTTGCTAGCAGGCAGGGCTTGGGGATCTGGAATTTTCGGAATCCCCTGGAATCTGGAATTTCTGGAATCCCCGTCTTCTCTCCTTTTCAGCTGTCATAAGGAAAACCATGCACTGAAATTCTTTAATCTTCCACCAAGCATTTTGGAGAATTTTATACTGTCACAATGTTATTTTAGGACAGTTGATGGCTTAGAGAAGATCCCCTGGGAAGATCTTGTCACCTGGTAGATATGGGCACGGGAAGAGGTCATAGCTTCCCTGGGGACCGTTCTGTACAATGAGATAGGCCCTCACAGTTAGCGCAGTTCAGAGCTCAGTTCAGGCCTCCTGCTGGCAGAGAGGCACAGTGTGTCTGGTTCTACACAGAGACACTAGACAAATGAACCACTCCCCCCCAAAAAACCCAACAAAACAAAAACCAAGAAAGCCAACTGCTCACCAAGACCTAAAGATTTAAACCTAGAGGTGAAAATTAAGTGACGCATCACCAACAGTAAACACTATTGGGTGCTGTGGCATTGTCTCCCTGCTAGTTAAAGCACTTCAAATATGCTGCAGTCTTTACATGAAGTGATACTGCTGTATCCAAGATTCTTAGAAGTCTGGTTAGGTGGATGCATAGTAGAAAGAGAAAAAAAAAATACTGAAAACAGGCTATGTATGAGATACGATTCATAAAGGATGTAAAATACTTGTACTTCATTTTTTTGTTGTACTTTTGGAAAAATCCTGCAAATGTGTAAGAGTTTCACAGAAAATGCTACATATAATCTATATGTATTTACCTCTAGTATGATGTAAGGAAACAAATATTTTTTTAATGAAAAATATACAGGAGCCCATGGTTTTCATGATCCTTTCTGTTTTGTTAAATAGTTATGAAGTAACCTAAAGAACTGGCTTGTGGCTTTCTGCAGCAATATTTTCCTACAAAATGAGCGCATTTTGATTCAGCCTCTAAAGACACATCTCTAGTTGATTGGTGGTTGAGTATATTACAGATTATAGTAATGTACAATATTGATCCATAGCAAAAACTTTATGAGTGGAATTTAAATTCCAAGATGGTTTGACCGTATCTTTTTTATTTAGACTTCTTCACCAGAGCTGAAATTGTTTATCATATACTTCAGCCTAAGGCAAAATTTTGGACCTGAGCTAGAATCCATTAAAACACACATTTGTAAGGCAGGTCTGGACACAACAGGCATAATATGCCACTGCAACCAGAGTATTTCTCTACTCACAATGACAACTACTAGAAACCTTCAGATATTCATCAGCTCCTGATGCTTACTTTTTGAAAAGTCTTGATAATTACTTCCTGTACTTGGCAATATTCAGAAATTATTTTCTGCTGCCACAAGAAATATTTAGGGTGAAAATATTCTCCCACTGGTACCTTTCTGTGTGGTATTAAGACTGGGAATGTATTTATATTTAGGTTTCACCCAAGAGAAAAAGATTCTTGTATAATTCAGTATTACACTTAGAGAGGAAAAAACCTCTAGGCCACAATATGTAGTTAATATTCAGAATTAAGTCAGTTTATTATGCATCAACTGGTAGGTCAAACTCAGCTTTGTGTGCTGTAATTTATAATACAGCTTTACGCCCAAAGCAATATGGAAGCCCTGAGGCAACATTGTGAATTATTACAACTGCATCTGAACACTACCTACCTAAATCTATGTGATTTCTTATATTTCTATTGCATGCAGGCTATAAACATGATGTCAGATAGGTCTATGCTGCAAGGACATCTAAATAAAATATCAGTTTCATGACCAGTGTCAGCATTTGGCAGTCTGCTTCCTGCAATCTTAATAAGTGGAAGCCCAGCTGCTTCAGCTGATTTAACTTACTCAGTAAAAGTAATATAAGGGGCTTTACAACTTTCTAAGAAGTAACAGATTTTTCTCCCCTAATGGCACAGCAAATAAAACTGCGCAGCATTTGGTAATACTACAATTTTGCCCAGGCTCAGACTTTATATTTCCATTTTATATTTAGTGATGTAGACAGACAAGGCACGAAGCAATACACTCCTGGAAATCCTCGGGAGCTAAAGCTGAACTACCCTACTCCCTTCTGCTTTCAAACGTGGGCTCCTTCCTGCCCTAAAATGAACAGAGATCCCATTGTCTAGGGGCAAAGCCGGGCTGTCTCTGCAGTGCCATCACTATGGAGGGTTTGCTTCCGAACGGGTTGAACTACCCTAGAAATGATAGAGAACAACACTGGCAATGGACATCACTGAAGCAGTCAAACAAGTTACAGTCTGTTCAAATGAACTCCTTTCCTCACGTTTATCCAGACAGTAGTCTAGAGACATTTTTTTGCTCCGTAAAACATACAGCACCTTTGCCACCCCTGGAAGCCAGACATGGTTTTATCTCAATCATTTTAAGAGATAAGTAAGCTTAAGACCTGGGATCATTAGGCCAAACTTGTGTCAGAGGTATCCCTCTGAAGGGTATTTTCAGCCACAATAAGTGGCATAACCAGAGACAGAACAAAGTTTCCACATTAAAAATGGTAAGTTGTATTCTTCCTCACTCTGCTTCCATGACTCTGAGATCTCTACCCACAACAGGTGCATTAGCAGTAAGCTTGCCAGCTCAGGCTTGGTAGCCAGTTTTGTACACTCCTGCTAATACTCTTCAAGTAATACGTGGCCTTACGAAGAAATAAATTTAAAAACAAAACAAAATTCTATAGTCAAACCCTATCGACATTGGCTAATTAATTCCAAGTATTTTGATGTTGCTTCTTACCATAGCATAGCACATCTCTCTGAACTCAAAGACCCTTATTTATACGTTCCTTGGAGCAGTTTTTCACTGGTGTATCCCTATGACTACATTACAATGGATTTATATATCCTCCTGATTTACACCTCTTTTGAGAGATCAGAACTAGTCCCAAGAGGTTTAAGCCTCACCTAAATTAGTTCCCAACGTGAAAGAATCTGCAAATAAACTAATTAGAGATTAATTGGCTAATACATATAGATAAGTTAATTAGGGATTAATTAGTGTTTATATAGTATGGTCCTTAGAAGATGTAAATTGCTCTTAAAGTACTAAGTATTCTATGTCAATTTCTGTGGCTGGCTGACAATTCTTAGTTGATGTGTATATAACTGTACTTGCTGTTGTATCTACCAGCTTACACATCTCCCCACAATTCCTTCTGTGTAGTTTGTCATTATGAATTTGATCTTCTCATCTTGCAAAAGAATTAACTGGAGGAAAAACAAACAAAAAGATCAAATCACGGTGCACTATTAAAATACATACACCTCCGCAGAAGAAAAAGAAATGCCCTTTTTTGTGCAGCAAGGGTGCCGTAACAATGGGAAGTCACACTGAGCTCTATGTTGGGTGGTTTCACAAATCCCCGCATGACCCTGGAGCAAACAAGGTCTCTCCAGAACGTGGATCCAGATGCTTCCTCATAAGCTCTTCTAAGCCCTCAACCTTCCTGAGATATAGGCAGGATTCACAGGAGCGTACAGAAGCAAGAGTGTGCCTGTACAACCTAGTAATGTGAACTGCCTTCCTAGTCCACCTACCTATAACTTCCCACCTGGTTTCAACTTTTAAGAATGTTATTTTTCTGGAGCAATCTAACTCCATCCAAGAGCTGCTGTAATTCCTCCAAAACTGTATTCTACGGGCTATAGAAAATTTCTCATATTGTTAATACATTTACAAAGCGTATTGTGAACTTCCTTTTATCGAAGTTTTTGATCCCAAGCACATATATTCCTACATATTTTCCCCAGTTCTGAACTGGTGACTAATTTCAAGGTGTTCATCAATGAATAGGGGGGCTATAACTAAATCTTGGAGTCAGCCCTAAAGAGAGGAAAATTTGAACTGTAAGCTTTTCTTTCATGGTGAACTTTTCAGAAGTCCCGTACGTTAATTTGCACTCTAAACCTGATAGTTGTTTTATATGTGTATACATATATAAATAATACAGGCTGAGCACAAAGCTAGTGAAAAATTAACCAACTAATGCAAAACTCATAACACAATTGACATTTAGGATAAGTGTTCAATTTTAAAGACTACTCTGCTGATGTGCACATAGGTAGAGTCTCAGTGACAGAACAAAGCCCTAAGTTACAGGTCAGTAAAACTGAGCAGACTTCAGACGCACGAGCCCTACGGAAACGTTCTTCAAAGCTGACACTTGAAGACCAGAGAGGATAGAATCAGGACTACTCTGCTGAGAAAAAGGAAAAACCTTGTGGTAAATTTGTGCCCTGTGAAGAAAAACTTCAGCATCTTGGCTCTAATTGGTATTGGCAGAGTCAGTAACCAAATGAACAAGTCTTCAAAGTGAATATTTGAGCAGAAGGACAATTATTGCAGGACTAAACATTAGCCAGGAAAGGCTTTTCTTGCACAAGAATCCACATAGCACCAGCTGAATAAGATGTATACGAAATCCCCTGTTGTTTCCAGCTACATGCGCACATCCCACATGCTAGCAAAGTAATCAGGAAAAACCTTTCATATAACTCACGTAAATTGAGCTCCTCAGTCACGCTTCTGAACCTTCTTCTGGCTATAACGGGGAGCTTCTGCCACAGCATGCTGCCTGTAAGCACCTCTGGGAATGATGAATTGGACCAATAATTCTTTTCAGGTGGCTTCAGCTTAGCAGATTTAAATGGAGTTTTATTCTCTTAGCAAATAATGGAAGTTGTTATGATACTACCCACAACACAGGTTGAACAACTATGACAATGACGCGGTTTTCTTTTTTTCTTAAGGTTTGACTGCACAATCCAAACGCTATTGTTAGCGGGCAAATCCTCACACTGCAAAGAGTTTTTTTAATGCAATACATAAAGTTCTTAGTTTATCCCTGTCTTTGGCCTTTCTAAGAAGAGTTCTACCTTATGTTGCCGTACTGGGACAGACAACAGACACTTGAAAACAAAACCTCCATAATAAAACCATTTTGAAGGTCTAGGTTTGCTAGAAAAAAAATTATATTCAGCTGACAAACTCCTCCTAGACAGCACAAGATGACTTGTTAGCTGGAGAAGTCTGTTGAGTCTTCAAAGATGTGCTAACAAAAATAAAAGAATTGAGAACCGCCCTGCATTATTCTGGATACCAATGGTTAACTACCCACATACGATTTAAACCATACAGGATTTCAAATGCAGGAAGTACCACGAATGAATACCAGGACAACAGCACCACCTCTAACACCACTTACATAAACACACTGTGTAACGGCATTTCCCAGCTGTTTAACACTAAGCCTCAGTTGTTCTTTGCTGATATGCAGAATACATCATTTGCATGAGTTTTAATTTAGTTGAAAATCACCTCTAACTATATATTTTTTTTTTTAAACTGACAAACATCTGACCTGCTTAATCATGAAACTGATCCAGTAGAAAATTGGATGTAGAGTTGAATCTTAAGCCTATTTACCAATTCGTGGCTAGGTAATTTACAAGCTTTATACTTTCTCTGCTGTAGTGCTTCTGCCACATTTAAAATGGAGTTGATATGTATTTCAGAGCATCAGTATTTGTTCGACTATCTACACAGCCTCAACTCATCATTCATCATCCTTAAGTCTTTTTCTTCTTTTTCCACCTATGTTACTGTCCCCACATTTTTCTGACAAAGGATCTCAGCAACAAGGGGCTGCTTGACTATGGAACACGGTTGGCTTCAAACATAGGTAATGACAAATCGTGCTCAGCACTATTTCTGCAAGTGGGCTTAGTCTTCAGTCCCGTAACCACATTAACTGTGAGTTCAGGACAACTTGCATTATTCTATAAGAAAGAGAACCATGCTTATGAACTCAGAACATCTGCTGGAAGAGTGAGGGTGATAGGAGGTGTGTAGGATGGTGTGGTACGTGCAGAACAGAGAGGGTCAGAGTTTACCGGTGTAGATACTGCTGGCATTTACTGTTACTACTGTCACTTAAGTACAATCAGAGTAGGTCTAACTTCAGGCAGAAGGTGACAGATTCTCACAAACGTAGCAAAGGACTCACTGCCTGGGCACTGAGATTTAACCATTTTGCACAGGGCAGCCATAAGTGAAAGGCAGTAGCTGAATACAAAGTTTTTAGAGTGTACACTTTACAGAGACCGATTTCCTCCTAGCCTGCCTTTGCACCCTTCCCCCTTTCTCTTTCCACACAGAAAGCACTGTAGTTACATACGATGAAGAGTCTGTGCTATTTCTAGTCAAGGTCAGTAAAATCATTATTACATTTTTGTCTTTAAACAAAAATTTAAAAATCATTATTACCCTAACTTGGATGGTCTTTTTCAACACAAAGCCATGACTGTGAATCACCTTCCTGTTCGTAGGTGCAGCTCTGGCAGCTGAGACATAAAATCTTCCTTATGGAAGAACGTATTTCCCTGGCAAGGCTGTGGCTGGTGCACGTGCATTACTGTTACCTTGGCACATGGAAAATTATTCCTGGATCATCCTGATTTTTATTTTATTTTTTTTTAATTTCATCTAATTGTAAAGTTCTTCAAATCATGTTCCCCATCTGGACTCTTCCAGGCTTTTCCAGGACATTTGTAAATGTTTTCATTTCCCTTCAGTGAGTACAGCCATCTTTTCAAGTGTAGCCTTTTCCCTGCAAGCAGGCACCACTTGCAGAAATTTCATTCCCAGAGAATGTAGCACACAGTAGAAAATGTGCAAAGCTAGTGCGGGATGAGTAAAAGCTCTTAAGTGTATGTTGCTCATTAATTAGTCAACAGAGTCTCCAGCTGCCTCTCTCATTCAAGGCTGTTTTCCTTTGCTTATCTTTTTTTTTTTCCTTCTCCTCCGCCCCCAGGAAACCAGCTCCATACATGCAGCTTGCTTTAAAGCGATTTCTGCTGTGTGTCTGATATTACCTATATTAAGTGCTCCATATAAAACAAGAGAGCACATTTTAGTAACATTATGCTGGCTCCTTTTCCTTGGAATAATTTATAATTTAACTTTTTTTTTTTTTACTGTTAAATTTACTGGTATTGCACAGGAGTGCACTTTATTATGGACAAAACATTATAAATCCCCTAACATCTACCTGTGTAAGAAAGAGTAAGTATGTTATGCACACGAACAGAAAACAGAATCCAGGCAATAGATATAATAAAATCATGTAAACCAACTCAAAACATGGGGAAACAGTACTATTGTTTTACAAGAGAGTTTAAAGGCATCAGTGCTAATGATCAGGTCTAGCAGTTCTAGACACTATGCAAAAAACATTAACAGCTTCTGACCCCCAAAACTTACCATGGGTGCTAGTGTATAGATCAAATGCATAGATGTGGAAAGTGAGTTTTTCCAGAGCTAGGAAAATATTTATGATGCAACCTGGAACACAAACTTGTATCCCCTGTAACATAGTCTAGGGCTATAACCTTGGTTTACCGTCAGTGATCTGCCACAATCACCAACATTTCTCAAAAGCAAGCAAGATCTAAAATAATGCTGTTTCTCTGAGCGTAAAGGCTTGTGTATTGACAATCATATGTCTAGATGTATAAATATACATCGCGCAGTCGAAGTTTTCCACCTTATTTTAAATAAAGGCTGAGGTTCCTTTAATGGTAGCTGGAGGTTGACACCTTTATGGATTATTCCGTTTACACAACATATCAGAT
Source organism: Ibidorhyncha struthersii (assembly GCA_013398815.1). NCBI lineage: Eukaryota > Metazoa > Chordata > Aves > Charadriiformes > Charadriidae > Ibidorhyncha > Ibidorhyncha struthersii. The sequence goes on along the minus strand of VZSZ01000921.1, from coordinate 2,417,568 downwards.
AGAAAATAATTCCGAGGTTCCCATAGAACATTTTGCTGGGATGTCAGATGTTACAACACGAGGGAAGTTTAATTGCTCTGCTTTTAAACCTAGCTCTGATAAAGGCCTAGCCAGCCTGTAAGTGTCCCATTCAGAAATGCTTTTGGATTGTTTATGTCTTCTTTCACCAAATTTGTATGAAGGACAATCTTGAGCCATCTGGTGCCTATTTAATTTTTAACCACCTCTCACTTGGAATATTTCTTTCTTTATACTTATTTTGTCTTAACAAATTGGCCATAAGCTAAACTGCACCATCTGTGACTTCCAGTAAATACAACTGTTGCTAATGAAATTACCCAGCTTCATCATTTTGATTTAAATGCATTGCCTGCTTTTTCTATGACCTTTCATTGCTTGCCATCAAATCACAGCTTTCACACATTTAGATACACACTCATGTAGGTCAGGCTTCAGGAATAAATCTTATCTGTGAATCTCGAGAAGCCTGGCCAAGCTTGCTCAGCAGGCTGGCGTGAGCTACCACAGCCAGGGCCATGCTAAGAAATCATTATGGCATTTGTGACCATCCAGCTTAGGGGCTGAACTCAGTGTGTTTCATGCTCCAGGGCAGATCCCCTGCCATGTGACCAATTGGTCACCGTTTCTTGTTCTCTTGCCTCCCATTTGTTTGACTGACTGAATTAATGATTCTGGATGCACTAGCCCAGTCTTTTGGCTACCCTGTCTCTTATTCAATCACAGGACAAATCTGACCAGACTGAACTGGAGGAAGAGACTGGGACCCTCAGCTTAAAGAAAAATAGCAGGAAACTAAGGAAATCAATGGAAGATTAGTGGTGGAGCTGGGGTATATTGTCACACTAATTATTTATGTAGCATTTTATGTATAAAAGTAACCTGGTGAGATTAATTTGAATCTAGAGGAATCTGTTTCCCTTGCCCTCATGTTAAAGTGGTAGGTGCCAGGCATTCAGTAGCATGCAAGAGAACTGCACCTCAATTTACACCAGAAGAGAAAGATACAGGTGAAATTTCCTTAGTCAGAATGTGATTTGCTCAAGTAGGTATTCATCCAGTAGATACAGGCAATTTCAGTGGCCATTTACATGGCCCCTGCAATCATTTTATTAGGAGAACAGTATGTCTGACACCAAGAAAACCTCAATCCCTCAAGCAGACACACGTAGCCCTGGTGAGATGGAAAAGTGAGAAGCATCTATTTGACAGGTACAAGCCTCTATTTCGGAGGTACCTTAGGTGCTCTGTTAAGGGTTTCGTTTGATACAGATTCCAAATCACCATCCTGAAATTGCTGTCCTGGTGAGACATAGCTAAAGACAGACTTTCCAACCTCACATCCGGAGATGCCAACAGTATTATGCAATCAGTTACTGAAAATACCAGCAGCTCAAGTGTAAGAACAGACCTGCGTACACCATACACCTACCGTACCCTTCCCCAACCTTTTCCTTATAAAAACAGTAACATGTATTATACAAATAATGTTGCATTATTTTGCAGTGTGGCAAGACCATGAAGAGATAAAACACAAATGCTGGAAGGAGTAAGGAATGAGCAGCCAGGTTCCTAGGTCACATAAACTTGACTTGATGTCAAGCCGCGTATTTGCACTGGTTTGTGATCCCTCCTCCACAGATGAGGAACTCTTAATTCAGGTGCATTCTACGCTCTAAAATGAACCCTTATTTCCAGTTACCCAGAACTGTGGTGAAGAATAAAGCAAATCAATTTAACATTTAAAATCAAAATATGAAACTGAATAGCTCAGGCTAACTTCCTTTAAACAAGAAAGAGGAAAAGCCAACAGAAACTTGCAAAGCTCAAAACAGAGTTCATATTTAATCCTTTCTCAGAAATCTAACAACTAGTCAGCATTAGAAACGCGATGGGATAAAGACACCTCTGTATACGTATGCTCCCCATAGCAGCTGCTCGTCAGGATTATCGCAGTGGGCCAAATGCAGGCACGGAGACAGCTTTGGATGTGCACACCCCTTTCCCCAAACTGCTCACTGCATGCTTTTTAAATGGACATACTTGTGTTTGACTCCCACTCAATACCTTCTCCGCATGCCCTTCTAGCTGGAATCATTTGTTTAGTGAGGTCACAATCCACTCTTGGATCGAGCTGATGACAGGTTACATCATCATGTAAGTGCCACAATTTAAGAGGCAGGCTAGAGGACTGGTGAGTTAGTATGTGGGTTATGTTTATACAGAGATATATTGATATCCAAATGGAAAAGGCAAACAAAATAAGAGCAGGTGGCAATTACACTGGCCTTTTTGATAAAATTTCCGAAGTTGGTACAGTTTGTCAGGAAAAGACAGGGCTTTTGTAAATATGCTTGCTACTTTCTTCCTGTCAAGGAAGGGGAATCACCTTTGCAAATAAGCTTACTAGTTTTATTTAAACTTCCAAGAAGCCTGGCAGTGTCAGCCAGTCTTTGCTCTTTCTTTTTCCTATTTTCAGCACAAAATACTTTGTTCTGTTGCTCCCAGAACTGCTGTCAAGTGCAAACTACAGGTGAACACACTGTTTATTTGCTTACTCCACTAGCACAATCCCAATAGGTGCTCACAAAAAGTTAGAAAGCTTAATAATTCATTAACCAAAAAGCACTTTTTGGTGTAGATTTGATACAGTACACTAAGGAGACCAATGGAAGGGAAGGCATTCATTCATACTTTTGGAACTTGGGCCTTGGATGACAATCAGAAGCAATGGAAAGAAAGGGCAATTTTTAGGTACAGTGTGAAGAAAACATATGTCTGGAATTAGGGATTTTGGTAGTGCAATAACCTTCATGATGTCTGGCAACATGAAAGTTTCTGTAGTATCAAGCCGATACATAGAAACAAGACTATAAAAGGAAGCAGTATGAACAGCATTGTTCATCAGGGAAGACTTCCAGAAGCTGGCAGAAACTTCAGTGTACAGCCCACAGAAACTGTTAAAATCTCCAAAATACAAGATGCTATATGGCTACCAGTAGATAAGCTGACTTCCTACGTATTTAAAGCAAGTAAGAACTGAGATTTAAAAAAATGTGTAAACTCCAGCCAAAACCCCATACAAATCAAATGTACTCAGCTCTAATGACAGGTAAGATATTCAGAAAAAAACCAAACACACACACCAAAAAAGCAGAGCCCAATGTTTAATGCAAACACCAAGAAAAATAGTTCCTCAAGCTTCCTTCTGCAACTCCCTTCTGCATACAGTTGCATTATTCAAGAGACAATCACAAAAAGTCAAGCCAGGATTATAAACCAAGACTTCATAAAGGGAAATGGTACATTTTAAGTGGGAAGAAATACAGCAAAAGGAAAGTACTGCCTCAATTGACTTGCTATGAACAGCCACGAAGACAACTTAAATCCTTAACAGTTTGGGTTACACATGTTCTAATCTATATCAGCATGTCGGCAACTGAGAACAGAAAATCACAATGTAATTTGGTATTTTTTGTTTGATGAGACTGGGCTTAATGTAAGAGATAACGTTCTGCAAACCCCTTCCCAGAGACAAGGCATACTTGCAGCTAAACCTGCCTGATCCCAATTACCCTGCAGTCAGGTATGTTTCACAACATAGTCATGTTATATGGCTAGAACAGGATGACATTTAAACTCACACAGCTCATGGGTATTACAGCTACATGGATTTCTTCAGAACTATAATTTTTTTATATCAGAAAAAAAATACTAATCTTATTCAGTAACTCCTTAAGAGATTCAAAGCTGTCTTGTCCTGCAGCCACGAGTGATATGCATCCAGCTGAACAACAAAATACTGTGTAATCAATTTTATTTTATCTGCACATTTGAGTATCAAACCGCTTATCAAGCAAGCCCAAAGGAAAAAAAAAAGCTCTCCAAACACTACCTCAAGTAAATTAGAACAATCCAAGAAGAATCAGAAACTCAAATATCCCCAAAGCAATAATGAACAGCTATTTTTATGGCAAAAGTTATTTGATGGAAATCATTATGCAACTGTTATCACAGTTTATCAACCTCTGATGTTCTGTGTGCCTTTGTATGTTCAGACAAGGAAAGACGGCAGCCAGGCTAATTGAAGAGAACTGGATCTAGAAGAATAATCTATGATAGGAAGCGTTTTGTGTGTTTTGTAACGCACAGTTCTCTGTTGTCAACAGGATCGTTTCATGTACATCAGGATAACAGGGTGAGCGGGCTATCTAGCCAGCCAGCACAGCTTCTCACACAAATATGAACTTGTTCTACAGATGCAGTCAAGACAGAGCTATGAACCTGTTCTTTTGCAAGGTTGAATCTTGGTTGAATTCAGATCCAGGAAATTTCTATATAATATTTAAGTGAAAAACAAACTTCAGAAGAAAGTTTAGGGGAGGATTAAGTTTCCGGTTTGTTATTTGAGGTATTCTTTGGAAAAAAAACCCCAAACCTAAAGGCAGTGACATATGGTCTCTCACACAGAGGTTTCTATGGAAGACAAGCTTATTTCTGGCTTTAATATCATACAGAAGACCAAATACTGGTTTGGCATTACTAAGATGACAGTTCTTAAATAGATATTGTATTTCATTCCCTGTTCTTTTCTATAACCTCCACCCTATGATAATAACATGTATATGTAGGATAACTAATTATTAGAAACATATTTGTTCAAGGCAATGCAAACTCCAGGTCTAAGTTCAGGAAGCAGCTTTGCTCGTATCTTTCCCCTTTAACTTTCGCTCCTGTTAAAAGTACTAAATTAGGGAAACAGTAGTCTTCCTGACATACATTTTCACTACTTAATGGAAAGGTTGAAATGGTACAAGAGTGCCAGAGCTGGCATTTGAAAGGGTAAGTGCTCTGACCTGCAATTCAGAAGGAAAATCTTTCTCTCAAAGAACTCGGAACATGTGTTGTTCCATTAACATCAATTATTTGTAATAATTCACAACCCTAATTTTAAAAGTTTGGTGTCCTGGTTTTATTAGCCTTCTTCTAATTCCCATTTATATTCATTAGCATTTTACATCTTATGTTACTTCCAATTTTGACGTTTTCCTTCTTAGTTCTTACCACACAACCTTATGCTGGTGTATTTGTACAGTATAGATGAAATACAAAAGAGGTTTAAATTTACACTGCAATGTCAAACCACTAAAACAAATCCATTTTGATTCAAACATCAACTTGGCATTTCACCATTAACTTAGTCCTCTATTTCCTGGTTTTTAGCCGCACCTTCAAAAGTTTCAGGTTTTGTTTTCAGGTGTGCTTGGTTAATGTCTATGTAACCATTTAGAGTCATAGAATAGTTTGGGTTGGAAGGGACCTTTAAAGGACCCCTAACCGCTAGCTCTCTGCAATGAGCAGGAACACCTTCAAAGTTGGCTTAAAGTTTGCCACTGTAGATCTCTAAAATATAATAGTATGATTATGTATTAGTTCCAGATACTTCATGATACTTTTAACATCAGTTAGCAAAATCCTAGAATAGACAATTTCATGAAAGTCAAGATGAGAAGCATCAGTTTAGCTCAGTTTCAACGGACCTAGGTGCAATTCAACAGGATCTCAAGAGAGTTCCATGTGTAAGCCTTAATTATGAGTTTCTCTTTACCCTAATTGCTGTCCAATAACAATGCGGTTTATGAAATAAAGCTGTATGAAACGATGGTGTCAACAAAAAGGGTAGACTTTTCCTCTGGGAGGCACAAATACCTGATTGGCAGTTTAGGTCAGCAACCACCCCCCAACTTTGTCAGTTCTGACCATGAGCCTGACCTTATGAAGAACGTGAATGAATTTTATTTAGAATAATAACTTTTTCATACTGTGAAAGCATTGCAGTTCTTTTGCTGCATAAAGAATGCACGACAAACTCATCACATGCTCTTTGCAAGGTATATGGACCCATCCACCCCCTTGTAAAGGGTTACAAAGTGAGATTTGCCAACTCATGGAACAGGTTATCTCAAAAAAGAAGGGTTGCTCCACAGCATATGGTATTCTGAAGAGGAACTCTACCTCTGACAACAGGCATACAGACAGGATATGACCTGCCTAAACTTTTACTTATTCTCTCTATACTAGGAATTTCTTGCTATAAATTCTTTCTGTGCTAATCACTTTCTTTACAAATAAGATTGCAACTTAACCGCACACCCTTAAATTCCCACCTTAAAAGAATGAATGTAAAGAACAAAAAGAGGGAGCACGTGCCTGCTCAAAAAGCAAGAGAAGTGAAAGACGGAACAACTTTCATCTCATACACAAGGTTCTGCCGATCTACAAATGAGTAAGACAGGGCAGTGTGGAGAGTAAAATAGAAGAGGAACACTCCTGGTTGGATTTCAATCACTATATCTACTCTCCACAGTGAAATGCCTGTATATCACCATGAAATAAAAGGAAGCACCAAAAGCAAATAACCTCCAACCCTTCCCAGCAAATAGCCTTTCCAAATCTTGCCTGCACATTTTTGTTACAACTTCCACCACTTCTAGCAGTTTAGGAAGTGACCACCAGTGTCACAGAGACTTTAAATCAACCTTCGGCTTTCAAAACTAGACGCAAGAAATCATGTTTTGTTTAGTTAGGAGATACCATTTCAAGCCAGGTGACACAGCTCCACTGAAGAATTGCTGAGTGTCTCAATATATTCTGTTTGTAAAAGTGATTTAGTAAACAAAAATCATTTCATTGCTTTCAAACTCACCAGCTTTGTACTTCATCTAACTTTCTCTTACCTGGGAATTCACAGTTTTATCAAAGAACTCCTATTATCTGCTTTGTTCCCCGAGATCGGACATTTCTTTGCACTCTGAGAAGTCCCAACAAATGCAAGACCAGAAGCTTTTAAGATGCATAGCAAATCTACGGCCCATATTGTCTACGTTCTGTTATCTCTGTCAGCTAAAATGCAGAATGAGCATTATCATTCCCTCTTTGTTTCAAACGTTACTAAATAAGTCACAGCTGTTCACCAAAAAAAAAAATCATCTATGGGAGATCTATGAAGAGTATTTTCTGCTTCTATCAGTGTTTACAGACAAGACTGGAAGAAACAAGACTCTGTCTGAAATGAACTGTATCATAAAGGACATACATACACTTTGCCACCGGCTTTCAGATGAAACACACTGTTGATATACATTTGACTTTTACAAATACCTAAGACGTGATACCAAATTTTACTAAAGAAGTAGCCTTATTATCTGCTGAAATGTTTAACTTGAGAAATATTAAGGGATAGTATTAAGGAATATCCTTAACGCTAAGGAATTCTGAAGTTCTGTATCTGTAGTGGCCTAACGACAGTTACCCAAAATCTAAGACATCCATACGGAATTAATAAGTTAGGAAGGATATCAGGCCCTCAGAATTTGAGAGCCTGATATTCTAACTTCTTGAGAAAAGCAAAAGCAATTTTTGATCTGTGATCCTAAAACCAAAATGACTTATGGGCTGGATGAAATTTAATGTGGAAATCAATTGATACTGCTTGCTAAGTAAGAGAAGTGTTTTAAATGTTGTTCCTATGCTCACTTTCAGTGGTTTCTGTAACATTTCCATAGTTAATTCTACAAGTAAAAAACAAATTATCTGTCAACGCCTCATGGCATGAAGTTCAGGCAGGGTGCTAAAACATGTCATGGCTTTTTTAGCCACCTTTGTCCTTCCTGGAGAAAAAAAAAAATAAAAATCTATGTTTGTGTTTATACTTAAAAAATTATTTCTGATTATTTCAAATGAGCATATTAAATTTCTGTTGAATTAGTGACAGGCACTTGCATTTCAACAGTGGAAACATTGAACATTTACTTCAGATTTCCTTATTCAGTTATTTTTAAAAGTTCAGGGTTTGTTTTATTATTTTAATACCGGGTCATTATTTATGACTCTTCCATTTATGATTCTGCACTATAATAGTACAGAGAAAATTAACTGCATCTTCATAGAAATAGTAGCAGTGGTCAAATAACATTGAAGACGCTCTATCATGCCTTTCCCATTTAAGTGATCTGTAAAAGTTTACAGGTGCCTGCATATGTAAGACGGACATATTGCTATACAGAAAATTAAATCAGGTCACTATAGGAAACATAACAAACTTTCATTTCTATCAATATAGCTTCAGAAAGCGGGAAGGAATACACTATGTCACCCAACAGTACTACTAAAATGTATCTACCACTTGTGCAACATCTTTGATGCTGCAATTTAACATGTTTTTCAAAAACAAGCAAATTTGTTCCTCCTGACTTCCATGTATGTATGTGTAATCAATCAACTTCTTCGCTATATGTCTTCCAGAGATTCACAGATACCGACTGATTTCCAGATCTTTTGCTTAGAACCTAAAGACAAATTCATCTTTTCTTCCTCAGTTTTCTCTGCAAAAGGTGGGTTTTTTCCCTCCAGACAAATTAATCAGCAAACTGCAGTTATATCACAAATACATTTGCATAAAACCCCATAGTTTTACAACTGTTTCACATTCCTGGTAAATACTTCTGCCTCCAAAGAGGAGGAGATCTGCAGGTAGAATATACCTATAGCTATCTACCTAGTAGCTTAAGGTGGCTGATCTAGAGAGACTTCTTCAGGAACAACTTTTCCTTTTTTGAAGCAACTATTTTGGGAATACACAGTTCTACTTGTGGTAGAGAATTACATCTAGTAAAACACTATTTCTACATTTAAGAAATAATCATATAGCAAAATCAGAAATGCGTCTGGTGATGCTTTTTTAGAGCATCATTTACTCATTATTTTGTGTAGAACGTGCTGGAAGACAGTTTGATGTTTAAGTGGGACTTGACTCAGCTTTCAGAAAAATAAGCTTACAGCACTTCATCAAGTCCTTTTAGGGATTAGTTTGTATCAAATATATCCTTATTTGCATTTCAAGTTACCTAAAAGGAACTGCCATCAGCTTTTCAAAGTGGATAAAGCCAGACACTTGGTTCTGAATCAAGGCATTTGATTGAGGGGAAAAGAAATAATCCATGTAATAAAAGACAGACACAGAGTCACAACAACAGAAATCTCCTGTGCTACCAGTTATTCTGTTATACCATAGCATGATTCTTCTTACATCTGAGGGAGGTGATAACTGGGAAGTCTCCATAGGAATGAAAACTAATACATGAGGTCAAAAGAACATCAGATCCACAAAATTAAGTGCTCAAAGTCAAGAAATACTAAAAATGAAAATGCCTGCGCGATTTCAGCAAGTTCACTTTATGAGTGCGCATCGTCTGGCAGTCCCTAAATTTTCACAGGAGCCCTGTCTCACTTAAAAACAGTGCCCAGGAAATATACTCAATAGCAGGAGGAAGAAAGCTGGTGCCTGTAAGGTCTCCTTGCCCTGGCTTCCTTTTTGAGAGAATCTAGAAGGCTTGAGGAGATATCATAAGCAAAAGAACAGACTTCATGTCATGCTTTCTACTCCGGATTCTGCTGCTGGCTCTGTCCCCAGGAATCCGTGATGCTGTACAGATTACGTAAGGCAGAAGCTCTGTCATTTCTGTTTATTTTTCATTTTATGGGGGTCCTGAGCACTGTTAATTGCTACAAGAGTTATCACTAAGGTTAAAAAAAAATGCAACATTGGTAACTGAGGTTCTAGAAATGACATAATTTGGTAGAGAATGTATCAGACTTACATCTGCCCCAGCTGTCCACCCGTAAACTGGAAGGAATGCTTCTACCTTGTCTACAAGTGGCATTCCAAAAATAAATTCTTAAACGTGAATGATGAGTGTCCTTACGGAAATCAGTATTTCCATATTCAGCACAGTGTGAGTACTGCACAGTAAAGAGGACATGAGCCATAGCCTGTGCAATAAGGATAAAATGAAACATTGAAAAACTGCTCGTTCGTTAAGCACCGAGTATCCTGCATAGTGAATGAAATGAGGTCCTGCAGAAAAGGTATGTAACCACAGAATTAAAAATCACCTCAATAAGTGCATCTGCACACAAGGAGGCCAAACTGAGATTGCATGGGAACATCTTAATTTTGACATTTTCCAATTTGAACATTTGCCTTGGCAATATTAGAGATGAAATTAACTCCACTGGTTTACATGAAGTGTTTTGCACAGCTGAAAACTCGCAAGTTGCAGAATGTGGGCCCGCTCGCTGGTTAACACCAACAGCCTGATACCACTCAGTCAACAGGCTGAGTCCACCCAAACAGGGCGAGCTGACTAAATTCATATCCGCTGACCACTCCAAAAGTCAGTGATTATCTAAAAAGTGAACGGACTGTTTCTATCTATCCAGCACTGCTGCAAAAAAAAAGTTTAGTTACAAAAGAATTTATCTAGAAAAAGGGAAGTGGATCTGGCAAGAGTTTGACATTGCTTAAGGCATGCACAGGTGGATGGAACTGCAGGCCAGGTCAAAGGAAAGAAGAGATTTATGTTATGTGCAAAGAAAAGGGCAGAAGAAAAATAGCCGATCGGGCTGGGCTGCACTGAAGTGAATGAAACAGCTGTTCATACAGGGAAGGAATGGTCAGGTAAGACAGGTTGGAAATAATAATCATAGGGCCATCTGCTGCCCTGGGACTTTGCACCCTCAAGGTATGAAACAAATTTTGTCTTCTAGGAGCTCAAGCAGTGTAGCTGTTACAAGCCTGTCAAGTAAACAATGTCTGAACAGGGCATTAAAGTTTTACGTTTCATGCAAAAGTTGCTCAACTAGTTTAACTCACAATAGTAAGTCAAAAGAAAACAGCATCCTTTTAACTAGATTTTCTATTTTAACCAAATGGTCCATGAACACAAAAGAAATACACTATATGAAGAGCCACTACCATTTCCAGCTTACATGGAAGAATTAACAGCCATTTAATTTGTCATTACTGAAAAAAAGATCAGTTCTCATACTGATTCTAACTTTCGATTTTTTTACCAGGAATCTGTGGTGCAGGTATTTCCTTGACCTCCATCAGTTTGTTTCAGGCTTCAGAGTGCAGTACAGAAGCTATGCTATGAGATAGAAACCTTTTCTGGATGAATTATTGCTTCCATCCAAATTATACAATATTTGCTACTGTCTCGAGAAGAAGGAGAAATTTCCATCTCCAGAAATTTGTGTAGCTCTGTAAGCTGTTTTTTGAGACCACCGTTCATGCCCACTTCACTGGTAAGCCTGTAGTCCACTGCAGGGAAAACACAGGAGAGACTCCAGACTTGTCTTGGTACCTTGGATGGGTCACAACCTGGCCAGCTGGTCTTCTGCAATAAAGCCTCCCCCAGGCTGGATGCCACAGAAGCCTGTCTTAGTCCCCTCACTTCCTTAAGTGGTACACCAAAGCGTGAGGAGGCTGAGTGACAGCTGACAGCCCAACTGTCTACAATTCCTAGTTTTGCCTCTGTCTCACACTCTAATCAACTGGAGAGGTGAAGAGCATGTCCTGCATCAGGCTGCAATGGCAAATAGAAGAGAAAGGCTGACAGGTAAGTGCTCAGAGAAGTATTTATGGAGTCTAACTTCAGCCAAGGATGGCTGATCTACCTAATGCCACTTTTGTAATCAGTGCGGTTCCCTTCGGAGACCAGCAGGTTACAATAGACACAGTTGGTCCGATTCAGTAGGACCAAGTAGCTGAAATCATACCTAGGTTCTTCACTATCTGTCAAAATCTACCCGCAGAGAGCCTGCTCCTTTTCACAGCTGCCCCTCCTGCCCTGTGCCCACCACTAGGCTTTGGTCACTAGGCAGTCCTACCTCCCCAGGCTCACAGCCTGTAGAACACAGCGTGCTCCAGCTCCAAAACCTCCCTGCAAGGATGCCACAGGTCCTGCCAAAGTTGGATGGTACTGAAGGACAACATGCCCTTGAGGAACAGCTGCTTTCCTTCTTTGTATCACTATCAGCTGGATCTCTTATCAGCTATAGAAGAAACCTAAGGAGACAGCTTCTCGAGCCTAAACAGCCTTTGTGAATACCTCCGTAAGTATGTTTGCATTGGCTCAATGGGAACCATATCTGTTAGCCTGCAGAACACCCTGCGACATGCACACCCATTCTCCAGCTTCACTTGAAAGAAGCCTTTGGCTGGTATGCTTTAAGAGAATAGACTCCAGGATAAGGGCTTTTTAAAGAAACATAGGCAGAGATGGCCTTGCATTAGGATTCCCTGCTGTTTGTGGCCTTCACTTAGAAACGGCACTTTTAAAATTATGTAGCAACATGGCACACTAAGTGCAGCTGAAAAGGAAAGATCATTTATTTAATTTAGTTTATTTACTTAGGTTGACCTGCTGAGGGATGCAGTGGGACAGGGAGAAATGAAAGAAGGAAATGGCAATGACCTTGTACTAATGAAGATCACACTCTACTGGAAAAATAGCCAGCATTAGTAGGGGCTTTGCTCTAAGGAAACCTGCAGCTGCTGAGTCTCACCAATACTAATGACTATCGTTATGCCCATTTGTGAAAATAAGCCAAATTTTAAACAAATGAATGAAAGTAGTTGGGGCAGAGAGATTTGGGATGTAGTCGTAACATGCCAAAGTTAAGATGAAATGTCACCTCAGTATCACAGTTAGCAACCAGCACTGAAAAAATGTGAAGCACAGCTCTGACAAAAAATTCCTCTGTTATTGTGATTAAAAGGCAGATGTCAGATGACTTAACACAGCAGAATCCAACACAACAGCCCAGGTAAGGAAATCGCTGTTGGTTTGGCTTTTTTGAGGAGGGGGAGTTGAGTCCTGTTTTGGGCTTTTTTTGGTCAACACCACTGGACAATACCTGCTAATTTAGCTTTCTACATACTCTCACTCAGGTTGTCTATGTCAGTCAGCTGACCCAGAGGTAGGTAAAATATCCCAAGTCAGAAATAACTATGCAAATGACACACCAGCCAGGCTGTGAATCCCTTACAGTGAGGGTGCAGCCTCATCGATTGGGAGGTCCATTTCAGCATTACTAGGAAAATTCACTGTTTGGGATAGTCACAAACAATTTAAAGTTTATAATAAGCCAAATCACAGTGTATATAAATGTTTTAGCATTAACATGGCAAAACCCTTGAAAACCATGCTCCTTGAGTAACAAAGTTTTGGACAGTCTTCAAGCTAGAGGCTAAGCCAAAGGCAAATAAGTTTGCTGTGGGCATTATTTAATACAGATTTACAGCTTTTCTTAAAACCAAAGTATGGAAGATGTTTAATTTATTGCATCTGAAAATTCAAAATATATCTGGGAGAAAACTGTACAGTAATGATTACAGTAGTGACTGAAGTCACCAAAAGTAGTTTTAGCTAAGATTCTCGACCATGACGCATAAAGCTTGGGTAAGCCTTTTCCCAGGCAATTTTAATATACTGCCATCATACAGTAGAGAAAAGGCTTCTGGGTATTCTACATGGAGACAACTGGTGAGATAAGAAATTAAAAGTTTTAAAACTCCTCATATATCCTGTATATTTCCACTTGTTCGCAATATTTCTTGAGACAAACCAATAACTTTTTCTCAGAAAGTTAGGCTACTTGCAAGTTTAAAATTCAAAGCCACACAGTCAATTATTTATTTTTTTTTTCCATTTTACTCCATTTTTTCACCACTGGTCCCTCACATTAAAGAATGACATTTAAGATATGAAACCACTTTGAATCAGAAACAAACTAATGTTTTTCTTCTAAGAACTGTAATTAGTAGAAGTATAAAAATAGTTGGTCAAGTGAGGACCAAAACTTCTTCAGTTTGATATCTGATCGTATTTTCATTCACTTTTATTCACTTTTTTCATTCACATTTCACTTTCACAGATTTATACAGGGAATTGTTGGTTTAAAAAACACCCCCAAAATCTAAGTAATGCATTGCTAGATGTTAGCAATATTCAAGTATTAGATAGATTTTTAGATCTCAGTCCAAGAGCTTTTCATAATAAAACATTCTACAGGTAGTTTGCCCATGAAGATATTCCTGTAATCAGGCTGCAAGGATTTTTATTTAAATTAAACATAAAAGAAAGAAATAACAATATCGAGGGTTGATTTATCTCAGCTCTGAATTATTATTCTGGACTAGTGCCCTTCCCTGAAAGCGGTGATGTTTGAGGACTTCTTAAAAATTACCTTCTTGGTTAATTCTCATTCCCATCTTTTGCAACTACAATAGTGACAACTTTTGACATACCTTACTTCTGAGGTCACAGGCTCAGGCCATCTCCTGTTTTTGTTACTTCAGCGTACCAGGCAAATACGCCCCCTCGGTGTGTTTGCATGATACAAGTACACAGGAACTTCTACTTGGGACTCTTTCTGTCAGGTGGAAAAGAGATCCCTGCCTCCCTCCCCAGGGCTCCTAGCAACACCTCCTGGATCAATTGTATTACTGCAGCAAATGCATCCGCACAGCTGCCTGCCATGTGACAGCAAACAGCAAGGAGCAACTCTGACAGTTTAGAAAAAAAGGACGTCTCTAACTTCAAAACAGCGAAGGATAAGAATTTCATAGGATGCTCGCTACTTCTGGCATGCAATTTTGCAGTGCGGGTTAATTCTAATGTGCATGAGAAGGCAGCGAGTAGTATCACCTCATACTTTGGTTTTTAGTTTAATTGAATCACCGATTCATCTGCGTATAAGTTGTAACATCCCTCACGGACAGCCAAGTTCACTTCAATATCCTTATCAGGCTAGCACGGTTCCTCAGGAACTTTGCTTCTTTGCTTTTAAGACTGGCCCAACTATGAGAAAATTCAGGCTCTAGGACACAGTGCGGTCTTCCCTCATCCACTTCCAGAAACCATTTTTCTCCCTCCAGTTGTGCGATCAAAGTAAGAGATGTCTTTCAAATTGTGTTTGGAAGAACACTGTCTTACCAGTCACTAATAAATACTTCATTTATAACATCATATTGTCTTCAAACATTATCTGGCTGGTCATAATAAGTAATTGAATGTATTTTAATATAAAAAGAATATAGCAGGCCATAGCACCACTATTTGTACCTGTCGCTAGTGCATGCAGTCCTTACTGAATTGCATTCCTTCGCTCAAGCAAGCAGAATCATATACATTATTCGTAAACAAATAAGACCATATCAAAGAAGTGTCTGACAGCATTGCTAATTTGTCTTGCTCATCAGAAATGCAAAGAGAGACTGAATTTTGCTTAAATCCCCATCTGGGGAGAGAAAGAAGGGAAAGCCTCACGACACACACCTCAGATCTGCACAAAGCAGCCTTCCCCTTGTGTTCCATGGCCCCTTTTCAGAAAAGGGAACATTTTGTAAAGCTACCTGGAGTCTGAATGCAAGGACATGTCTATTGCTTCCACTGACCTCTCTGTATCCAAGTCTGCTTCCTTCATGTACATGCAGAGACACAGAACTGAGTTTAGGCTCCAAACTACCTTTAAAATAGTAGCTTGTGTGTGAGCACTAAGACACCAGGACAACTATTTTTCCCAGCCTTTCTTGATTTTTCATGTAACTCCTATTAGCAGTAATTGAGAGTGCATGCGCACACATTGACAAGATGCTCAGCCACTATATGGCTAGTTAAGGTTTAATCTTGGTGTTGCGTGGTACATAAGATGGCATCATTTATTCCCAATAAGACTGTAAATAGATTACCAGCTCTCTGCCACAGTAATGTATTGGGCTTACATATTTAATACCTATCTTTATCAGGTTATACTCATAAGTGTCCTCGCCAAGGAGCTTTGCATCACCTCATTTACGGGATATTAGCCATGAAACAAGTCAATCCCTTCAATACCTTTTGGTAGGGGATGGTTGTTCCTTGTTCTTGTTCATAACTGTCTCTAATCATCATGACAAATTCATACCATTGGGTATCCCTGTGGGGTAACGACTTCCACCGGGGGTGGATTAAGGTTGGGTGACTGAAGCTGTACCTCTGCTACAGGTTCCCGTCACAGCAACAGTGACAAAAAAATCAATTCTCATTTGGTAAAGTGGCGCTCACCAACATCTCCCCTCTAGATTCTGAAAACAAATTGCGTCAGTTTGCTTGCTTTCTCACTAGCATCTAAACTACAGCACAAGTACAGCTGAAAACAGCCCTTGTCAGCTTAACAGACTCTTAGCATCTGACATAGTCCTGTAAAGCCCTATTAACGAAATAACTTTTAAACAGAGAAGGTAGAAGAGTGTTTACGCTACATCTTCAGCAGCCTTTTTGCTGTGCGTGGTGACAAGCAGAAAAGGAGCAGAGAGGACAACTGATGACAGTAACAGCTACAGCCATCTAAGTTTGATTTGCTGCTGAACACAGACAGAAACTATAGTCTTGCTTTTTCAGTAAATAGCCAAACATGAGTTATGGCACAGATATGACCACACTGCAAGTCAGCAAGGCTAAAATCCATTGGGATCATGCCATTGCATAACACCTTCACTACATGCATCAATTCTGCATATACACAAATACCTTCTCAAGAAGCTGAAATATCAGTTAAGTAATAGATTACTACAGCTACAAATCATACTGTTTCCAAGTTATTCACATCTGTCGTCCTATCAACCTAATTTAAATATATATTTCAAAGATGTA
The DNA here is from genome assembly GCA_013398815.1 of Ibidorhyncha struthersii. Lineage (NCBI taxonomy): Eukaryota > Metazoa > Chordata > Aves > Charadriiformes > Charadriidae > Ibidorhyncha > Ibidorhyncha struthersii. Next base: position 2,401,009 of record VZSZ01000921.1, on the reverse strand, counting down.
TTTTTGGTTTAATCAGAAATCAGACATGTCTCTTGCCAGTTCCCACACCAGAGTGTGCAAGCCACTCAAAAAAATCATCTGTGGCAAGTTTCCTCCAAGAAATTGTGTGTTACGCAAGCAATTTGGTGAGTTGCGACCAGATGATTAGTCTTCATCCTACTGTCATCTCACATTCCTCCACCCAGCCAACAGTTATATTATCTTTTGTCTTACCTTATAGACCAGTTAGAAGATGTTTAGCATTGGTGCTCTTCAGCTTTGTTTTACAGTGGGTTTGGACTTACTGGAATTGTCAATGCTGTTGAATATGATATTTATGGCATACTTCAAGCTTATACAAAAAAATTACAAGTCATGGCAAGTTCTGCCTGTCTTATTATTTACACTGATGCATATTCATCTCAACTTGTACAGGAATGCATCAGCTTGCAGGGGCAAAATTCGTATTTCTTTGCCACAAAAGGTGTAACATATTGCAAATTTTCACAGTGCAAAATGTAGTATTTTTTTGTGGGTAGAAACATCATGATTTGGCTTCCCTGGTATCTCTGTATCTACTAAAATACTTTCAGTTCATTGACTAGATCCTCAAGTCTCCGGAGGTATTTTTTTTTTTGGCTCTTTTCTGTGGCTTCTTGCTTTAATTAGTTTTGGGGGTCTTGCAGTCTGTTCCCACTAGGAGAGAACAAGAGCAAATCTGGTACTTCTTTAATATATGAGATCAGTTACAAAAAAATATTTATATAGAGTTCCTGTGTTCCTAATCACGGCTGATTAGGAAAACAGCTCATCACATACCAGAGAGTACTTTTGTTCACAAACCAAAGCACTTAAACTGGTCTTGCTTAGGGTATGCTTCCAGATACCACTTCCATAGCCATACTGGCTTAAGGGGTTCCAACTGGCTGCTTGCTTCTGCCCTCAGGCTGCCCATTTGGTTGTGCTGTCTGCAAGGCCAGACTATGTATCCGATAAGAACATTGACCCAGGTTAAAAAGTATGTATTTCTTTTTAACACTCACCCACTTTGTTCACAAGCACAGCTGCATAAACAGCAGTACTGCCTCAACCAAACAAATAATGTAGGAAAACATTCAGCTAGCAGCAGCAGCAGGAGGATAATTACTTACTGAAGCAACCATAGTGTTAACTCACAAGGCCCTTTGTGTACTAGTGACTGGCACATTTGGTAATTGCCAGGTATCTGCTATCAATTCAAACTTTCCTGCAAAGCTGCTGGGGTTTATTAGTGTATTACTGCCTCTGACAACTAGCAAAATAGCAAGTGGATACTGGTGAAGCTGAGAATGAAGCAATGTCCAAGGAGGACAGTAGGAAATAAAAAAAGCGGCAAAACTATGAATAGAAAGCAGAAGAAACATGCAGCAAAAGCAGCCTGCAAGGACCAAGGAAAGATGATTCTTTATAATTATATAAAGTACGAAGCACATGCTGACCCAACTCATACTGACCTGCTAATGACACTAAAGCCGCTGTGAATTTTGAAACTCAGGTTCTCAGCTATAACAATGCAATCAGATTCCAGTTTAAACATTATGCCTGACTTATATCCTTCCTCTCTACCATGAAAACAACACTAGCAGTGCAGTTGCAGATCTCAGACTTCGGTCAGCTCAAATGCCGGGGGACAGCATAGAGGGGAAAAAAAAAAAAACCCAAAAAAAAACGTTTGCATTTAGTTCAACGACCTTCAACAGCTTCTGCAGCACTGGGAGATGTTCAAGTTTGGTCAGCCATTAAGCATACATCTACACATGCCTTCATAACTAATGAGATCATTCTGGAAACTGCATCGAAGCTATAGGACCCCTTTTCACTTTTATCCAAACCCACAACTACTTTTTGCATCAAGCCATAAACATATTGGGTGGAAGTCCAACATGTCACAAACACGGAACCTGGCATTTTAATGTCTCCCATACAAGTAGTTTGGAGGTCGTCAAAACCAGTGAAAATTTTGACCATTTGCTTTTCTCAGCTGCAATATAGCAGAAAATTCAGAAGTTCTTTCTGAAACAGATTAAGCATCAGCTAATACTGAAACCTTTTATGAAATTTAAGTAGTGCATTTGCTTTACTATTTAGCTTAACACTTCAGTCTTGTCTCTGTAATGATTTGTAAGGTGATGAATGTATACTCATACCTAACCTGGTGCAGTGTCACAGCTCTGATGTGCTTGGTGTACATGCAGGACTTGCTGTCTTTCTAGAAAGATTTCTTTTTTTTTTTTAAACTGTCAGTATATCTTGCTCACCAGAAAAAGAGTAATTATTCACAAAGAAAAGTGTTTTTAAAGTTCACCTCCATTCTAAGTAACAACACCTTCAAACCAGTGCATGCTCCTATTACACAAAATTCAGCTGCCACCACTATAACAAAGAATGGTTTATAAGCCATTCTTGCAGAATTAGCTCTTGGAATAGGGAAATTCTTTACAGGTTTTTAAAAGCTCATATTCATATGAGCCCAGTCAGTATGCAGTCCTGCTTTCACAGATTTGCTATAAAATTAACTATTCATTTCACTGAGATCAAATTGTTGCAGTCTACTAATTGGGCTCCATGAAATAAACATGAACATTAAAAACACCAACCAACAAAAAAAAAAAAAAAAACAAAAAAAAACAACAAACAACCCCAAAACAGAACTTAATTCCTTAATCCCTGTAAATGGCACTAGCTCCTCTCCTGTGGCCGATGCAGGATCCAGCCTGGAAGACATTTTCCACAAACGGATCATTCCATGTAGGATACCGTCTCCCTAAGACAGCTTGCATTCTTGCTGCTTATACTCAAGCCAACTGTGGACCTTCACAAATAGCACTGTATTTCACACCACTTCACATAAAATGACCACAAATATTTCTTAAACCAGCTATGTAGTGCTTTGCCTAAATTCAAATTATCAGCCAACTGCACCATACTCATAGAATAATATAGGATAAGGGATTTTACTGTAGCAAACTCAATCTCAAAGGTTTGTGTAAAGCACACAGCATCCCAAAATTTTCAGCAAATGAGCTTGCATGAAAGCCATTGTTTCTGCTGTAGCACAATGAAAGATGAATTAAGTTTGCTGTGGTTTGATAAGAGACTTTATTAGCCATCTTCTCCAGATAAACTCCAGAATAGCCAAATTAAAATATTTTTTCTAAAGAATTTTGCTATAAATTCACTAACAGAAAAAGAGGAGAAAAAAAGTTTTGCTCAACTTAAAAAACCCAGCCTCTTCAATCAAGGTAAATTTATATAAGAAACAGCTTAGTTGTGTTCCTCAGCTTGAATGCTAACAGGAATCCCTCTCTCTGACATTACTACTGGACAACAAACTGCAGAAATTATTTACTGGGCTAATAAGCAGTAATAAAATAGGCCTCAGAGTCAAAAAGAGGGACATTTAAATATGGTTTACTTTATATTTGCCAAGAAAAGAAATGTAGAATGGCTGTGTAAGTATAAATAGAATACACCAATAATACTGCAGTCCTAAAGAGTTTCCAGGAATCAATTTTCTAGAATCGAGATGGGAGTGTTTACTGTATCTTCATTTAAAAACACAGCAGGTGGCAGTGTCACTGACAGGTAGTATTGAGAAAATTAGTATTAGCAAGAAAGCAGGAAAACTCTCCTTCAATCCAACATTTACCTAACCAGAATGTGGACAGTTACATATCTATCCTTTATCTAAATGTTGTACTTGAATTCTCAGTAACAAAGAAGTTCTGACAAGAGGAGGTTTTGTTTGTTTTAAAGTGGGTGTGTGTTATAAAATAGATGTTCTTCAGAAAAGGTCACACAGTATAGGGACTCGACCAAATTGAATATTTTTTTATTTTTTTTAAGAGAGACACAGGTACAAAAACATCCCAGACATACACACAAAAACCTTTTGTGGGCCCTTTTCAGGTGCTCCATGACCATTCACTGATTTAACCAAAGTGTGCTCACCCACACACGTGAAGTATCACACGCATCACATAACAATGCCAGCCCTGAAGGACCTACCATCGGATGAGTACAAAGCTAGGTGAGGCCAGCAGCCTTTTTCCAGGTCACTACAGCATTATTGTTAACAAATGGTTCCTGCAGCATTCATTAATGCAACCGAAACACAAGAAAGCAAGATTTCCTCTCCAAAGCATTGTCAATACTTATATTGGGGTTTTGCACACTTTCTGGCCCCCAGGCTCCAAAGCAGTTGCTAACCTCCATCTTTGACAACTATGCCATTGCGTTTACACTGCAGCCATTTGAAAACACGCAGACTCAACCATTTTTGTACGCATTGTATTACTACCAGGTCTGTACAATACACAAACGTGTGTCATGCCCATAGAAACTGCAACATGCATCTTTTTCTCCTGAGACTCTGACTTCCTATGCACTAAAACTGGTCACTGGATTTAGTCAGTGCGTGACTTGAGTCACCATGTTAAAACAACTGATATAAATCACTTGGAGGAGGAGGATCTTACCTTTTCAAAATACTCTTTTTGACTGGCAGGCCAGAACTATTCAATCACACAACTGTGCGTTAACATCCTCTCATAGTTACAGAAATCTTTAGGATTTCAACTAGTTGTTTAGAGAATAGTGCAGGAAACGACAGGTTATAACAACAATGCAGGCCTTTTACCAAAGTGTGTAGGCATTGTTATAACAATGCCAACAGAAGTTCTACTTCATCGTTCTCCAGAACATCCACTGGCAGAGAAAGAGTTCATGTAATGGTAGATAAACAAGAGAGGAATGAAAGAAAAGCAGATAAAATGGGGCCACTGCAAACAACCTTAAGGAATAGCCTCAGTTTTTCATTACAGTCTGTAAACAATGTTTTAATGTTTTCCATGGAAAGAAACAGCTGTATGTTAAACATAATCATTACCCATCTCTTACTGCTTCAGGCTAGGCACTTGGTGGGGTTTATTGTTTTGGTTTGGGGTTTCTGTGTATGTGTGTGAGCGGGTTTTGGTTTGTTTTTTTTTTTTCTTTCAGAAAAAAAAAAAACCAAACGAGACTGCCATATTATATTGGTACCAACAATCTTGATTTAATTATTAGGCAGGAAAAGGAAAAAAGTGAGATGAAATTCAAAATTACAAGGCCAAAACTACATATAATTAAACCAGACACATAAATTAAGGGTTTAAGAAAGAAGTAGTAAACATCCTTTTCAGACGAGAAGTGGAAGCTTCCAGGTCTTTGCACAGCCCTCCTATTTAGTTCTACAGCCTTAGAAACACGGTTTTCAGAAATCTTAGAGAACACCTGATCTCAAACGTGTCTGTAAAACTACCTACGTGTTTGTTCCTCTGCTTATTTGCTTTCTTCAAATGCATAGAATTTACATTTTAAAGAACACATTCGCTCATCAGAATCACTACGGCAAAAATAACTACTCAGGAGTTGCTTCTCTTCAGTACTTAAATTTTAAATAAAGATAGGCCAGAAGGAAAGACAACTGTGTGCTTTCTCAATGCGTCTGGATTTCTTTAAATGAGCCACTGCCAAGACATTGTGGTCTAGAGTAGAATACAAATAGAACACAAGGATCTTGTCTGTAGGAATTTAACACCAACCCAAGGAAAACTTATTTGTAAAGTAATTTATTATCAGGTATCATTAACAGTATTAGCCTCTCCATAGGCTTGTTTTGGGCAAGAAAGTTTTTATTTCTGGCAAGGCAGTTACAACTTAGTATCACAACTTCTTTCTTAGAACTGCCAGTACTGATACTTCCTAGATTCCAAACCACTGAAAAACACCTATGTGGTCAACAAGAAGAATAAACACTGTGTACGAAATTAGCTTCAGCCCAAAGGGGAACTGAACCCAGGACTAATTGTTCAGACTTTGCTGCACATATAACCTGTTTGGACAAACAAACAACAGCAACTGTCAGCTACCATCGATCATTTACTTTATGTTTAGAGTGAATCTTAAATCATTGTCTCTCTGGAAAGAAAGAGAAAATTGAGATAGATACTGAACTGTCAAAAGCAGAAAGCTTTATAATTGAGGGTCTTTCACAAAAACTTTGAAGTCAACCAGGGGCTATGCAAGCTATTGAGCTTTTAAACATCCTGATGACTCACTAATGAGCACGTATCTGTAGAAACCCTACACAAGACAAATGCTATAAACTTCATAGTGAACTAGAAATAAGAGTCTTGGAAAATCTACGCCTAATCAGAGCAAAAGACAATTTTGTTATAAGCATATATGAAATAAATTCCTTAGAAAGTGAATTTCAGCAAGTAGCATCAGATTTGAGGTATTACAGACAGTGCTTACTGGTTCAGCACTGACAATAGTGAAGACAAAACACAGAGATCAGCTTATTTTTGGTTTTCAAAGTTTAAGGATTTTTTAAACTTTGTGGAAAATCTTTGAAGAATTTACTTATTGTAGAGCTACCATTTTAGCTAACTCAATGTAGACTTCAGAACGCACAAAGTACATACATCTGAATTTAAATATAACCTAAAAATATTCACTCCTTTTATTCACATTCTAAAGTTCTTAGGAAAATTCTCTAGATAAGCATTCTATCTTTTGTACGAAGGAATGGCTAGCCATCTGAATTTCCTCTGTAAATTAGAACTCTGGTTTAATTCTCAGGTTGTTATAGAAATATCTCGCATAGAAGAAAACAAAGTTAAGCAGTTTTCTGTCCCTACAGATGGCCAATTCAAATGCTCAAACACCCACATAGGAGAAATTTAGCTCCAGCCTCTCTAGAATACTGATATCTTGAGAAATCAGCATTGTCTTGTGTTCTCCATTCCACAGTACCATGAGAGGTCTGATGTACTCAGCAGACAAATTTTTTATCAGGCTTAACAGGACAATGTAACAGTACCAAGCTGGATTTAAAATCCAGGTTAGATTCACAGCTATGAGAAAATCTGATTCCCTGTTCCACTAGCACCTTTTCCAGTTTTTCCTTCATCACCCATTAGGGCAAAACCACTAAGTTTTGAAGGTTTCATGATACAATCAAAGAAAAGAAAAAATTTCATCAGCATATGGTTACCTGGAATGTGGGAGACTGGTGTTCTAACCACCATGTTACTAATCTTAGCGGAGGGAAGAGGAGGGAGAAGTCTCTTGTTTTGATTTCAGTTTTTAACTGAATCCGAGCAACTCTCCTTAAAGTCAGTGTGTGTCAATATATATATGCTTTTAATTAATCTGCTTTCCCTTCCATTAACAAAATATTCTGTTTATGAAAATTCAACAATAACTCTTTTTCCTAAACTTTTTTGCATAACATTATTGAGAAGGCTAACAAGCCAGTGTGTTTAATTTGTGTGCTCTCTCAGAGTTTTGGCTCAATGCATTCATTCATTTGTGCAAGAAATTCTTAAGTTTTAAACATTTGTTTTCACTAGGATTGAAAACATATTTCAAAAAACAAGGTTTTCAAGAGTAGTGTGCTGCTGTAATAGGCAACTAGATCTCATCAAGAAATCTGTAGGAGGTCTGGATAGCAAAGGATCAGTCTGTCTCTAAACCCATTTCTTGTAAAAAAAAAAAATTGTCATGTTTGACATATTCCAGCAATTTTTAAGGTCTCAGTGAATTGATAAATTTTGATTAAAATATTGTTCAGCAATTCCTATTGTATTTTTCCAGTGCCCCACAAGAACTCTACAAGTAATTGTTACAGAAGTAAAAGGCAAGGTGTACAAAGAGGTAGATAGAATTTATTTGGCATGCGTTAGTTTAAAAGCATCAGCCAAAATGAAAGTGTGTGAAGGGATTAATATTTTCTGATGTTTATAAAACATCAAAGGACCACCAAGTATCTATCACATTTTGTTACTGACATACTTGCACTGTCAACACAGAATCACTTAAACAGAGATTCAACTTCAGTTACCAGTATTTACATAATTATATTTGATTACTTGACAATTTTAAAAACATCAAATACCAGTCAGTTACAAAACCACTGCAACCCTATTTGCCAGATGGGACACTGGAGTGTGGAGGCTTTAAAAAGCACATAAGAACTCTATTACAAGACACACTAGAAGTCTGGAACAGCGTTAGTAACTACATAACAATCCCGAACTAGCACTGCAATCCCCAGCTCATCCTTCCTCAGTGAAAAGCAAATGCCTTGGTGAACCAGCTATGAAAGGAAACTTTAAATCATTTTTACCAGTGTATACAGTATTGCTTATAAAGTGGCTAAGATACCTTTAAATGACCATCACTTCCATACGTTTTGTTGCAAAAGTCTGCTACTCTCACAGCATTCCCGTGTTCCAAGCGGAAAGTGTTTTTTATGCTCCATAATAGACTATTCTTGTCAGCACTTCTTTGGAGATCTCAGCTAACTCATCCTGTATGTCACTTAGCTTGTATAAGCTGATAGGATTGTAAAAGATACAAAACTCTCTTAATTTCATATTCTAACGCTATCATTATATTCTAATACAGACCATACAAAGTAGTACTCACTAGCATACAGCACCTTCATCACTCACACAAATGATCTTATAAGATATAAAAGATTCAACATTAATTTCCCCTATGATCCACCCTTACATTACTTATTGTAACTTTATTGAAGAAGCGCAAGACTATATTGGGCTTTTTTTTTATTTTGCCCCCCTCCTCCCCAGTTTTAGTCCAGAGCAAATGCTAAAAGCAGGGTTTGTAATCATCTTAATTATAAAGGTTTATCCCAAATGGAAATGCATTCCTCCTGAAGACTTTATTTCCTAGGTCTCATCAACTGTAATAGAATAGGCCTAGTGGAACAGTTAAATGATATATTGCGCATGCATTCACTTACGCTGTGATCTCCACCTGGATGTTTAAAAAGAAGCATGTTTTCTTAAGAAAAATTTATAGTAGAAACATTCACCTGTGTTGAAAGGGCAATGCCATTATTCTGCCCTGCATTGCTTTGTATGTCATGAACTGAATCTATTTCAGGTTCCATGGAAAATGCACACTAAGTCTCTCTTGACTGAACTGCTACAAATTCAGGTGGCCCCAGTTCAGACACACGCTGTGCTCTCACACCATTTTCCTTGTGTATTTATAAACTTGAAATGTTAAGAGGCCTTTCTTCCCAAAACTCCTTGGAAAGCACTATATTCTTGCGGCAAGTGGATAGCTGCCCTGATCCCAAACACATAGGTATGCTCACACCTTTGATGGACTTCATCCTGCAAAGCTTTTATTTCAATTTATCTTCACTAGGTACACTGATGACTGGATCCTAAATCATGCCTTATTTATTGCACACTGGCATCTGTTTGACTAATGCCATTGGAAGGATTTGGAGTTTAACTGCCTACTTGTTGCTCATCTGGCATGGGCCTTTGAAAACGTCACACACTTGTGTATCTGTTGGTTGATTAATCAGTTGCCTGCCTGCCAACAGCCTCTCTGCTAGAGTTTCACACTCCCTTCTTTGCTTTGTGCCTCTGGTTTTGGGGCATTTTGTTGACTCCACCCTGCCAATGTGAGCATTATTCATGTGCTCTAGAAACAGGTCACAGACCTCAGCAAATAGAAAAACAGAGGCGATGAAGCCACCCAAACAGTAACATCTCATTATCAGACAACACTGTAACATTCCAAAACCAGAGTATTTCAGCTTCCAGCTGAAATATTTTTTTTAAATTTCTTTTCTAGTACTCAATTCTTCAGTGACAACAAAAATAGAACCACCATGGAAAGCTGACACTTTTCAGTGAAAAGCTTAGTTCAAATGAAACTCCTCATCTTTAGCACACAGCTTCAGTTGAAAAATTTCAACTAATTCTTCAGCACTGCTAACTTTTGGGATGAAGCTGAGCCAACCTAACCGCTTGTCTCACCCAAAGGGCACATTTACTCTCCTGTTTTCCCTTTCCTTCCCTGCTTTAGGTGCTCAGCTGACTTAACCTGGCAGAAAATTAATCCAGCATAGGAAAAGTGAAATTTACCAAACTTTACCAAACTAATCCACGCTGGATAATTTTGTTGTTTGTGTTTAGGTATTGGTAACACAGTACTTAATATATAGGCAAAGAGTAATATTTAAATGTGTATTTCACACCTTTCCATTGTTTGTTTGATCTCAAAGTTATTAAATAATTGGTACCACTTTAGTTTCTTCCCAACATTAAATCATGCCACTCATTCGAGTTTATAAGCAGTCTGTATTTGAACAAATAACACCTATGTTCCCTACAGGTTACAAGAAGCTGAAGGACAGCTCTAGAACTGCTTCTACAGCTGTCCTCTGATTAATCAAATATAAGCTGTGTCAACCATACTAAAGTCTACTGGATTGTAACCATGCAGCAGTATACACTATACACATATACCATGTAGTGATATATGAATTTTGGTGCAACTTTTGCCAAGGTGAGAAACGTAAGGCTACCTTCTATTTTGCTGAACCGAAACAGAGAAAAGCAATCATTTGGTGCATAGACGCTTTGATTGCTGCAAATGATGGCAAGAGAGGAGGAAGGTTGTCAATGTGTTGTTGACTTAACTACTGTATTGCAGTAACCAAAATCCTGAAGTATATGGCTAACCGAGTAGTTAAAAACTCCAAGCTCTCATTCTGATGTACAGAAGTATGACATGTCAGATGAGTAAGCACAAAACAAGAGCTACTTAGGTTAAGTTTATGATCTGACGCTACAAATCATTTGTTGGCAATCTCACTACTGCTTCTGACTGCTCAGTCCCACCACTGACAGGTTTCACTGGTGTTAAGCCACATGAGTTTCCTGATCTGATTTAGAGTTCGATTTGATGGAGAGCTGGATTTACTCAACTGAGGGCATGGCACAGAAACAGGAATGAGTGGCTTGGACCGCCTTTGAACTCGCCAAGCCAATATTGTTGCTAAATGCTTCATATTGTCACACAAGGGCCTGTTCCATGTGCCATGGTCCACAGAAGGATCAAAACAAAGAGTAAGGCAGACCCATGATGAATGTCAGTGCCTCCCCTTGCCAGAACTGCAGCACTGGTAAGACTGCCTGTCTAACTGGCTTTAATACCACTTTAGCGATATTGTTTAATGCTTATTATTTGCAAACACAGCCCTAAATGTGCTTTCAGCTAAGTTATATATTTTCCAGGTCTACAAGCTTGCCTAAATCCTTAGATTAGGGAGTGCTCCAACATGCTCTAAGTGCTCTAAGAAAACTTCTAAAGAACTTCTTACAAGTCAAATATAAGTGTTATGACAGCTAAGTTACACAAGGGTTTTAAACTTTGTGACTCCAGATCACAGGGAGCAAGTACTGGAGTCAGAACATGATTCTCAAGTTTCCCAGCCTATCTGGGTTTCTCCATTCCACTTTTTATTCCCCATTCTTCTTTTGCTCTAAGCTCCTCAAATCCCTCAAATACCTCTAGATTAGTCAGGCAGGTGCACAGAAATGACTAGAAATAAGTGAGAGGCCATCCAGAATTTGCTACTCAGCATATCTAAAGTGTGTCAGTGCCACCACAGGCAGCTTAGTTTGCCCTACGTGCCAATGGAAGCCAGGAACCTTCCCCTGAAAAAGGCTAGATGTTAACCCAGGACCATGTCTAGCAGAATTCCAAGAATAAAAAGGCCCAATTGGGAACTAAGAAACAATCCATGTGTTACTTGCTGGCTACCCAGGATATACTAGCTGGGACACAAAGTCACAAGGTCTTGTCTTCTCTCTTTCCTTTCTGCTCCTCGGGTCTCAGCCCCTGCCTGCAAGCCCTAGATGCTACAGGGTTTGGAAATTGTGAGGGATGGCAGGAGGAACTGAGCAGCCCTCAGAAGCTAGCACAGAGAGCACTCTATGCCTGATTATACTAGAAATAACCTGTTCTAAAGTGTTTAATTCCCCTGCAATGAAGATTGTCTCTTCTCCCACATGCCCTCCCAGCATAGATTTCTGTCATTAAATATTTTTTGCCAGTAAAAAGGCCAAGTTATTTTTAAACATTTAGACAGCCTTACCTACTTCCTGTTTTAGGTATTTCTTTCCATAAACTTGGCAAAAGAATCTTTAGAAAGTAGGAATTGGAAAGGATCCTAAAAGCAGACAAAGAAAAGAACACTTGCAACCAACAATACAGACACAAAAAGAGCAAATGGGCTAATACATCTTCAATTCTTGCACACTGCAAAGGAACATACATGATATTCTGCCCAGTCCTGAAAGCTCACAAGTGGCTCCTACAACTGGACAACAGAAGTTCAGTGAAGACTAGCTCTCTTCAGCAGCAGCTCATAATGGCAGTCTCTGAAGTAAGAAGTGGCAGTCATGACCCAAATATAGAATGATTTGCTTATTTTTTAATTTTTGCTGGTTTTGCAAGTCTTAGATAGTTTCTAAGTACTCTTTGAAATAGGTGTAATATCTATCATAATCTCTCCTGTTGAGAAAAATTAGATTTTTCTTAACTTTAGCTAAATAGTGCAAAGAAAAAGTATGCGATCCCATTAAACAGTTCTGAGATGGCTTCTTGAGCTGCCTCAGATCCCTCTGAATTTATTAGATACACAGAAGAAAAAACAGGACATACCTTATATCACACTGTCTGTTACACAGCCATCTTCAGACCAATTTCTGCAATTCAACAGTAGCATTAGCAAAATGAGCACTTGAATAAAAACCACACGGAAAGGCTTTTACTCTAAAACATTACCTACTAAAGAAATATATACACATGGCAATCTGCACCAATTCCTATAACACTATGTACAAGCAAGAAATAACGTGAACAATCATTGTAGTCTATTTTTTCCAACACTTTTAAAACTCCAGGCTTGGATCTACAGTTTGTAAAGCTTCTGACAGCCTCTGATTTATAGCTCTATGCTCTGCATTGACCATATCAGCTAGATGATTCTAACAGTGTGGTATCCAGGCAGGAGGAGGGTGGGCAGGAAAGCCATAAGACAACAGCAGTAAAATATAAAGATTCATTCCCCCACCTTGTGGGTAACTACTGAAACAACAATTTACAGTGGCATCTCATCTTTTGTAACCTAGACACTATCAAATTTCACACATAGATTTCTGCTATACCACAGTGAGTCAAACTTAAAAAAAAAAATCTTTGCAATTAACTCAAAGTTGAAGTAATATGCTCTGTTTTATTTTTAGAATTCCACAGAAACTTAAGACAATGTCTACTCTTTTGATGCTTATCAGCATCAGTCATCAATTACTCAAGGTTGCTGTGCTCTGTTGAAGTGTGAAGAATGTCTTAACAGTGTAGAGAAAAAAGGTAGCTAACTGGGGTTTAAATTTAAGAGAAGAGTTTCTCCAGGACTGTCCCTGTGACAAGCCTACTCATACTATTCTAATTTAAAAGCAATTGTAAAATTGGTCCCCAACGTGTTTGTCAGAACATCATTATACTAAACTATCATTTTCTCTTGTTATGTGTCTTTGAAGACAGGATGAGGTCTAAAGCTGGGTTGCTTAAGTATAAGTTATTGACTTCATGATACTTTCTGTTCTGTTTTTACTGATAATTAACCTGCAACAATCCTATGGGATCAGGTGCAGAAGTCCTTTTGGACTCCTTAAGAGCATCTTCGCCCAATATCATAGCTCTTTAAAAGTGAACAGCAAGTTTCTTTCTAGCAGGGAAATGGAAAGCACAGCCAGAAGCAAAGATGACAGTAAAAACGAGAGGAAGCTTTATAAGTACAATACAGTCCTCATACATCAACTAAGTCAAGGGCAGATTCAAGGCCACACTTATCAAAGCAGAGGCTAGGACCTGCACAGTTCAGCGATTTACCTATAAAGCTTTGATTATACATGAGAGGAATTTATGTCATACCTGATGGGGAAATGTTTCAAACCCCTAGAAATACACTACATTATACAGTGTATAAGCAGCTTCCCTATTTTTCAAGTCTGTTTTGGACAAGCATTTTTCAGAATTATACATCCTTACTGTGCTTACCTTTGATAAACAGCAGAGTCCAGAAACAATGTGACACAACGCAAGATGAACAGTGGAATGTGAGTGTTGTCAAATTACCAATAAAGAGAATTTTCAGTGTTCCATCTGCTGACTCCAGTAAAGTGCCTGGTAATGGCTCTGCCTCCCTGACTGAAATCCAAACAAACATTTCTTCTCCTTGTTAAAATTCAACACAGTTATTGCTTTCAAGTAGCACAGTTTGTCTTCATAACTAGATGAGGTATTTTCCCAGTTATTGATGTAAAAGGAATTTGTGGCAGGATTTCAATACATCAAATTAACTTTTTACCAATTTTTTACCTCCAGAGTTAACTGTTTTACAGATATATCACCATCCTGCTTTTACTTTCCTTCACTCCCAAACTACCATGGCCAATATTACGGGGTTCCTCCCACCTCCCTTTCCCCCCTGCCCCAATGCAATCTGAAGACTAGATCAGGATAGACAGTGAACATTCTCACTCTAAAATAAGTAACAAAGAATATAAAATAACTTCAAAGTAGAAGTTTACTTGTTGACCTGTAGGAAGGGCAAGGATACAATGAACTGAATCAAGTTTTAAATTCACATGTTCCTTTGACAGGTCAGCTCTTTCCTTCTTAGAGTTATTTCTCCTTTCACACTTAAGCTTTTCTCCGTCAGACAAGTCAGGTGACTAGATTAAACTACCATCTTAGCTGCTGACAAACATCTTGAAAACTCCAAAACAGGAGCAAATTGCAGCACAGATAAAATAAATGCTAAAGCCTGGAGGTCTGTGTGTCTGCATCATTGTTACGTATGCAAATCAGATCCATAATCCAAGGAAGGCAATTCATTAGTATCATTAGTAAACTGAACAATTCATATGCTGGGAACAAATTTTATTTTACATCTAGGTGTCTAATAATAATATTTTTGTCTCCTTCAATCTGCCTTTAATATGCTGTGTGGCATCACCTGTTTAACCAATAACTACCCTCTCCCTCAAAAGCATACCTTTGTTGAGGAAACTTTAATAAAGAGACTAAACCTTTGATTTTTCCAATGCAACCTGAAGTTGTATATGTTGATTCTCAAATCCCTCCACTTGTTTCTTACATTAAGATTTCTCTTGAAGTGGTCAGTTCAGTGGCATCTATTCCAAATTAAGTCTTCACACTCAGGTTTGACTAAATGCGACTTTATAAGCTGTTGAAAGAATTATTTTGTCAAACAGATGCTAGCTAGTTTCAAAAGTCAGTTTTCACTTTTAAAATTAAATCTTTTTTATTTTACTTTTAAAGACTCTGAGTGACCCCTTCTATGAATACTCCTTGTTGTGAACCAAAGACCAAGATTAGGATATACCTAGTGTAATCACTAGGTTGCTCTATTACAACAAAAGCATATTTACTACCAGCAATTAAATAAAAATATTGGTACCTTGATTGTTAAAGCTGAACTAATTTACCCCCTCCTTCAGCTTCACAATTAATCCCTTCTAAACCTATTTAATCTCTTAGTACTGAACCACTCCCCGTTCGGTGTCTATAATAAACCAAACATTCTTCCAGACTCTGCAAATGTTGAGAAAATGGTTAAACATGATGGTGAAAGGTGTAATGTTATTTTGATGGGTATAATTTAAATTAACCCAGGAAACATAGAACCTCACAACTTTGGGGTTTTTCTTTATTTTGGGGNAAAAAAAAAAAAAAAAAAAAAAATCACATAGTAGCTGGGGGTGGTAAATATCTGTTGATATTGCGCAGTCCAACCATGGTCAGCTAGAGTAGGTTGTTCAGGACCATGTCAACTCAGGTTGCTAATATCTACATGGATGGAGATTTCACAGTCTCAGTGTTTTTA